>VZQC01010399.1:44472-259472 GCA_009823505.1 Rhizomys pruinosus | reverse complement strand
TAGAGTCAGGTGAGTGTTCAGTCTAGTGCTAAGTGTCACCACTCCTGGAGCAAGATCCTTCTGGGTACCTTACCAAATACACTTGAACCTTAAGATTTACCAGTCTGGCTATTGGGAGTGGATACTTCTGGTTTCATGTCAACATTGTGCTTTATTAACTCTGGTCTTTGGCCAGTTCCTGTGGCTTGGGCAGTTTCCTTGCATGCACCTGCTGATTGGCCTCAGCTGAATATTCCAGAGACCATCTGCAAATGTCCAGATTCTTTCCTTTCCAGCATTCTGTGTCCTGAAAATGGTTGCTGCCTTGGTCACCCTAGACTTGGAGATCTCTCTCTCTCTCTCTCTCTCCCTTCAACTGGGAGGGCTGGCCTGAACCTAGGAATTCTCTCAACACAATGAGCTAAGATATCAGTAGTGTTTGCCTTGCTTGTTTCAAGCATCACTGTGTTTCTTTGCCTAATGTCTAGTGTCTTAGAAACAATTATTGTGCTGGGCATGGTGGCGCATGCCTTTAATCCCAGCACTAGGGAGGCAGAGGCAGGTGGATCACTGTGAGTTTAAGGCCAGCCTGATCTACAGAGTGAGCTCCAGGCCAGCTGGACTAAAGGGAGATCCTGTCTCAAAAATACCAAAAAAATATTATTGTATATATGTTCGTTCCTGGTTGGTTCAGGTACAAGACTTGATCTGGTCTCTGTTGCTTTGCTGAGGTCAAAAGCAAAAATTCTCATAGGCAAATTTCTTAACTTTTCTGAACTTTAATTTTCTCATGTACTAAAAGAGGATAATAGTATTTAGATTGTAATTTCGCTGTGGAATTGAATGAGATTTGTTTGTGCACCTGACAATTGGCAGACACTCCACAAATAGTCAAGTCTTCCCTGACTTTACACCTGGATTTTACATCTTCCAGATTTTTCCTTGGGGTAAACCTGATTCCTGGCTGAGCTCTAGGTTGGTGACCTGACAATGACCAATCAGAGGATGTGAGCTCTTGTGGACTGTTCAGGGTTTAGCTTGTCCGTAGGACATTTAGGTAAAAACGTATGCTCCTTCCACAAGCCTCTTAGAGAGTCTCATCCAATTTAATCTATGGAAATTATTGTTAATTGTAAAATAAATACCAGAAAGTTTTAGAAGGTCATTGGTGTGTGTGGTGGACAATAATTAAGAACAGCAGTGCTATTTGAAATAACGCCATCATCATCTCTTGGGGTCACTTGGGTCACTTTTCCTTTTCCCTCAGATTTCCCAAAAAGCTACATTCAGAAGATTCATTTGCCAGAACTTACCATGGTCTCTTCTCTTCCTTCCCATGGTAGTGTCTGGAGGTCGTAGCCGCCTACATCTCATTGACCTTGGAAGCTGCGTGAAGGCTCTCAGCAAAAATCGAGAAGGAGGCTCAGGGCTGTGCCTCTCCCTGTCTGCTCTGGGTAACGTCATCCTGGCTCTCGTCAATGGAAGCAAACACATCCCATACAAGTAAGTGGCTCTCCTACTGAACAGCAAGATGGGTAAGCATCAAGCCAGAGCTGGGAGTGGGACTCTCTGTCCAGGGCTGTCTGGAGGAAGGTGTGGCTAAGGGACATTCTGGACCAGGCTATTAATTCAGTGCCAGAGATCAGCCTTAGCTAGTAATGGTGTAACATATCATCTTCCAAATTGGAAAGTGTTGCAACTACTGGAATCCTAATTGCAGTCCTAACTGTAGGCTCCTCAGATGAAATGGGAAGCTATCTCAGTGGAGGCATCCAGTCACAGTTACTGGTAGTGGGTTTTCAGCATCTTATCATGGTCTGGTTCATGGTATTACAAGCAATGGCCAAAGAAGAACAGAGCTGCCAGATTAAAGCACAACAGCACAGTTTACTCATTGGATTGGAATTTCAGATAAACAATGATTCATTTTACTACAGGGATGTCACCTCTTATGGTGCATGGATGGTATGGGCATCCTGGATGCTATCTGACACTCCTGCTTGGGAGAAATTAGAAAGCCTGAGAATCACCATACATCATCCCACGAAAGTGTTTATTCCATAAACAGGATCCTTCTTTTTTACTTTTACTGCTCCAAGAAAATGAAATTGGAACTTCTTCCATGTCTGATATAGCCAAGGACACAGGATGCCATTTGTGCTCAGGAGGGACCCAGCTTCATTCACCCTCACTGCCGCTACCCAGCTCAGCTGTGTCTCTTTGCTAGCTCTAAGAACCTTTACCCATCCTGGAATGAAAGCATGGCTCTATAGCTTACCCTACATCACAGGGAAATAAGACATAGAATGACCTGACAGATGTGAAAACCTTCCTGTAGAATTTAGCTGACTAAGGGCAGTCACCAATGGAGATGACCTGATTGAGCCTCGTTATATCAATTTAAATGGAAATAGCTCTTATCTCACAGAGCCTACATGAATAAATATACAGGGAATCATTTTTAAAATATTTTATTTATTATTTTTATTTTATGTGTATTAACATATTGCTTGCATGTATGTAAATACATCCATGTCATGCAATACCTGTGGAGATCAGAAGAGGGCATCAGATTCCCCTGGAACTGGAGTTATGGATGGTTGTCAGCTGCCATGTGGGTGTTGGGAATTGAACCCCAGTCCTCTGCAAGGGCAGCTAGTGCTCTTAACCAATGAGCCAACTCTCCAGCCCCAGGAAACATTTGTTTTAGCCCATAAAAATTCTTTAAATGGAACTTACTGTTGTGTGGAGGAAGAAGGTTTAAGTTGGACGTTTCAGTGCATAGTACCTGGGATTTAGGACAAGTCTTCGATTTCTTCTTCCCTCTCTCCCAAGCTGATGCTCCACCCCCTACACACTATTTCCCACTAGGAGGATCGTTGCCTTCAGGCGCATTTGTGATAGTTAGAATCCTGTTTGTGTTCCTTTCTGAAATTGGAAATCCCAGCAAGATAAGCCCCAAAGTGAGTGGACTTCCCAGGCCTTGTAAGCCATTTTCTATGAGAAACCATTTTCTATGAGAATTGAGAGTTTATGAAGTTTTGTTTTGTGTCATCTCTACTATTAAATAACCCAACATGTTGTGGAGAGGGCTGAACACAAAAGGTAAGTGTGGAGCAGAACTATCAAGGTTGAAGATCTTCAAAGAAAGCACTCAGGAGGCAGAGGCAGGTGGATCTCTGTGAGTTCAAAGCCAGCCTGGTCTACAGAGTGAGTTCCAGGCCAGCTGGGGCTACAGGGAGACCCTGTCTCAAAAAAAAATGTGATAGGCCGTGATGCAGATGGAATTCAAAAGGCCACCTTATTATGAGGTCATCGATTGGGTATGAGATCATTCATGTTTTTTTCCCTGAAGGGTGACATACTTTAATGATTTTAATAAATATTTTCCATTTTGGATTTGTTGAATTGATGGTGGGAGGGGTAGATGGATATAAGCAAAAGAAATTTTTTAATTTTGATAAAGTAATTTCCCTTTGATTATATTTAGTTTTACTATAAACAAATAGGGAAACACAAAGAATTGATTTTTTACTGGCTCAAGGTCTCTTGTTAAATTAAACACATTTTAAATGTCAGCTAGCCTAGTGGCCAGCCACCTGAGCTCTTGGAAGACTGACAGAATATGATAGACTATCGCTAGCCCCTGCAGACAGCCTCTACTCCTTTCCAGGGGTCCCTTCTAACTAGCCCCTGCAGACAGTCTCTACTCCTTTCCAGGGGTCCCTTCCTAACCTTCTGGTTCCTATGATACACAAAGTTTTTCCATGTCTTATGTAAGCACAGACTTAACATAAATGCTGTGTCTACATAAGACAGCATCCTGGAGTAGTCCCCAGTAGCAGGACCTTGGCCTTTAATAGCCATTAACAGTGGGCACAGCTATCCTGGCTCTAACATAAGTCACCAAGAGCTTATGCTGGGCTGCCCACTGCTCAGTACCAAGAAGTGTAATGGCCCGGTCAGATCCTCTTATCATCTCTTCATCCCCAGTGTCTGTCACTATGATAAGCTTTGTGAAACTTATTTTTTTTTTTATGTGTGTGTGTGTGAATGTATTGTCTGCATGTAGGGTTGTGCACCAGAGTCGTGCAATGCCGCGGAGGTCAGAAGAGGGTGTCGGATTCCCCTGGAACTGGAGTTCTACTGGAATTGGAGTTGCAGACGGTTCTTAGCTGGGGATCGAACCTGGGTCCTCTGCAAGAGCAGTCGGTGCTCTTAACCATCTAGGCCATCTCTCCAGCCCCAGCTTTGTGAAACTTTAAAAAAGATTTTATTTATTATTTTTATTTATTTTATGTATATGAGTGTATTACCTGCATGTATGTAAGTGCACCCATGTCATGTGCACTGCCCGAGGAGGTCATAAGAGGGCGTTGGATACCCTGGAACTGGAGTTATGAATAGTTGTTATCTGGCATGTGGGTGCTGGGAACTGAACCCAGGTTTTCTGGAAGAGCAGCCAGTGCTCTTAAACACTGCGACATCTCTCCAGCCCGCAGTTTTGTGAGACTTCTATTGTGACAATTTCTCAGATTCTTAGCCATGGCGTATTCAGTTTGGGTATCTATGAACCTCATTTGCAAAGTGATTAATCAACTAGAAATTATTCTCTCAGGGCACAGGAAGGTAAGACAACAATTTACTCAGATCTGCCAGGCAGTTGGTAGTAGGGTCACACCACATTGCTTTTCTCAGTCTGGGAGACTTTGGTAGATGGGCCATGTGGCTGCTGATCCGTACCCTCATCAAGCTCTGTCAGATACGAGCTGCCTTACAGCAGCTATGGTCAGTCCCATGGGAGGCCCACATTTCTTCTCTCAGTTCCATCAACACTTCAGGGCCCCTGATGCAGCATTTTTGTTAGCCTACTAAATACCTTTCATCCTTGCCTTTGCCTTGCTTTCCTTTGGGGAAGGGATGTAGTTCCTGATGTTTCAGGAAAAAAGCAGAAACTCAAACTCCATGTTCTTTACCCTCCCCTCATCCCTTCAAAACACAAAATCCTTACTGCCTCTTCATCTGTCACCCCAGACACCTCTGCGCTTGGAAGCTACATTACTTGTGCTTGCTTCTGGGAAATTAACTGGAATGTGCACGGAGGAGATGTGGCCTGTCTCCACTTCTCTCCATCATCGCGCCAGACGATTTGTCATGTGAGCAGCCAGAAAGCGAGCGTGGATTCATCACCCATCCTGGCCGCTCCAGCAGGCGCCCTAGATGTGCCCTGAATGGTTTTTACTTTGCAGCTGACATTGCCTTTGCAGATGAGAGACACAGGCACGAAATGCGTTCCCCACCTCAGCCTTTACACAGCTCTGGCTGCTGCCCAATCCCAGTGCATTTATCAATCCTAAACGGTGACACCATTCAGAAAAGCATGCAGGGAAGGCAGGGAGCTCAGGAAGGGCTGCAGACCCCTAGTTGGCTCTGCACTGACAGGCTGCACAATTTGCTCTCTAACTTCAGGGAGCCTCACTCCCAGAAAAACCTGTCCTTGTTTAGAGCTTTTTGACAGCATATTTGTAAATTTCCTTCCAGGCTCATTCATTATAGTTGTTTGCTATTCTTCACCATTTCCTGGGCTGCAAGGTGCTGGGAGTTTTCACATTTGATGGATCAAAAAAGAAGAGGCACTGATATGAATT
Source organism: Rhizomys pruinosus (assembly GCA_009823505.1). NCBI lineage: Eukaryota > Metazoa > Chordata > Mammalia > Rodentia > Spalacidae > Rhizomys > Rhizomys pruinosus. Next base: position 253,845 of record VZQC01010399.1, on the reverse strand, counting down.
CTCATGCCCCAAACCACTGTCCTAAGCACTCAGCTTTGGAGTTGGTCCCCAAGGACCATCTTACAGGAATGAACTTTGATATCCCAGCTCCTCTGCAGGACCACAGACTTGGAGACTCAGAAATTCCAACCTTAACCTAGAGCTGTAAAATAGAGCTTCTGAGCCCTTTTAGGTATTGTCCCATGATGGGTACAAGCACTCAGGAACCATGTCCTTCACACAGTGATCCCTCAAGCCCTGAAGCTTGAACCTCCATTTATAACTGTTGTTGCATGCAGAGAAACCATTACTTTAATAGCTCACACAATCCAGTATGAGCAAGGACTTGTTACCAGAGCTCACAGGAGCCAAAGGCTGGCACTGGGTTTTTGCAAAAAGATAAAAAGCTTTTCAGTGTGGGCTGGCCACTAGAGAGACAGAAGATTTAAAAATCAAAACCATGCACAAATATATCTCCCTCTTTGATGGCTTAGCAGCTGAGAATTTGTGTGAAGGGAGAGGGAATCAGCCGCTTCTTGTCTGGAGAGGGAGAAGGGAGTTTGGGGCGATCTTTTGTGCGGGGATAGAGGGTCATTGCGGCTCCTCACTGCTCTGTTTCTTTTCTGAGGAACTTATAGTCTGCACAGTTGAGCTTTGACCTCCAAAAGTCCTTGTCCTGCTGAGCTGGCTGTTTCTACACACATCTGTCCTTGAAAGCTGCTTCCAAAGTGTCCCGGAGTGGATTCCGGAGGCTTTTCCTGAAAGCTATCTTAATCCTTTTGCTATTTAAGGAATTTGGTCCTAGCCACGGAGCCCTTGACCAGCCTCACATCTAGTTGCTCATTTGCGAGCACGGTGCTTGCACTCCATATCCAGATCACAGATATTCACTAACGTCTTGATGGTCATGGGAAATTCTCCTGTATCTGTCTCCATTGCTCTTCCCTGGCTACGTAGGAAATGGTGTTGCACAGCCACCCCATGCTGTGAGCAATGCTCAAGTCCATCTATTCTGAGTTTGTTCTGTTCTGCAGCCTGAGCTCATTTGTTCAGTTTAGTCACTGGCGACCTCTGGCCACAAGCAACTCCAATCACACCACCTCCTTCCCTTCAGGCTTGAGAGACTGCATCACGCATGGCACATGACAGACCAGGCTCTTGTTGGAAGCATCAGACTATAAGCAAGGTCCCAGGTGGCATCCACTTCCAGAAGCCCCTGTCCCACCAATGTGCTAGGGCCCCCCTTGCAGTCTCTAGTGGGAATGTTTGCCCCCCCCCCCAGGTTCTACAGGTAAGGAACTACCATCATTCTTAAGAACATTGGAACACCTGAGCACAGCAGTCCACTCAAAACAGCAAGAAGCACTGGAAATAAATTCAAGTCAGTGACTCAGGGGAAATGACATTTCATACACAGAGACAGCTTTTTCCAAAATGTTAACACCTCTTATCATGTGAGAGGCAATGGGGTGCAGAAGCCTGCAGGCAACACGTGCAGCAGCAGGCCTGTAATCCAGGGCTTGCAGGACCACCTCTGCAGTGCGCAGGCATTCCCACACCTGGCCTTAAAAAACTCGTCTCTCACTCTGGCATCCAGACAGATTTTCTACTCTCAGAACTGGAAACTCAGAGAGGCCTGGGAAACTGGTGGAAGTGGCTCAAGACTTGTTAACCATGACTCTTCGTTCCTCTGGCTCCACACAGTCCTGTTCTTCTAAGACCTGAATGTAGATTACTTACAGATACCAAAAAATTAAATAGATGTTTGCCAGGAAATTAAAAAAAGCAGATTGACTCAAGATAGTATGAGATTGGAGAGAAGCTCTGGGGGAGAATCTTTGTGGATGAGAGCTGCACTCATATGCGTATTTAGCTTCCTCAAAATGTGCATTAATGATGGATTATCTCCTCCTGATTTATTGGGAGAACATCAATTTGGAACTATTTGCACAAACTCCAGATACCAGTTTATAGCATTCCCTGTTTAGAAATAAAATAACCAAAGTCTCAGGTTGCCAGGCAACAGCAGCAGTGATAATTCTTAGTATTGCTACTTTAAAAACATTCATTTATATACATTTTAATGACTGGTAGGAAGCAGAGAAGGTAAGCTCCTACCATCTCTGGGACCCAGAAGTTCCTTTTTTATGAGGTTTTTCCAGCATTCCCTCTTTCTTTTATACCTCCCTTTTTGCAACTTCCCTGACTGACGGTATTTTCATATTTCATTACAGAATTTACAGAAACGGTTATTGTCTTCTTAACAATCCAGGTGGTGATTGTCAGAAGATTAACTCTGCCAGCCTTGCTATGTGCAAGACACTGGGGAGAAATGATGTGGTGTACAACCGCATTGGGCCACACACTGGGTCGAGGCATCAGTTATGATGGCCCGTCCTACCCAAGAGCTCCGCACATCATTCTTTAGAATACTGTTCCTCTCCTGACCTAGGAGCAGAGTGTTAGACCTCCAACACAGCCAGAAACTCCACTCTAAGCAGCAAAGCCATCACAGCTGAACACGCCCAGCAGATGCTGTTAGATGACACGATGTAGTGGCTTGAGGACTGGATGGATATCGGGAGACAGCGCCATTTCCCTTTGGGCTCCAAGGTTATATTCTATTCGTTTAGCTTTTAAGGTTTTCCGGTCAAAGTCCTTTCCTTCTAGATTCTAAGTTACCTCCAAAGAGACGCAAGAACATGACTGGGAATGAAAACCCCATGTCCTCTCAGCCCCCGCAGAGTAGAAGGTGACTCCTCCTGCCCTTCCACAGAGGCTCTGGGACTCAGGAAAGGGCAGATCGGGTCATAGCAGAGGGTCTCTTACACAGACAGCCATGGTGCTCCAGGAAATAGGCCAGGGTGGGATATAGGGGAAGAAGGAGACAGACAAACAGACAGACAGACAGTTGAGCTGTTCATGCCTAGAATCACATTCGCTACCCTTATATAGTCAGACTCTTTCTCTGGCAAATAAAGAGACAAGCAAGAATGGGATCCCCCCTTAATTTTTCAAAGGGAATTGAAAGTAATTTATGAACTTGCCGGATCACAGAAAGGAGAAAATTGTTTCTAATACTTATTTTCTGGCTTTTCAGCTACATGGCAGGTAGTTAGCATAGTATATAAATTGGTTGCATGTAAAGTGTATTTTTGGATGAGAATATAATGATAATAACTCTAAATCACTATTCTCCTGTTGAGACCATCTAAATGCTTTATGAGTATCTAATTATGACAGTGACTCATGACATGGGTACCATTACCATCCCTCTCATATCATAGATTGGGAAACTGAGGCACAAAGAGATTAAGCATCTATCTTGCCCAAGTTCACAGAGCTATGTGGTAACAGCTACTTCGCTGTTTCCCAGGACATCACCTCTGCCTAGTTCACTGCCTGCAGTGCTGTTGATGCTCAGTGAATGAGAAATGACCACCGATCGTGTATGTCCACAAAGCCTGAGAATAGGTGTGGGCATGTGAGAGAGAGTGTAGACAGAAGGGTCAGAGCCCAGGAGTCCACTGTGTGCAACCAGGTAACTTTCCTGATCTCACCTGCTCTGCTTTGATTACTAAGCCGGGGCTGAAGACTGGGTGTTCATGGCAGAGCAGAACATAAAGGAAAGGAAGTCTTTCATGTCAGACCCAAGCCACAAATTAGGACTAAACCAAATACCACACAATAATGTTAGGAGCCAGGTCTAGTGGGGCAGGCTGGTTACTTCAGCTACCCTAGAGGCGGAGGCAGGGGAATTACAAATTCAAGGCTTTATAGAGTGAGTTAAAGCCCACCCTGGACAACTTAGTAAGAGACTCTTGTCTCTAACTAGAAAAAAATGAGGGAGGGGGGTTGGGGATGCAGCCTAGTGCTCAGAGGCCAAGACCAACCTCTAGTACCTCAAAAAAAAAAAAGTTACAATCAGTAAGCTGCCTTTCCCTAGAGCTTGTACACAGAGAAAGTGGGGCTCTGATGGCCTGCTGTGGAGCCACGGAGCCCGAGTGTCCCCTTGACACTAGCCATGGAGGAGCTCAGGCAGTCACAACCAGTCTCTCTCCTGTAAGAACCGGAGAGTTCACAGAGTTATTTCGTACACTCCATTGGTGAGAAAGCTGCAAATCCTCCGATTCCTCCAACATACAGCCTTCATGCCTGGTAAGGGGACTCCAGCAAGACAAGTAGATCCGGTTCCAAAACTGAAGAGCCTGGTGCTGTGTGCAGCTAACAGCTGGGACTCAATTGTGGCTCTCCCTCCCTGGGAGGGCAGCATCTCTGAGGCACTCCTCAGTGAACAGGTTCCCAGGCCCGGTCAGTGGGAGAGGTCATCATGCTTCTGGGTCCTGAACTTAGGCTGCAGACCAGTTAGGTAAGAAAGGGATAAGCGGGCCGTGTGAACGATGGTCAGGCTGGCTGGGCCTGCGATAAGGCGCGTCCTCAAGCTTCTGGCCCAGACTAGAAGCTTCAGGAACTCCCCGCTTGCCAGATCAGATAGTCGGCCTCACAGCTGGAATTTGTGTATTTTCTTCTGCCTGAGCTCTCAAAGAACTGTGAGGAGTGGAACGGCTGTAGTTTCCCAAAGAGATGGAAACTATAGCTCTTCCTCTCCTCACAAATTCTGTGGCTGCGGGCGTTACACTCATACACATAAAACTAAAATAATAAAATATTTAAAAATGGAGCCCCTAGACCGTATGCCTAGCATGCATGGCAACTGCTGACTATCGATCTAAGAGAGCCCAAGTGGAGCGACGTCAGATTAAGGGAGCAAGGGATTCGCTGAGCTGGGGGCCACATGTTCCTGAACCCCTAGTCATGTCTGTTTATTGTACCAACCAGGTTGTGCTGCAGTTCACAGACACATAGTCCTCATCGACTCCGATCTGTTGCACACAAGCCTAGAGAAGCTTTGAGGCAGACTGTGATATGTTACAGGCATTGAGTAAAACTTTCTCTGTGTTGGACTTTTTTCCCAAGGTTGAACTTGATAGAAACGTCATGTCCCATTTTAGATCCTGTCTGGTTCATAAAGTGTAACACTAGGGGCTGGAGAGATGGCCTAGCGGTTAAGAGCGCCGACTGCTCTTGCAGAAACCCGGGGTCCATCCCCAGCACCCACATGGCGGCTGAGAACCATCTTTAACTCCAGTTCCAGGGGAATCCGACACCCTCTTCTGACCTCCGCTGCATTGCATGACACGGGTGCACAAACCTACATGCAGACAGTATATTCATACACATTAAAAATTTTTTTAAAGTGTAACTCTGTTATTTATGGAGGTGAACTGGCTAAGGAGTTCAAGGGAAAGACCCCCTGGAGTCTGATTGAGGCCACCAAACAGGAAGTAGTTTGGAAAGTGTGGAGCAAAAGTATGAGTCTTTTTAAAAACCTATTTATTCATTTCAATCACATCTTCATTCAAAGATATTTATTAGGCCCCTACAATAGGCAGGGCACAGGGAATAATATAGCAGGTGGTCTCCAATCTTGGACAGCTTTAAGCATAGAGGAGCCAGACATTAAAACACCCAAGTGTGATCCTGGTAACATATGCTCACCAGACTTTATCCAGCACAGAGGGAAGAAGGGGTCAGAGGAGGGAAAGGGAGTCGTAGTGATTGTGGTCAAGGACGCCTGGGCAGACACAGCTAAATCTCCACTTCTCTCGTCACCTACTTCCACTTGCTCTTTACTGGTACTCAACCAGCTTCTCCTGTCTCCCTACCATCCGTCTTTCAAAGGCCAGAGCCATTCACAGCTGTTCTGCCATGTGCCTCATTGATGTAGAGCTTGGTTGACACCAATCGTGATAAACTACTGAGCCGAATGCAAGACTCCGAATCCGCTGCTAATTGTGATCTTTAATGATAACTAATCATCACATCACAAGTCCCGTTGGTTCCAGAAAATACATAGCCAAAAGAGGAGGGCTCTGGGTTAGTCCGGGACAGTGCACAGAGGAGCCCGAGATGCCCTTGGGTGCCCAGAGGGCTCTGTGATTACTCAAGGATAGCTTGATTTAGGCACAATTAAGCATTGGAAGGGATTGAACATACAAATGAGTTGGAGCTTAATTCATTAAAAAACTGTCTAGAACATTAATTGAGCTTCAATCAGAGTATCCAACCATAAATTCTCACCTGTTTCACAACTGGTTCAAGCTCAATTGAGCATTAATGGATTTTTTTTTGGTCCATGTAAATGAGGTCATAATTCATTCTGTTGTGTAACTCGAACAATTTTCAAATAGTTTTATTCATGGAACAGTTAAGTGGTACTAAATTATGTAATATACCTATCACACTTTAGTTAAAGCAAAGTTGAATTTCACTTCTCAAGGAGAGGAGATGATTGTAGTGAGTTCATTACTAGTTTGAGGAATGGTAGGCTTTAGGACGCTGGATATCCCTTCAGTCTTTTGGGACAATCACTCCAGTTGCTCTTTGCTCTTGTTTGTCTTCACTACCATTTCTTACTACTTACAAGCAAGGTCAATAAGAATTGGGGAAAGGTCCTTAAGAGCACTGCCTGCTCTTCCAGAGGACCCAGGTTCAGTTCCCAGCATCCACATGTCTGCTAACAACCATCCACAACTCCAGTTCCAAGGGATCTGATGCCCTCTTGTGGCCTCCATTGGCACTGCACACATATGGTGTACTTACATACATATAGGCAAAACACTCATATATGTAAAGTAAAAATAAGTCTTACTGAATCTATGTATGTGTACTCTGTGTGTGTGTGTGTGTGTGTGTGTGTGTGTGTGTGTGTACATAATGCCCATGGAAATAAGAAAAGGGCACCAGATCCCCTGGAACTGGAGATACAGAGGATTGTGAGCTTCCATATGGGCGTTTAGAACTGAACCCAGGTCCTCTGCAAGGACAGCCAGTGCTTTTAGCTGCTGAGGAATCTCTCCAGCCCCTATCCAGGGGTTTCTTATGTGGTTTCCTAAAACAGGGTTCACTGTCCCCCTTCTTTGTGGCACATACTATATCTGCTGTTTCCTCCTGAGGAGTCTTTTCCATTTCATCTCTCTTCTTCAAGGCTGCAATGGTACCCATAAAATGCAGATGTGTCCAGGTGTGGTGAAGGCCTGTAATCTCAGAATTCACAAGGCTGAGTCAGGAGAATTGTATGTTCTAGGCTAATTTGGGCTTCATAGGGAGATGCTGTCATAAAAATCCAATGTCACAAAAATAAATAAAAATAAAAATCCAATGTCACTCCCTTTTCTAAACAAAAATGGTCTTCAGTTGTCTACAGGACTTACTCAAACTCTTCTGTAGCCTATGAGGGCTCTTTTCAGTTTAGGATATGTTAACCTTTCTGTCATGGGTGCCATAGAGATTCCTAAACACCCTATGTGGTGGTTTGAATGAGAATGTCCTCCATAGGCTCCAAGTATTTGGGCATTTTGTCCCCAGTTGGTGGCACTGTTTTGAGGGGGGGGGTCTTAGGAGGTGTGGCTGTGTTGGAGGAAATGTGTCACTGGGGGCAACTTTGAGAGTTCCTTATTTATTTATTTATATTTATTTTATGTATATGAGTGTATTGCCAGCATAGGTGTAAGTGAACCCATGTCCTGCAATGCCTATAGGGCCAGAAGAGGGTGTCAGATCCCTGGGAACTGGAGTTACATGCAGTTCTTGGTTGCCATGTGGATGTTGGGATTCAAAACTGGGTCCTCTGAAAGAGCAGCCAGTGCTCTTAATGGCTGAGCCATCTCTCCAGCCCCCATTGCTCTGAGAAGTCTTAAGCCTTGCCAGGTTCCTAGTTGCTCTCTGCTTCCTGGGCCTGCCTGAAGATGTGATCACTTGACTTCCTATTCCATCCACCTCTGCCACCATGCCCCCTCCCCCACCCCGATGGACTCTTGCCCGTTTGGAACATAACCCAAATAAACTCTTCCTTTTATAGGTTGTCTTGGCTATGGTATTTTATCACAGCAATAGAAAAGTAACTAATCAGTCCTAATCAGTGATTATCAAAATCATACTGTATTCCAGGACTGGCCTAGACCTCTTTCCCTGTTTCACATTTTTTGGAGTTTTTAAATATAATTTTAATTGAATTTTTGTGTATTTCATATGAAACATCTAATCTTTATGCTCCCTCCCCAATCCACATCCTCCTACAGTCCCCCCTCCCCCACACAGTAGATTTCATGCATTCTGTCATTTATGTTAAGGTGTATTGAGTCAAGTTAGTGTCCCCAGATGTCCCTCAGTGCAAGTTCACCCACTGGGGTCTAGTCAGCCTATCCAGAATCACTCCCTTAAAGAAGATCCGCTCTTTCTCACTCAGCAGTAATCAGCCGCCAGTAGTTCTCTGGCTAAGGTTGGGGCCAGCTGCCCATTTCCCTAGAGCCATGCTGGGATTTGTCTGCTTGCTTCTGCCTGGGTCTTACGTGTGCTGTCACCATTGCTGTAGGTTCACATAAGCAAGCTCTCAGGAGCCTGTAAGAATCTTTTCATATTGTCATCCACTTTTCCTCCTGGCTCTTATAATCTTTCTGCCCCCTCCTCCACAATGGTCCCTGAGCCCTATGTAAGATGTGTCCAGGTCCAGGTGTTGGAGCATACCTGTCCAGTCCATAGAACAACACATTCAATACCTGGGTACCTCCATTCAATGAGGAAATGGAATGTGTCAATACCCTAGAGGGCTCTAGTGAGCTCTTCTCTAACTCTGTCCCCCTCCTGCCTGGCCTGGGTGGCCTCTGTACTGTTTTGGTTGCTACCCCCTTGGTTGTCTTACCATTTTACTATTTAAGTATGTCTCCCTTGCTTAGTTTTCTCTGATTTTTGAACTTCATATAAGCAGAATTATACTCTGTTGTTGGCCCTTCTGTAACTGGAGTTGTTTTTTGTTTTTTGTTTTTTTGTAACTGTTATTCAACATTTAAAAATGTTTTTATTTATTATTTTTATTTTGTGTATTGCCTGCATATGTGTAAGTGCACCCAAGTTGTTCAGTGCCTGCAGAGGTCAGAAGAGAGCATTGGATCCCCTGGAACTGGAGTTACAGACAGTTGTTAGCCACCAGGTGGGTGCTAGAAGTCGAACCCAGGTCCTCTGCAAAGGCAGCCAGAACTCTTAAACTCTGAGTCATCTCTCCAGCACTCGATGTTTTTATATGTACAGTTAAAGGTTAATTTTAACTATTATGTGACCTTTTTTGGGGGGTATTTTTGAGACAGTCTCCTTCGTAGCTCCAGCTGGCCTGGAACTCACTATATAGACCAGTGACCAGGGTGGCCTTGAACTCACAGAGATCCACTTTGCTATGCCTCCCAAGTACTGGGATTAAAGGCATCCGTCACCATGCTTGGCTTGTGTGACCTATTATTATTGAAGAATATCACAAAATAGTTGGTCTATTGATGCATTTTATTTATTGCTTTCTTGTTTTGTGCATATGAATATATTGCCTGAGTGTATGTACATGCACCTGTGTCATGCACTGCCCAAGGAAGCCAGAGAAGGTGTGGGATTTCCCTGGAACTGGAGTTACAAATGGTTGTGAGCCATTATGTGGGTGCTGGGAATCAAACCCAGGTCCTCTGCAAGAACTGCCAGTGCTCTTAATTGCTGAGCCATCTCTCCAGCCCCATCTATTGATGAATTCTTAAGAGATGTTTTTAAATGATTCGATTTTTATATAGCCCATGCCCACATCTAATGACAGGATTACACTTTCCCTGTTTGGTTGCCTGATAAGAATAGAACTGTACGTGAATCAGTTTTCTGATATTAGAAATCCGTAAAGCTAAGTGTGGTAGCACACGCCTGTAATCTCAGCATTGGGAAGGCAGAGACAGGTAGAGCCCTGAGGCTCACTGACTAGCTAGCCTTGCTTACTTGGTGAGCTCCAGGCCAGTGGGAGACCCTGTCTCAAAAACAAGGTGGACATCTCCTGAGGACTGACAACTGAGACTGACCTTTGTCCTCCACATGCACCATGCATGTATACATGTGTGCATGGGCACCCTCACACACATGCACTCAAATGCTCATAAACACACACATACACACAGGCACACAATATTTTAAATTGCATTTCTTCTTGCTTATTCTTCAAGGATGACCTAGGCTACCACTTCTGTGAAGACTTCTTTGACAAGGTCTTCTCTTCCAATTTGTTGCTTCAGAAAAATTATTTGTACCCCCTCCCCTGTCACCTATGGCCTTCTATAAGTAGCTCATGGGCATTCATTCCATGTGGTGCTCAGATGTTTACATTTCTCTGGCCCCTGTCATATGAACACATCATGATAATGGAAGCCTTTCCCTGGGGTTCTTTATTGGTTTACACTCATTTGAATTGAACCAACCTGATCTTTTTTTTTTAATGATTTATTGTAAATGTAGCTTTCCTTCTAAACTGTGATAACCACTTAACGATCTATTATCTGGAAACAATAATTTATTTAATTTTTATTTATATAATTTTTATTGAGCATTTTACAACTCATACAATGGTTCCCAATCAAACCAAGCTTCCCCATGTTCCTTCCCCCCATCAGAATTAATGCATTACAACATCCAACCTAAGCCATAGCCAGTCAAGCTCCCAAACCCGGCGTCCTTCTGTGCATGTAGACCTGGAGTCTAGTCAGCACATCTAGGAATCCTAGGTAAGGCATACTCTCCCTTACCCAGCAGTACTCAGTCTCCTGTAGTTCTCAGTCCAGGGCCGGTCCTCTGCCCATTTCTCTTGCTCCACTTTGAGACCTTGTCTGAGTTGGCATTGGTCCTGTGCCTGATGCCGGCATTGCCACAAGTTCCCATATGAAAGAAAGGTTAGGGTCAGTTGTAAGTCACTGCTTCTCTGCATTCATGCACTAGCTTTGGCTATTACAATCTTTCTGCCCCCTCTTCTGCAGTGATCCCTGAGCTGTGGGTAGAGGAAGTTTAATATAAGGGCCCCATCCCGGGTACACACTCTGGAGGCTCCTATTCTTTGAAGCTTGACTAGTCGTGGCTTCTGTTTGTATCACACTCTGTTGTGTGAGGAAGCTTTACTGGCGAGAGCTGAGGGGTGTGCTCCTTTTCTCTCTGTCCCTCATTCTGCACATAGAGGTTCAGCTGTAGACATGTCTCCTAGGACTGGGAATCTTTCAGATGTGTGCGTTCTGTGTCTGACCAGTTGTGGGATTCTTCAGTAGCCTCCATCTGTTCCAAAGAATAACAATTTTTTTGGTCTTTTCGAGAGAGGGTCTCCCTGTAGCCCCAGCTGGCCTGGAACTCACTCTATAGACCAGGCTGGCCTTGAACTCACAAAGATCCGCCTGCCTCTGCCTCCCGAGTGCTAGGATTAAAGGCGTGCGCCACCACACCCAGCTTGCAAAGAATAACACTTTTGATGAGTGGCATATGATATGCTTGTCTACAAACCAATTGTTCTTAAGCCCTGTATCGTTAGCCACAAATGTGACTCAGACAACTGCCTTTCTGAACAAGATATAATAGAAAGAATATGTTTACTTTGCCAGGTGATTTTGACAAACTCAAGCATCAGTGAAGGGTTGCTGTAAGCATTAAGTTTGATGCAGAGCTTGTAGCTAGTAGGACAGAAGCTAGAGCACATATTGGAATTCAAGACATAAGACACCTTGTAACATATGTTCAAAGAAGAAGTAAGGCACATTACCTGTGAATATGTCCTCTAGATCGATAATAAATAGAAAGAAAATTGATAATAAAATAAATAAAAAGAAGGCCAGGCAGATGGCTCAGCACACCAAGTGCTTGCTGCACAAGAACCTGTATTCTGTCCCCAGCACCTGCATAAGTAGCTAGGTGTGGCCATACACATTGCAAGTCCCACACTGGGGAGGTCGAGATAGGAGGAGCCTTGGGGTTTGCTGGTCAGTCAGTCTAGGTAAATTGATAAGCTCCAGGTTGAAGGAGAGATGCTGTCTTAAGAAATAAAGTGGAGGGCAATTGAGGAAGATAGCTGACATCGATCTCTGGTTTCCACACATGTACACGTATACATAAACATATATATACACATGCACACAAATACAAGATATAGATGGACAATCTTTATGTTTACATATTCCTTTTGTTTTTTGGTCTTTTTGAGACAGGGTCTCCCTTTAGTCCCAGCTGGCCTGGAGCTCACTATGTAGACCAGGCTGACCTTGAACTCACAGAGATCCGCCTGCCTCTGCCTCCCGTGTGCTGGGATTAAAGGCATGTGCCTCCATGCCTGGCATATGTTTACATATTCCTTTTGAAGTTCTCCTAATGCCTAGAATCTAATAGAAGCAAATGTATCTTAGAGTTTGCCCAAAAGGTTTAGCTATGAAAACTCTGTGTTTGTAGGTCATTCATGGCCTGGGCTTGGAGTTTCGGGAGCACACCAGAACTCGAAGGAAATTTTATTATTCTGACTAATGGTCCTGTATTTAGGAATGACATACACATATATGCTTTTGTGTGTGTGTGTGTGTGTGTATGTGTGTGTGTGTGTGTGTGTGTGTGTGTACTTTTCTTGGTGCCAGGATTGATCTCAGGGGCCTTATGTTTCTAGATAATCACACTACTACTGAGCCCTGAAACTAATATTAGCTTTAAGCTACATCTTGAAGATTGTGTACCTGGTGCCAAGAATGACAAGAAGACTCTGTATGCATGAGGCTCATCAGTTCATGTGATGAACTTTTTACAGGATCATGCTCAATAGATGTGATGCAAGATGGAATATCTTTTTTAAGCCTGGGAAGATGCCTTCAGCTCCTTCCTGCTGGTTAGTTCGGCTTTACCTACCTGAGGGAAGGAAGGGTTGGACACCCCCTCACCCCCCTCCTATACACACTGTAACAGCCTTGTCTGGTCACATTATTTTTTAAAAGTACCCTCCCACTCTCTCTCTGGACCCCTTCTTATTCCCAAAAGTTCCCTTTGTTTCCTTTTTCTTTTTTTTTAAAAAAAAACAACTTACTGAGCTTAATTAGGGTTGAACATAGGTGTGAGGTATGGAGTTATTTTTCTGAAGCATGGACAACATTCTAGTGGTTACACCCCTCCACCTGCAGCAGACATGAACTGTCTACAGCTCCTCAGCTTGAGGGTGGGGAGGGGGGCTCAGGTGCCCCTCCCCCCTCCAAGCTGGAATGTTGATGGGCTGGATCTTGTGTAGGTAACCACAGCTGCTTGCGTTCATGAGCCCGATGGCCGTGGCGTGTCCAGAAGACAGCGTTTCACAGCCCCCCTCTGGCTCTTCTATTCTTCCCTCTCCTGTCATGTTGGCCGGCCACATTCTGAAAGAATAAATCTCCCTATTTGATTGCTTGCTTGAATAATGGCATTTTCATTAGGAAAATGAGAATAACTGTTTAAAAATATAGAGTTTGGGAGCTGAAGAGATGGCTCAGTGATTAAGAGCACTGGCTGCTCTTGCAGAGGACCTGGGTTCAATTCCCAGCACCCATCGGGTGGCGACACCATCGGCAGGAACCGTCCAGGGCCAGGGGATATCCAACCCCATGCGGCTACCCTATCATTAAAATAATACTGATAATATCTAATATATATATATTATATATATATATATATATATATAATTAAACCTTTTAAATAATCAAAACTCAGTAATTAAGCTTATGATTTTTTGATGATGAAAGAATCAAGTAATTATCTATTTGAAATAGAGTCACATTTGCCCTCAGGGCATTGAATTCTCTATTCAAGGATCCACTGAAGGGACCTGTTACATACTTTGCTATAGTTTGAATATTTTTTTTCAAAGCCAATTTTTATTGAAGCTTTGTGCATTTCATACGAAATTTCCAATCAAATCTAGACCTGTGCCCCCTTCCTTGCCCCCCCCACACCACCAGAGCCAAACATGTCCTTCATCCTTTTCTCAGTCTCTTTCAAAATTTTCGATGCAGAAGTCTACCATTTCGAGCAGAGGGTCACCACTTCAGTCAGTTCTTTGACCCAGTCCTTCTGCTGTTGTTGTTGTTGTTGTTATTCTCTCTAATCTGTATCACTCCAAAACATGCATATATGCATGTCACATATATCATAGGTTTTAGCATCTTCAGCTTATGACATTTTTTCTTTATTAGGCTGAAAGATGTCATGTTTGAAGGTTCCTCCCTGGCAAGCCCAAACCACCATTAGTCCTGCCCTTGTGCTCCACACTGGGGTTTTCCCTTCCCATGGTCACCAAGTGAGGTCCAGCAAGCACCACGTCCTGTCTTGATCTTCCTGTACTGGTCTCCATGATACAGCCTGGGTAGTCCAACAATGGCAGTCTATATTCTGAAGAGGCTGAAACCTCAGTAGTAGCTCAGTCCCCAAGCAGGATGTCTCAGCAGTCCCCATCTGGCACTGAAAGTTTGGAGGATTCTTGGAGAGACATGAGTCTTCAGTCCATATTAGAAGGTTGAAAAATGTCTCATGTCTTTGAAAGATGGCAAAAGCAGTGGCAGCCACAGGGTAGCTGCACTTGACAGTAAGGCAGGCAAAACAACTGTGCTTTTTTTTCTTTTTACTAGCAAGTGCAGCTACCCTGTGGCTTAATTACTAATATTGATACATTACCCTTCACACAGAAGTTTGTGTGTGTGTTATAGAATGATGACAAGAGGATTAAAGAAGCAACAGTGTTCAATGGGACCTCATTGAAGGTAAGAGCCAAGAGCTAATACACATGCAAAGAGAGTTGTTGCAGGTAGAGAAGATATTAAGGAGCCTGTTCAAGATCACAGAGTCAGGAAATGGTTGCCTATTGGTCCCATGACACATAATGTAATGACAGGTTGACAGGTGCTGCTGTCTCAGTGTGAGGTGGCCTTCCTTCCTTCGGTATGATCCAGATGAGGGAGTTATACCATTTATTGGTCTGGTGTGTTCAGTAAGCTCACACAGGGTAGGTTTTTCTAGTATGCTTTTGATATGTGCATGCATCCATGCATTCCCTGATTTAATTGGATAGGCTCTAGATGGTGCTAGTCTACCTGCACAGTGATTAGCTGTCAGTCTGTGTGTGCCACGGTCTGTGCTGGGCAGATAGTAGATGTTTACTCACACAAAGGAGTTACAGACTCATTCTGTCAACATTTGGTCTAAAACTGGGGAAAGCTGGGCTGGAGAGATAGCCTAGTGGTTAAGAGCACCGACTGCTCTTGCAGAGAGGACCTGGGTTTGATCCCCAGCATCCACATGGCTAAGAACCGTCTGTAACTCCAATTCCAGGAGAATTCCAGTTCCAGGGGAATCCGAGACCCTCTTCTGACCTCCGTGGCATTGCACGACACGGGTGCATAGACATAAATGCAGACAGGACATTCATACACATACAAAAATAAATAAAATTAAAAAAAAAACTGGGGCAAACTGCTGTTTTGTAAATGGAGTCACTCGGGGCAGGCACAGCCACAAGCCACTGTTCTATCCAATCAGGAGTAACTTCGAGCAGACATGGACTGATCTCCAGACCCAGGCTTTGTAACTCTCTTGTCTACTATGTCTCTTTTAAAATTTATTAGCCAGGCGTGGTGGCTCACGCCTTTAATCCTAGCACTTGGGAGGCAGAGGCAGGTGGATCTTTGTGAGTTCAAGGCCAGCCTGGTCTACAGAGTGAGTTCCAGGACAGCTGGGGCTACAGGGAGACCCTGTCTTGAAAAGACCAAAAAAAAAATTTTATTTATTATTTTTATGTGTATGGATGTATTGCCTGGATATATGTAAGCACACCCATGTTGTACAATGCTGGCAGAGATCAGAAGAGGGCATCAGATTCAGAGTGACAGTTGTCAGCTGCCATGTGGATGCTGGGAATTAAACCCTGATCCTCCGCAAGAGCAGTCAATGCTCATAACTGCTGAGCCATCTCTCTAGTTCCTCTGCTGTGTTTCTTAAAGCTAGGCAGAAGCAGAAATCAGTCAATCCCCAATCCTTTTGCTGTTGTTTATTTCTTTAAACATCTTAATTTCCTTAAATATCTTAATAAATTGTATGTTGTTTTCTTATAATCCATGTGTGCCATCTGTTTCCGCTGGCTTTCTTGTGGGGCCTAGCTTCTTTGGGTCTACTCACTTGCCTTACTTAGCATTTTGTTCCGTGAGACCTGGATAAGGATGGTTCGCTTTACAGAGCATTTGTATTAGTTCTACTGGGTGCCAGTTAAGGATAGTCAAATTGTATTCTCAGCTTGAAATATTTTGGACCACCCATATATTGGGAGTCAAGACTACCAGCCTGCATGTGATTCAGACTGAGGTTCTAAGATTTTAGGACAATTTCTTTTTTCCCATTCAATGCTGTTTTTCAAAACAGTCATGTGTTCAATATGTGAGGAGAACAGTTGTTAAAGAGGGGTTTTCTCCATACTGGACAGGTTTGAGGCTCAATGTTCTGCTTCCCATACCCACCCAGGCCATATACAAACTAAATTAAAAGTACCTGTTTGACCATTGACTTCATAGTGAAAGCAAATTTTACTCTTCTCTTCTACTTGAGTTCTCAGCTTCACTTGTTCTTTTGACTGGAGATACCATTCTCTTTCGAAAGCTCAGCAATGCATTTAATATGATTTTTTTTTTTTTGAGACAGGGTTTCCCTATAGTTCCAGTTGGCCTGGAACTCACTCTGTAGACCAGGCTGGCCTTGAACTCACAGAGATCCGCCCACCTCTGCCGAAAGAGTGCTAGGATTAAAGGCGTGGCCACCTCCCCCCCACACTCAATAAAACGGTTCTTAGCTGCCACCATGTGGGTGCTGCGAATTGAGCCCTGGGTCCTCTGCAAGAGCAATTGGTGCTCTTAACTGCTGAGCCATCTCTCCAGCCCTACATTTAATATGATTTTAACAGTTAGCCAGTTGTTTAATTGTAGTTGGAAAGAGGGTCTCCCTAGGTACCTAGCTTAGTTATTGAGGTTTTGTTTTTGTTATTATTTTCTATTGCACATTCACTTTCTTCTAACTTATAAGGGACCATATAATTTATTATATGAACCAAGACTCTTTAGAAAGTGAAAAAAGGTGTCTCGTATGGTTTGATGTTTTGACCGTTTCTCGCAAGCTCAGTACATCAGTGAACTTATAAAACAGTCCTCTTCAAAATGTACTTCCACTGCTTCTCAGCCTTTTGACTAAAATCAAGTGCAAGAACTACTTTCAAATATGAATCATTTTCTTACAAAAAGAAAAGTATCTCTATGCATCAGAAGAAAAAAAGTTGAAGCTTTTTCAGTGTTTCTCTAAACATTAGCAAACAAGTAGAGTAATTATTCTTGATATACCTTTATGTATTTTGATCTGTCCTCATCATATCTGATTTGGGAGTTGATATGCTCGGGGTGTGCTTGGAGGGGATGTTAGGACCTTGTCTCCCCTCCTCCCTTGCTTCCTTGCTCCCGAGGTGAGCAGCTTTGGCCCATCACACAGTCCCCACTACAACACTTCACTTCACCATAGACCAACAAGGCCAACTGATCATGGACTGAGAACCTCTGTAACTATGAGCCCAAATAAACCTTTCTACCCGTTAAGTTGGTTACCTCAAGTATTTTGTTATAATGATCATGTCTGTGGTATTTTCCTTAACGCCGTATTTTTTAAAGTATTATCATAAAGCCATAGTATAGATTTTCATGTGATAAAATATAAAATAGCATATTTTAATAACTGCAGCTTCCTTTTCTCTGGGTAAACTATCTCAGTTAAAAGTAAGTGAGAATTGGGGCTGAAGAGATAGCTCATTAAGAGTACTGGCTGCTCTCACAGAGAACTCAGGCTTGATTCTCAGCACCCAAGTGGTTCCTAACAACTATCTGTAACTCCAGTTCCAGGGGATCCAACACCCTCTTCTGACCTCCACAGGCATTGTATGACATATGTACACTTATATACATGCAGGCAATACACTCACACACATAAAATAAAAATAATAAATACAATATTTTTAAAAATAATTGGGAATTTATGTGCTCCACAACTTAAGGCATAATCACTGCAGTAGAATGCATTTCTCAAGTAAGAAAGAATATTATTAAATAATCCAAAGAATCTTTTTCCACATCAATTTACAGGGAAAATATTACAGAATTTCTCACTTGAGATCTTGTCTTCATATTTCAGGGCCTTCTGTTTATAGGGTTTGTTTCTAATAATTGCAATTCATTACCAGCTCCAAGGCTTGAGGTTTTCCTGTTTCAATAATTGAATACTTTATTATAGATTATAATTTATTTTGAACAAAATTCAATTATAATTTAGATGTTTGTTCCTAAAACTTTAAGATATCTTTGTAGGACACTCAGAGTTATCCACCAAGATTATTTTGTTTTGTTTTTCTGAAGTTAAAGCTGCCTGATGTCAGCAATTCCATGCCATCCTAGTTTGTCCTTTAAAGTTTCAAATATTTCTCAAATTCGACTGATGACAGGCAGCAAAGAGAGAACTGCATGTTCTTTTGATGAAATGGGGATTTAAGCTTACTCACAGAAGTTTTGCAGTTCAGTTAGATTCTCATGAAACTTGCATGAATTTTGACAACTACCACTTGTATTGTGCTTGATAGAACCACACTGGAGCACAGTTACAAATTTCATGTGTGTACATCAATTATAAATACATTTCAGTGGGAGAAATTTCTGAATATAGTAGGAGCATCATATCTTAAAATGTGGGCTCTTGGGCCTGAGAGATGGCTCAGTGGTTAAGAGCACTGACCACTCTTCCAGAGGACCAGGGTTCAATTCTCAGCATCCACATGGTGGTTAACAGCCATCCTTAACTCTAGTTCCAAGGGGTCCTACACCCTACTCTGACATCCACAGGCATTGTGCAATATGGGTCCACATGTATACATATAGGCAATACACTCATATATAAGATAAAAAATAATAAATAAAAGTAATTTTTAAAGGAGGACACTTGTTCACTACACACACCTCACATGTTTCTACCAAGTCATGGGTAGAGTAACTGAAGCTCTATTCACACCTTCTATCTCATTTTAGTAAAAAAATACATATTTTTAAATTTTCTTTTTATTACTTTTATTTTTATTTTGTGCACATGAGTATATTTCCTGCATGTATGTAAGTACACCCATGTTGTGTAATGCCCATGGAGGTCAGAAGAAGCCATTGGATTCCCTGGAACTGGAGTTACGGATGGTTGTTAGCCTCCATGTTAGTACTGGGAATGGAGCCCAGGTTCTGCACAAGAGCAGTCAGTGCTCTTAGCCACTGAGGCACCTCTCCAGCCCCAATTCTTGAAAAAGTGTGAAATCCAGGACCACATAAGCAGATGGGATCAGATAGTGAGCACACAACCAAGATCTCTGGGTGGATCAGCACACATGGCATCCTAACAGAGTCCTTTGCCTCTCGTGTGTATTTGTATTTCTGGGGTAGCAGAGGACCTACAGTATCTTAGGCTCTCAATGTTTCCTAAACAAACAACTCCTAAGTTATGTATGTGTCTAAAGAAGACCTAGTGTGTGCTAGTGCAAGAGACTCAGACTGGGACAGTTTGGAGCTTTGTAACAAGTCTTCCAAAATCCCACTATGGGGCTGGGACAATGGCTCAGCAGTTAAGAGTGCTACTCTTCTAGAGGAGCCATATTTAGTTCCCAGCACCTACATCAAGTGGCTCACAACCTCCTGTAACTCTAGCTTCAAGGGATCTGATTCCCTCTTCTGTCCACTTCCAGCACCCACACACATGGCATACACTCACACAGTTGTAAGGAGCATAATTAGCATTGGAAAACGAGTGGATTTGAAGTGCTATAACTTTAGAGAATAGGAAAGTTAATTTAGCTTAGTCAGAGACACAATTACACTCAAGGCTGTTCAGATAACCAGGCGAGAGCACAAGAAGGGGCCCAGGGACTGGAAGCCAAAGTTGCATGGTTGATTAACTGCACAGGCACAGGAGACAAGATAACCACCTATCCATGGATGGGGACCTGGGTAAGAGTCCCAGGTAACCACCATATATACATACATACATGCATACATACATACATACATACATACATACTTATGCACAATTTTTTAATCTGAAATCCACCACACAAGTGACTGCTGTCTCTGCTTAGACTTAATCCCAAGAAGAGGTGATTATTTCTTACATTTTCTGGAAAGATATTAGACTACAACAACTGGATTGAGCAGCCCTTTTAACCCAGACACACTGCTAGAACCCAATGTTCTTGCCCTTCTGACCTTTGTACCTATGTAATATCTACACAAGAATGCGCAGGGGTTGTAACATGAGCTAACTCACAATGGGCTTGATGAATTGGCCATAATCTTGGCCCAATATTGAGGAGCTAATAGTGGGTCTGTTGGTTTCTCTTTGGCACACTGTCGTACACATTCTTCAAGAGCAGGTTATAGTAACTGTGCTGTAAATGTCTCTCCTGTGATAGGCCATTGAAGACTGGGATGTATAGACACAAACAGGCTTCTCTTTAGAATGCTCTGGTGACTGAGTAGTCACTCTGCCATTGCATAGAAGAGATATTGGAGCCCGAGTTCAGTAACATCTTCCATGTTGTTTTGACAGTGACTCCCATGAATAACAAAAAGAGATGATGCTTTAGAAATTAGGAGTTAGGAAGCTGGGAAGGGGAGACATTTTTAATGGAGAAATATAACCATTAAGTATTGAGTATTTATGGAAAGCTTGATGTTAGACCCCAGGCTAAGTTTAGATTGAGGAAGAAAAGACCTTTCCTCTCATTCTATAAGATATTAGCATCCTTTGTTTAAATACACATACAGAGAGAGAGAGAGGAGAGAGAGAGAGAGAGAGAGAGAGAGAGAGAGAGAGAGAGAGAGAGAAACAAGGAAGGAAGGCATGCTTGATCCCTGGTTTGTAAATCTCTCCTCAGTGGCAGGACTTTGAGAAGCTAACACATTAAGGCTCTTTCAGGGGACCTAGGCAGTGAAGATCAGCTGTAGATCACAGGTGTAGCGTGTGCCCAGCTCTGGGAAGAAAGAAAGGAGAAAAAAGAAAAGAAGAAATAGGAACTGATTAAATCTTGAACTTGAACCACATTTATTCTGCATTCTATTCTGTGAAAATGACTAACTCTTTTTGGAACTGTGGATAAAACAGGCCTCATACATGCTAGGCAAGTGCTCTGTCACTGAGATCTAACCTCAACCCAGAAACAAATCACTACTTGTTACCAAATTTTAACAAAATATAAAAACCCTGCAAGAACAGCCTATCTTATTTCTAAACAACAAAAATCACGAGGAAAATATAACCTTTCTTGATTCTTTTTTTTTTAATGTATCATTCCTTCATGTCATTCTTCATTAAAATTTCAAAAGCTCTCTCTTAAGTTATTAAAATCTATGAATGGTAGTTTTTGTGTTACATCTTCCTTCAGACTTATTCCAGTAATGGAAACCATTCTTAAACCTAATTTCCTTTTAATTCCTGCCAATTACTGCACCCTGGTCTTCTTGCCAAATGCCAATCCAGTTGGTACATCCTCTGAGGATCATGTTTCTCTAAACCACACGACACCCAGACTTCTAGCAGCAGCACCCTCGTCACCCTCCTTAGAGTACATTCTACTTGATTTCTAAAGGAATTCATGCAAGGAAGCCCACGGCACATGCGTGGAACAATGGTCTTTCAAGTTTCCCCAGCTGGCATCTGGATAGTGGCCTACAAGTAATAAGGGCCATATTGGACAAGAATCTTTTATACCAAATAAAACAGACAATCCTTAGTCACTCTTACTGGCAAGCTAGTCACAGGAAAATCAAATATTGGAAGGTTTTTGATTCATAGATGCCAAAAAAACATTAGTTAAACATCTGAATCTGGAAGTGTTACATAAAAATGAAAAGATACCTTTGCCTATCAAAGGATACTGCCAAGAGATTGCAAATTCAGAATGAGAAATTAAAACTTCATATATCTACTCTGAGGTGAATATCCTGAACTTATAAAAGAGTCCTAACAGACAACACCAAAACCCAATTAAACAGTGGACAAAGAGCATAAACAGAAGTTCCTCCAAAAAAGATATTAAAGGTCCAGTAAGCACATGAAAACATATTCAATGTCACTGGCCACTAGAGCAGTGCATATTAAGCCACAATAAGACACCACTTCTCATCAGTTAGGATGTCTATTGTTGAAAAAAAATGAAAGCAAGCTTTGGTAAGAAAGCTAAAGTAGAAGTCTTATACATTGCTTTGGTAAGAAAGCTAAAGTAGAAGTCTTATACAGTGCAGGTGGGATATAAAATGACAGGGAAAACACTTTGGAAAACGGCTTAGCAGTTCCTCAAAAAGTCAGACAGAATCTTTTGTGATTCACTGATTCCACTCCTAGAAATACACTCAAAATAACTGAAGGCAGGGCTGCCTTAGGACATGGCTTGATGGACAGAGTCGCTCGCCATGCAAACCAGGTAACCCGAGTTCTCTCCCTTTACCTTTACATGGGATCTGGGGATTGAGCTCAAAAGATGAAAGGGTGGGTGATTTCTAGGGCTGGGTGTGGTGATGCATGCCTTTAATCCCAGGAATTGGGAGGCAGAGACAGGTGGATCTCTATGAGTTTAAGGCTAGCCTGGTCTACATAGTGAGTCCAGGCCAGTTGGGGCTACAAGAAGACCCTGTCTCAAAAAGACCAAAGAAAGTAAAATTAAATTAAAAAAGAAAGAAAAAGAAAAGAAAAGATGGATGGCTTCTAAGGACACAAGTCTCCAGGGTTACTAATAACATAGATTCTCCCCATCACCTGCGTTCCCCCCTGTATAATTAGTGGATTTGAGCTGGACGTCACACAGTTGTCGTGGGTAGGAAGGAGCAGCAGTCATGTTCCAGGTTGAACTCCTGGGATGGACATGGTTGCATAAGAGGCACAGAAGTTACAGTCTATTTGAGGCGTTACCAGGAGTTACTAGGAGATTGTTGGTCCAGAGTCTTCAGAGAAGGATGGGATGATCCGCGGAGATGTCCGTCTTCTCCACGGCGACTCAGCTCCAGGTCCAAAGCCACCATGCAATCTTCATTGTCAGTCTTCTTAGGGTAATGGCCAGTCCTTCCAGACTGCTAATCAAGGAAATATCAACTGGGTCAGACATGAAGCCATCCCTGCCTGACTCCCATTGGACAAGCATCCAAAGCCTGTCGCAATGAGTGGTGGAATTTGTGGTAACAGCATGTCACAAGCCCTCCTAGAAACATCCCCAACTAAGTGCTAGAAACGATATCGGTCAGGAGCAAGGCCAGGGGAGACCAGACAGGGCTAATTCTGGCCTCGGATGTCAGACAACTACTGAGACCTCCTGCAGGTGATTTCGTAAAAAACCCTTGTGGGGCTTTGGAAGCTGGTCATTTAGCTCAGTGACGTGCAGAGTCCTGAGGTCAACACTGGGTGTCTTCCCCAGTTGCTCTCCTTATTTTTTTTAATATTTTATTTTACTTTTTTTTTAAGATTTAATTCAAAACAATATGAGGAAGGTCATATACACTCTTGTTAAGATTTGGTCCACAACTTAGTCTATTTACACTCATATCAGCAAAATAATTATAAAATATGCCAAGTATATAAGTAAATGTTTGTTTGTTTATTCACAGAGTCAATTGTACATGCAAAGTACCAGCCCAGTGACCACAGGGTTCACCCAATGGCTCGATTCAATTCATTCCTTTGCCACTTGAACTTTTCTGCCTGACCTGCCCACACTCCTTCTTCACAGTGGTAGATTCTACTCAGATGCTTTATTCTAAGTAGAAAAGGATCTTATTCTCATGGACGGGAGAGATGCTCAGTGGTTAAGAGCATGGGCTCTTCTTGCAGAGGACCTGGGTTCAATTCCCAGCACCTACTTGATGGCTAATATCCATCTTAATTCCAGTTCCAGGGGAATCCAATTCCCTCTTCTGACCTCCACAGGCATTGTACAACATGGGTACCCTTACATTCATGCAAGCAAAATACACTCATACACATAAAATAAACAAATAAAATATTTTAAAAAGTGCTATCTTATTCTCTGTGGAGCTAGAGATAAAACCTATGTAATAGATAAAATCTATTTAGCCATCAATCCCTTAAATCTTGGTTAACAGAGACATTTCTTACAAGCCAAATACCCCATATCCAGGTTTTTCCTTGGAAGCTTTGCTAGTTTTCCTTCTCCACCCTAAAATATCATATATCCCTCAAGTGTGTAGAGAAACATTTTTTTCCTTACACTTTTGATATTTATGAGTGAGTTAATTGCTTCTTTTTTTGTATGAATTTTTTTGATTGATGCTTTGTGCATTTCATACATCATTTTCCAATTCAGTTCAGGCATATCTCCCCTTCCCTTCCCCCCTACCCCCACCCCCACCCCAACCGAGATCATGCATTCTGCCATGACTGTCCTGCATATCTCTCTGGTTTTTTTCCCATTTTTTAGCTGTAAGTGATTTTACGTGAATGAGCATATTGCCTGCATGTGTGTAAGTGCATTCTGTCATGCAGTGCAAGGCCCACGGAGGTGAAATGAAGGCATCAGATTCCCCTGGAGCTGGAGTTACAGACATCCGTGTTAGCTGCCATGTGTGTGCTGGGACTCAAGCCTGAGTTCTCTGCGCGAGCAGCCAGTGCTCTGCAGCAGCCATCTCCCCAGCCTCTCCACCTTATTTTTATTTTCTTATTTTTATGTTGTTTGAGAAAGGGTCTCTTACTAAACATGGCAATCGTAGACCAGGCCAGGGCGAGCTAACCAGCCAGTTCCAGGAACGGACTTGTTCCCACCTCCCCAGCACTGCTGCGCCAAGTGCCTGGCGTTTTGCTTATTTTTCTTTTTGAAACAAGCTCTCTCTGTAGTCCCAAGTGGTCTAGAACTCGCTGTGTATTCAAGGCTGGCCTACATCTCACAGAGATCCACCTGCCTCTACCTTCCAAGTGCTCGAGTGAAAGGTATGTGCTACTTGTGCTCAGCTAGTGCCTGGCATTTTTATCTGGGTAGTTGAGATGCAAATTCAGGTTCTCAGGTTTGCACAGCAAGCAGTTTATGAACTAAGCTATCTCCCCAGCTCCCAAACACATAATTCTGCTGTTAGCTCTGAAAAGGGAGATGATGGGGCGGCGGGGAGCAGTGTACAAAAAGAGGCCCTATCAAAATGCCAGGAACTTCATATGTGCTTGGTGTCTGAAACCAACAGGAAAGCTCAAAGGAAAGCATTGGAATATTCCAGCTCCAAGCTTATCACTAAGGAGACACAGACCAAGGGATGAGGTAGAAGCCAGGCGCCGGGTAGAGGAAGATTCCATTATATCAAGGATTCCATTTCGTGGCCTCATTTTCTTTCTTCTTGAGAATTCTGTAAAAATCCAAGGGCAAGGACAGAGGTGAACAGAATCAGAAAAGCTCCTCTAGGTTACCATGACAACGTGACTCTTGACTATATCTCTGTGCCCCATTAGTGCCTAAGTCCTTTACAGATTCCAGCAGGTCTCTAACATCAAACTGAACATATGCTATCAACTCCAAGGATGATGTAAGTTGAAAGAGAGCAAAGTTTCCAGATAGTACAACTATCTCATCTTCACTCAGAAGTGTGATGGCAGTGCTACAATGCAACTGAGATGGCTCCTTGTCCTGCACCCAGTAAAGCTGCCAGCGCCCACTGCCGAGGCTCTCTGTAGTGACAGGCTATGGAAATGTGTGATGCACGGCATCAATGATTAACAGTAGTGAGGCTTGGACCAAATAAAAATTTAAAAGGAAGCAAAACTTGAGCTAATGTGAAAACTGTCAGAGTCATGTTTTCACACTGAGTTGTACTGATGACATATTAACATTACTACTCCTGATCTCGCCCTGCAGATGGACTGAACAACAGTCTTTCATCTGTTACAGACCAGTTTGCATGCTCAGTGTGTGCTGAGGGCTTTGCTGGTGAATCATTAAGTACAACTTTATATTCTCTCTACAGTTTCTGGCTATCTATGCACCTAGTATTTTCTATTTGCCAACTAATTTTCTTTCTTCATTGTCTTTTTTGATATTTGGGGAGAAATTTCTTTAAAGTGATGAAATCCCTAGTTCTTAGTTATGCTGAAGTGAATACAAATGAGCATATTCTTTCCCATATTCCGAAAGCTAAGTCATAAATACAGTCTGAGTTACTGTAAAGACAGGTCAAAATAGAACTACAGTTGCCATCACAAACATTCTTAAAATCTTGTTAGAATTGCGGCTAAAGTCAGCTGGAGTTCAACATTTGAGGGCACAGTCACTGGGCCAGTTCTGCCAAAGATTTCTGACCCAGCCGTGAGTTATCTGTGTCCAAGGGTATAGGAGGATAGGAAGGGTCTACATGTGACCACTCTCACTTCTGCACCAACCACCTGTGTGGAGGGTCCCTTAAGCCACCATCATTCACTAGAAAGACTCCCAAAACTCAGTGAACGTGCTCATGGCTCTGACTTATTATATTACATTGAGAAGGTCAACTCTAGGAGGACATGTATGGAGCTGGATGTGAGGGAGTTCTAGACATGTCCTCCAGTTTCCTCAGGACATGGTACCTTCCCAGCATCTACATGTGGCAATATGCATTGATGATCGCCACCAGTGATGTTGTCACGAGCGTCAGTGTATAGAGCAGTTATTACTGTGGCTGTGTGAGGAACTGTCCCCAAAGTAACTGACACCTCATGGCCCAACGCCATGACTCTGAACCATGTAGCAAATCTTTTAAGACTGATAGGTATGGCTCACTCTCCCCTAAAATCTGACGTGGACAACCTCCATTCTAAAAACAAGAAGTTCCTAATGGGTGTCACGTAGTTTGCCTGCAGAAGTTGGCAGCCAAGGGCAG
Organism: Rhizomys pruinosus; assembly: GCA_009823505.1. Taxonomy (NCBI): domain Eukaryota; kingdom Metazoa; phylum Chordata; class Mammalia; order Rodentia; family Spalacidae; genus Rhizomys; species Rhizomys pruinosus. The sequence continues at coordinate 227,029 of VZQC01010399.1, read as the reverse complement.
CTGTTTCTTTGGACAATGCTAAATTATTTCATAGATAAAGGCTCAGCAGAAATTAAGTGCTAAACTGGGTGATAGAGAAGCTGAGGAGATGGCTCAGTCAATAAAGCGCTTGGTGCACACTCTTGAGGACATCAGTGTAGATCCCCAGCACCTATACATAAAGGCCGGGCAGAGCCGCACACATCTGGAACCCTGGAGCTGTGGGGACAGAGACGGGCAGATCCCTGGCTGGTTGCTGAGCTCCAGGTTCAATGAGAAAACCTGTGTCAAAAAATAAGATAGAGTGATTGAGGAGGACTTCTGATGCAACTTCCGGCTTCCATATGCACACACACACACACACACACACACACACACACACACAATTGGATGATAGGGAGGGGCTACTGTGAGCTTGAGTGACCAACCAAACATCTGAAGAGCAACAGAAAGAAAACTGAATGTTCCTAAGCAACAGAACCCTTAGGAAGGACATGATAAAATGGCTTTAAAAGTGTGAAAGTCTAGTATAAGCAATGAGGTTATTCTTTTTTTTTTTAATTTTTTAAAAGTTTATTTATTTTTTTATGTGTATGAATGTACTGTCTGCGTGTAGGTTTGTGCACCCATGTCATGCAATGCCTGGGAGGTCAGAAGAAGGCGTCAGATTCCCCTGGAACTGGTGCTAAAGATGGTTCTCAGCCGCCATCTGGGTGCTGGGAATCGAACTAGGGTCCTCTGCAAGAACAGTCGGTGCTCTTAACCGCTAGGCCATCTCTCAGCCCCAGTGAGGTTATTCTTATCCTGTAAAATCCTAGAGAGCTGAGCTAGAGGCCATCAGGTGATGTTATAAAGATTGGAGCTTCATATAAAGAAAAGCTTTCTCTAACTAAGGCAATCCAAAAATACATGGGCTGCCCTGGAGATGGCAAGTTCCCCCAAATTAATAAAGATGCCTACACACATGCCTCAGCTATTATATGGCAATCCTTTTACTGGGAAGCAATGACCTCCCCATTAAGAATCCTTTCAACTCTAATACTTAATGTTTCTAGAAATATTTTTCAATCTTGATCCAGAATTGTATTGTGGAGTTGGTAGGCTAGCTCTGTAATAATTCTGAGTTATCTTTGACATTTCTGACACGGTACCTGGGTGATAGGGCTTTGGAACACATTTGTGTTTCCTGAGCAGAAGGTAGATTTAAAAAGCTAAAGTGAGTAGCTGGGCGTGGTGGCGCATGCCTTTAATCCCAGCACTAAGGAGGCAGAGGCAGGTAGATCTTTGTGAGATCAAGGCCAACCTGGTCTACATAGTAAGTTCCAGGCCAGCTGGGGCTATAGGAAGGCCCTTTCTCAAAAGGAAAAAAAAAATATCTAGAGTGATTTAGCTATCACTTCATGATTATCATTAGTGTGGTATCTTTTCCAGATAAGAAGGAAGGGTTTGGTTCATAAGTGAATAATGAAAAGGTTTTTTTTTTTAAATGTAACTTCTTAAGTCAATCCATGTTTAGTGAATATACTAATCATTGCAAGTGAGTCTTGTTAAATATGATCAAAGTAGGTAGGTGAGGATTTTAGCTTTCAACCTTCTGTGGGTTGCAAATTCAAGTCACACTCTGCATCTCTTGTTGAGACTATTCAATGACTACAGCTAGTCTTTTTCAATAAGAGGCTGAATAAATATGAATTTTACTTTAATGAAATAAATGGCACACTGATAGGTAGGATCAAGTGGATTTGCGTGGCCCAAATTTCATCTAGACTTTATCTCCCTGTGTAGATGGTAGCAAACTATTAAAGTTATACCTCAGATTTCGTTGACTCTGACCCATCCCTGAGATGTAAAATTTCAGCTTGTTTAAACTCTTTCCATGCAGGTATTTTCTGAAGTCCCTCAGAGAATTCCATAAATGTCTATTAGGTGTTTGTTTTCTATGTTAGCTTTTCATCAAGATAACCAGCTGATAAATGGAAAAGGCTTGTTTGGGCTCATAGCTTTGAGAGCACTGTCCACGCTGTGTGGTCGCATCGCTGCCAGTCAGTGTGAGGGCAGCACATCACAGTTTTGTGTCTTATCCATGTTTAGCTTATTTTTGTGCATGGAATACAGGTCCAATTTCATCTTTTAAGCGAGGCAATCCAGCATTTATTGAAGACACTGTTTTTCATCTCATTGTCTCTTCTTGATGTTTTTGCTAAATATCAGCTGACCATATACTTTTATTTCTAAGCTCCATATTCTGTTCTGCTTCTCTCTCTCTCTCTCTCTCTCTCTCTCTCTCTCTCTCTCTCTCATGTTTATTACAGTTTTATAATAGAACTTTAAATCAGGAACCATGCCCTCCAATTTTATTTTTCTTTCTCAGAATTGCTTTGGCTATTTAGGACTTTTGGATTTTTTTTTTCTATTTCTGTAAAGAATTCCATTGCAATGCTGAAAATAACTGCATTAAATCTGTATATTATTTGGGGGCAATATTGACATTGTAATCATATTCATTCTTTTAACCCATGGCTACAGAATATCTTCCCATCTATTTGAATCTTCTTCAATTTCTTTCATAATTATATTGGCCTTTCTAATGTATGAGTCTTTTACCTACTTTATTAAATTTATTCCTGAATCACTTTTTAATTTGGGGGCTGTCTTAAAATAGATTTTTTTGAGATACATTATTTATGTATAGAAATGCCACCATCTTTTGTGTATTGATTTTGTATGTGTGAATTAGGGCAGTTTTATTTCTTCCTTCTCAGCCAGTATAATTTATTTCCTTTTCTTGTCTCACTGCATTAGCAAAGACTTCCTACCCAGGGTTAAATGCAGTGGTGAAAGCCACAGCTTTACTTTTTTCCTGGTCTTAGTGGGATGTATGTTGATTTTGTATTGCAACCTCACTGAATTCATCTGGTACTTTTTAATAGTTTTTTTGGTATAGTCCTTTTGTATTTTCTACATATAAGATCAGGTTACCCTCAAATAGAGATAACTGTATGTCTTCCATTTAAATTCATTCCCTTTTTCCTTGTCAGGTGACTCTTGTAAGCACTGGTCCAATTGTGTTTAATAGAAATGGCAAGCTAGGCACCCTTGCCCTGTACCAGATCTCAGAGGAAAAGCTTTCAGTTTCTCCCTGTTGATTATGTTAACTATGGAGTCTCCGAAAATAATTCCTATAGTGAGGAACTTCTCCTCCTATACCTAAACTGTTGGGAGATTTTTCTGGGTTTTGTTTTGCTTGGTTTGGTTTGGTCTTTTTGAGACAGGGTCTCCCTGTAGCCCCAGTTGTCCTGGAACTCAGTATGTAGACCAGGCTGGCCTTGCACTCACAGAAATCTGTCTACCTCTGCCTCCCAAGTGCTGGGATTAAAGGTGTATACCACCCATGCCTGGCAGGTGGTATTTTTTATTATTTAAAAACAAGGATGTTGAATTTTGTGGAATGTTCTTTGTTGTTTAACTGATAGTGAAATTTTCACCTTTCAGTCTGTTAATAGGATGTGTCTCCTTGATTGACTTGCATGTACTAAACCAGCCTTACACGCTAAGGACTAATCTCCCTTGACTATAATGTATAAATTTTATGCTGAATTTAATTTACTAATGCTTCTTTGAGAGTTTTTATATTACTATTTATCAGAGATGATGGCCTATAGCTTTCCTTTCTCTAATATTTTTGTCTGACATAAAGTATTGTGATGGCTGGACTTATAAAATATGTTATAGGGTATTCCTTTTATCTTTATGGAAGAGTTGAAAAAGAAATGGCATTTTTTTCCCTTTGAAAGCTGTAAAGCTATCTAGTCCAGGATCTTCCTTTGCTGAGAGACTTTTTTTTTTTTTTTTTTTTATTTCTGTATGTGTATGAATGTACTGTCTGCATGCAAGTCTGTGCACCCGTGTCGTGCAATGCCGCGGAGGTCAGAAGAGGGTCTTGGATTCCCCTGGAACTGGAGTTCTCCTGGAATTGGAGTTTCAGACGGCTCTCGGCCGCCATGTGGGTGCTGGGGATCGAACCCGGGTCCTCTGTAAGAGCGGTCGGCGCTCTTAACCGCTAGGCCATCTCTCCAGCCCCTGCTGAGAGACTTTTTAATTGCTATTTTAATCTCTCTCTCTCTCACTCTCTCGCTCTCATGCACTGTCTCTCTCTCTTGTCCCCCCCAGTGTGTGTGTGTGTGTGTGTGTGTGTGTGTGTGTGTGGGGTGTGTGCATGGGTGTGCGTGGAGAGGGTGCATGAGCGCGTGTGCATATGTGCGTGTGTGTATGGGTGTATGTGTGTGTGTGCATGTGTGGGTGTGTGAGTGTGTGTACATACCCCTAATGTGTTCTGTGCATTTGATATAATTTTTAAAGCAACCTCTCATTTTTTCTCGTGACTTTTATCGTCTCTCTTTAAGTTATTTCTGTTCTGAGGTTTACTCTTTCCTTCTTTTTCTTAAGTTTAGAGCTTTTCTTCTAGTTCCTCCAGGTGTCATGTTAGGCTGTTGGTATTTATGTGTGTAGGGGGGTGTCTTTATTCTTTTGAATCTAGGCATTTATTACTGTACAATGCCCTCACAGAGCTGTTTTTCATAGCCTCTCTTTGGTGTTAGTATGTAGCATTTCCATTGTACCAGTTTCAAGACATTTTCCCGTTTTTCATTTTGATTTCTTCCTTTGACCCATTGGTCATTCAGGCACATGACGAAGTCCACATGTTTATGAAATTTCTAGAATTTCTCTTTGAACTACTGCTTCCTTGCTTCATACTACCGTAGTCAGAAATGATACTGGACATGTCCTCAGTCTTCAGTGTTAGACTTACTTTGTGGCCTACCATGTGGTTTATGCTGGAGAACAGCTCATGTCCACTAAACAGGAACATATATTCTGCTGCTATTGGATGGAAAGCTATATGTGTTAGGTCCGTCTTCCCCAAAGTGCATTCAAGTTTCAGTATCTCATTAATTTCCTGTCTGATCTGCCCTCTGTTGGGAGAGGAGCACTTAAGTTCTTCTACTTTTATGTTATCTATTTCTCCTTTCATGTCTTTGATGTCCCTTACTACTTAAGTCAGGTATTCAGGTGCTCCACTATAAGTGTTGTGCCCTTTTGGTGAATTTAACCTTGCCTTGTGTGGTGGTTTGAATGAGAATGTCCCCCATAGGCTCCAAGTATTTGAACATTTTGTCCCTAGTTGGTAGCACTATTTTGGGAGCTCTTAGAAGGTGTGGCCATGCTGGAGGAAGCTCATCACTGGGGGAGGGCTTAGAACGTTCTTAAAGCCTTGGCAATCTCCAGTTGCTCTCTGCTTCCTGTGCCTACTTGAAGATGTGAGCCTCGGCTTTCTGCTCCTGCTCTGGCACCTCCTGCCATCATGCCTCCCCGCCACAATGCACTCTAAGTCCCCTGGAACTGTAAGCTCAAATAAGCTCTTCATTTTATAAGTTTCCTTGGTTGTGGTGGTTCTATCACAGCAACAGAAAAGTGACTAATACACCTCGTCATGTAAATGATGATCCTCATTGTTTCTTGTTATAGTATTTTGACTTGAAGTCTAATTTATTTGCTATAAGTATAGTTGCCTCTTGTCTCTTTGGGTTAGTATTTGCATGGGCTATCCTTTTCCATTCGTGTGTGTGTGTGTGTGTGTGTGTGTGTGTGTGTTTGAGACAGGGTCTCCCTGTAGCCCCCAATTGGCCTGTAACTTGATCTGTAGACCAGGCTAGTCTTGAACTCACAAAGATCTGCTTGCCTCTGCCTTTGCCTCCTGAGTGCTGGGATTAAAGGCATGAGACACCACCCCCAACAAAGGAGGGGTTTGACTGGGATATGAACCTGGGACCCTTTTCCATTCTTTACTTTTGACCCATGTGTGTCCATAAAATGGAAATGTGTTTCTTGTAGGCCATATAATAGTTGGATCTTGAGGTTTCTTTTTCCTTTAGTACACTCAGCCACTTTGTGTCTTTAATTGGATGATTTAATTCATTTCATTCAAAGTGAGCAACTCAGGCACCAGGATTGAGGCTCCACATAGTGGTGTCACTAGACCCTGGAATGGTGGGACATGTCTATACCCCAGTAAAGACCCAGGAAGAGAGGCCAAGAGTGTGACTTGAGGCCCAGGGGCCAAGAATCAGAACAATAATGATTCTGCCTTCTTGCAAGGCAGTTCAGACTTTAGGAATCCAGTTCAGTCTAGAGAGGCAAAGGGTTAGAAGCTGTTTGGCCTGAAGGGCAAGTCGTACTTCTCTCCAGGTCTGCTTCCCTAGGACATGGCCTGTCCCATCAGCTCGGCCATAGTAGGTGCAGCCACTTGGCTCAGCGCAGGCATTGATTGCCTGTGAGTCAGGACACCTTGGCAGATCGGGTGCAGCGTGAGATACACAACACTGATTCCTTCTCTGGAGAAGCTCAGTGAATGGATTCTATTGAGCTGGATTTGTGCCTATATGGACTGTAGGGGTCCCCTCTGGTGAGGGCTGTAGATAACCAAGGTGATGATGGTGTAGTTGAGGTCCTCTTGATTGTCTTTGCCCAGATGGGAAAACAGTATCCCTGTTTCCAAACTAGTCTTAACTAGGGTTCAAGGTAGGGACACTGGGCAAGGTTTACCCTTCCTCTCGCTGTGTGGCTGCCATGGATTTCTGTGTTCTGACATCCTCCTCTTTTCTTGTGGCTCTGTGGCCCTCTTCCCCAAGGTCTGAATGCTGGGGGCATGTAGGTAGCCATCTTGCTGACACCGCTTATCATGAGCTTCTATGGAATGCTGTCGTAATGAGGTTTTTCATGTCTATTTCCCTTGTTGAATAATGGGTTCCTTGAGTATAGTCAATCTGTGTTACCTGAGTCGCTGTTCCATAGACGGTCCTTAAATGAGCAGCTGCACACACTAATGAGCTGATTAGTTCAGTGGACATGAGCAGGCACACAGCCCCATTGCAAGGGCAGACTGCCTCTGCATTGCAGCAAGAAGTGATTTGAGCTGTGACAATGGCTGGGACCTGCTGCTGCCACGACCTTTGAAGCTAAGCGCCTACTACCCTTCGCTGGTTTCTATGGAACTGACTCTGGCTATTCCTCCATGAAACATCTGAACAGAAAGAAGTGATGATGCAGACTATTGTAAACAGATTGTAGAACACTAAGGGGATCTGTGCATCTTCTTCAGTGGCTGGTTAGTCTGTCCTTAGAATGATACCTTGTGTCATTACCCCAGAATAGGGACCCCCACCCTGTTCTACCGAGGACCAGGCTCTGTCACGGTGCCTATAAACAACTAAGTGTGGCCATGTTTTAATAAAGCTTTATTTATAAATAAGAACAGGCAGTGAACCAAATTTGGTCTGCATGGCTATCGTTTGTCAGCACCTGTTTTAGGGTACTACCTGTTTGTTCTAGTCTCCTTCAAATTGCTGTGACAAAATACTCTAATACCAACTTGGGGAGGAAGGGGTTTATTTGGCTTATGTGTCCCTGGTCATACCCCATCACTGAGGGAGCCCAAGGTTGGAGCTCAGGGCAGGGACCTGGAGGCAGGAGCTAAACAGTGCTTATGGCTTGTCCCTCTGACACATAAGCTCAACCTGCTTTCTTGTACAATACAGGACCACCTGCTCAGGGTGTCACCATCCACGGTGGGCTGGGCCTTCCCACATAGTCAAGAAGATTCAACAGTCAAGAAGATGCCCCACAGATAACTGCTTAGTTATCAGCTTGGGTAGAGAGAGCCTCAACTTGGGAATTGCCTCCATTGGGCTGGCCTATAGCAGTCTGTGGGGTGTCTTCTTGGCTGTTGAGTTATGTAGGAGGACCCAGCCCACTGTAGATGGTGACACTCCTGAACAGCAGTGTTCTTTAAATATTATTAGCAATTGCTGGGCCTGGTGGCACATTCCTTTAATCCCAGCACTCCGGAGGCAGAAGCAGGCAGATCTTTGTGAGATCAAGGCCAGCCTGGCCTACATAGTGACTTCCAGGACAGCTGAAGCTACAGGGAGACCCTGTCTCAAAAAGACCAAAAAAAAGTATCAGCAATTAAAATGTGTTCATTGGCTGGGGATACGGCTCAGTGACAGAGCACTTACTTAACATGCCCAGGGTCCTGGGTTCCAACCATCTTTTTTTTAAAAGAATCATATATGTTCATTATCCTGGTTTTTTTTTTTTTTGCCCATGTTGTTATGTCTAATAAAAGGATTATCTTAATTTTTGATAAGGTGGCTACAACTTTAATCACAGTCCTTGGAAGGCAGAGGCAGGTGGCTTTTCGTGAGATTGAGGCCAGCCTGGTCCACGTAGTGACTTCTAGGCAGGCTGGGACTAGGGAGACCCTGTAAAAAAAAGTTATCTGGGGTCAAGATGGGCAGGAACTGGAATGTATGTCCACAAAAGATGACTATGTAAGGGTAACACCTCATCCTCTGTCCTTCCTGCTATTGCTCAGCCAGCGTCTGGGTCCATGGGACCCTGTGACTCTGCCCTCTCCAGCCAGCCTGACTCTTCTCCAAGTCTTGATACAAAGGTGTCAACTGACCTTCATGAGCATGGAAACTCTGAAAGCTTCCAGTTCCTCCCCCAGAACACTCAGCTCAGCATGTAGCTGGCAGTCTTCGGCACCCTGCCCCTTCCTTCTCCTGCCTCCTCAATTATCTTTGTCCCCGGTCAAGACTTCATCATGGGCTTGAAAAAGCTGCAGCTCTTTAGCTACCTGCTTTACTCCCCTGAGTCCAGAGACCTAGTTGGTCTTGCTAACAGTTCTGCTGGTTGCCAAGCAACACATATCTCACATTTTCTTCCAACAATGTATACTTAAGACACAAACATTTGTCCATGATCATATCATGAATGAAGATGGTATGAAACATGCAGGACTAGTAGGCTGGTGGGATGTTATATTATGCTGCCTGATTTTGGTATATTTTCCTGAAGACTTTTGCAGGGTCACATGGAGAACTGGAGGAATAAACGTGCCTTGAGCAAGGTGCATTTTATTAAGGAAACTTAGTACTAGGGACTTCATAGTTTAGTTGTCTGTGGAACATTTGGAATTCTGTATTTGCACATTGCCTACTTGATAAAATTTCTTTGTAATCCCCAAGTCAATATTACTGGCACTGTCACAGTAAATTAGAGACAATGCACGGGGTGAGGGGAACTTTGAGGTCCCAACCCACATGTTCTCAACTGAGGTGCGACAGGGTGACCTCTGCCTCTCTGTGAGCTTTCAGCTTCTGTGCTTTTGAATTTTTTATGCTTTCTGTCTATGATTTCACATTTCCAATGACTTCCCAGCATGGATGGTACTGAAGTGTTTTCTAATAGAATGAAGTGTAAGGGGACTGCAGCGTGCCTTGTGGAGAAAATATATGTGTTAGATAAGCTTCGTTCAGGCATGAGTTAATGTGCTGTTGGCTGCACGTTCAATGTTAATCTATCTAGAGTGTGATATGTCTAGAAGGAACAGGAAATTTGCCTAAACAGCCACTCCTGAAACTGTTAAGGTCCTACCTACAGTTCACTATGAAGCCATGGGAAAAAATAAAGAAGGGGCTGAATTCATAGACGCATCAGCTGCTAAACAATTAAAGAGAAGTGCAGTGGTTAGTATCGCTATAAGGCTGAAGGTTAAGACACCCACTGTCATATTGCTGCAGCCCAGGAGATTATTAAACCTTCCTGATAATGTTTTAGTATAAAGAAGTATTATGTGTACATTATTATTTATAAGAAACAGATATTAAATAAGGTGTCTTTCAACAGAAAGTCAAATAAGACAAGGTAATTTACTGACCAAACTATTGTGCCCAAAGATTCACAGGAACCTAAACTGTGTGTTTTTTTTCTACCAGCCATGGTTGGGTGTCCCATAATTCAGTGTTCATGGGTCTATAACTACCATGAATAATATGACTAGACTCTGTATGGTTATAGCCTAGCCCAGATGGAATCCGTCTTCTACTTCCTGTAGCTCATTCAGGTACACTGTCTTTGTTGAACGCGTGCCTGGAATGGGCCTCAATTTCCTTGCCTACAGGGTACCCTTTGAAGGGAGCTAAATTCGTCCACACAGCCCCCTCCACTCCCACTTCCTTCTTCCATTTCATCACTGGTTATTTTGCTGAAGAGAAACCCTTGTATATTTATAAATTTCTCTGGAGCTGAGCCAAGGCAGCCCAGCACTCCCAAATGAACACCCTAATTGGTCCCAGGTAGGAAGGAAAAACTATTATACCACAATCTCTCCTCCCTGCAGCCAGCCATGAGTCACATGAAAAACCTCTGTGCCCTGCTGACAGTGGGACGGTGGTCCCTCTCCAGGGGGGTCAGCAGGGACACAGACATAAGATGAGATTCCTGCCTGAGATTACAAACACATCATAAGATCATGAAATCCAAGTCATGGGAAACCCAGAGACTGCCTAAGCGTCAGGATGGGGACACTCCGGGGATGAAGTGACACATCACCTAGAAGATGCATGCTATGCATGTGTGCTGTAGATGCGAGCAGGGACCTTTCAAATACAAGTACAGGAATGGAAAAACATGAGCCATTCTCTCAGGTCAATTCCCAAAGAGCCTAGAAACCATCCACAATGCCTTGAGCCTTGTTATCATTAACCAGGAAATATTGGTCCCCACATGGCTGCTGCAAAGTTGCCAGAGGAGCCTTTCTAGAAAGTTCTGCTTTCTGTTGCTAAGTGACTATCTCGGCCTTGTCTGTGTTTCTCCACTTGCTTATCAGGAATACCAATGTCTTCAGTGTTACTAGGTAAAAATCAGAGTTAAGAGAAGATGACAACAGTGTGTTTACCACCCTTTGCTCAAGAAAGGACTTTGCATGTATTATCAACACGTGGGACTTCAGTCCAAGTCACTGCTCAGGGAACTGCCTTTTTTCATTGCTGGGATTGCCATTGTGCAGAAACTTGCTGAGAAGGACTGTGCGTGCAGAGAGCACGCCAGATCACTGGTCACAAAGCCATTTTCTCTAGATTCCCCTCTCCTTGTCTCTATTCCCAGACCTCATTATGTACGAAGCCATAGGCACACAAACAGACGCACCAGAACAGCCCTCTGTGGCCAGGACAGAAGTGCCAAGGGAGGTGTTTGCATGAATTCCATCCTTGGAGTTAGAAGCACTTGCTCAGCTGCCAACTACAAATAGCCCCATGCTGCACAGTGATGCTAATTAGTATGCCATTAAAAAAAAAAAAAAGGAAGAAAGCCACCACCCACAACCAAACAGCCACGCAAAAACCTGAAGTCCTGTCCTGACAGCCAGCATGAGGCATGGCCCACTAATGCAGCCTTAATCCACTTTGTTTGGCAGAGAAAGCAAGCTCACCATGCTGCTGCGGGAGTCTCTGGGGAATGTGAACTGTCGCACCACCATGATCGCGCACATCTCGGCATCGGCTGGGAGCTACGCGGAAACCCTGTCCACCATCCAGATCGCATCAAGGGTCTTGAGGATGAAGAAGAAGAAGACGAAGGTAAGGAGCCCACAGGGGGATCCCTTGGGGAAGAGAAAAGAGTTGCGAAGAGCCAAACCAGTATTACCACTCTCTGAGCATGAAGGACTGTGCAAATGAGGCTGTCACAGCCACTGCCTCAGGGTTGGGAAGCCTTCCCACAGACACAGGAAAAAGTCCTCTCTCCTCAGCTGGTTCTGTCTTGAGACATCCAGCCTGACTCCTAACAGGGACTGCTACTGAGACGAAAAATGTTGGAGAGGTGGGAAGGAGTCACAGTCCTCCTGCCTGGGTCCTATGGAGGTGAGGGCCATGTCTAGGGGCTGGCTCCTGAGAAATGACTAATGCCTTGCTCGCACCACCCCAATCCCCCTGTGTGTCCAGGTACTTTCTGATGGGGGTTCTCATGTTAACTTGGTGGTTTCTGCATGAGGCTCAGTTGCTACATGTCCTTAGGCTCACAAAGCAAAGCCAGGGTAGTGTTAGTGTTGCAAGAATATTTGAGAAAAACATGGCAACGTGGATTGGGCCAACTAGTGATGAGTGCAACTTTCCTCCTTTCTTCTTTGTCTTAAAAAAAAATAAGAAAACGAGGCCTCATAGCCAATGTTATAAGGAATAGGAATAGCTCTGAGGAAAAGCAAATAGTGCCTGGACTGGTCACCTCCCTTCCTAACCAGCCTGGTTCACCAGTGTGCTACTTGTAAATTATCCCGTGTACACATATCTGTGATGGGGCACAGGGTAGTACCCCGGCATTGTCCAGGGAGTAGTGGCCACTGTACAGGCTGGCCTTCAAGATCTGAGTCCAGTCAGCAGCTTGTACCTGGGAGGGAGGGCAGCCTTGGAAGAGCTGTTTCCTTAACAGTTCTCTCGTTCTCATTGTAGTACACGTCAAGCTCCTCTGGGGGAGAGAGCTCCTGTGAGGAGGGAAGGATGCGCCGGCCCACCCAGCTGAGACCCTTCCATGCCCGGGCTCCAGTGGACCCAGACTTCTCCCTTGCCCCATTGTCCAGTGATCCTGACTATTCCTCCAGTAGCGAGCAGTCCTGTGACACTGTCATCTACATTGGGCCAAATGGCACGGCCCTGTCTGACAAAGAGCTTACTGACAACGAAGGTCCCCCAGACTTTGTCCCCATCGTGCCAGCCCTGCAAAAGACCAGGGGTGATAGACGGCCTCTGGAGGCAGCAGAAGCTGCAGCCAGCAAGTCAGAAAGGGACTGCCTGAAGTGCAACACGTTTGCCGAACTACAGGAAAGACTAGACTGCATCGATGGCAGTGAAGAGCCCAATACGTTTCCGTTTGAAGAGCTGTCCATCCAGTTCGGGCCAGAGCAAGCAGCCAGATCTGCTTCCTTAAGCCAAGCAGCTGGGTCAGACCCACTCTCTGAGTCAGATAAGGAAGATAATGTGTCAGATGGTGGCCAGTTGATGGACAAGGAGGGCACAGAGCCGCTGGCATCCAAGATTCAGCATAGTCATTCTCCTGTGTCTGCAGTGACGCGTAGCAGCAGCCCCAGTCCAGCCTCACCCAGGAGCCTCCCAGGCGGCAGCAGCCAGCATAGCACGTCCCAGTTGACACAGAGCCCCAGCCTCCAGAGTAGCCGAGAGAGCCTGAACTCATGTGGCTTCGTGGAGGGGAAGCCCAGGCCCATGGGCTCCCCACGGCTGGGTGTTGCCAGCCTGTCCAAGACCTCGGAATACAAACCCCCCAGCTCTCCCTCCCAGAGGTGTAAAGTCTACACCCAGAAAGGAGTGCTGCCCTCCTCTGCCCCAACACCTTCGCTGAGCAAGGACTCAGGCATGGTCTCCAGCGAGTCCTTGCTGCAGCCCGATGTGCGTACTCCCCCAGTTGGAATGAGCCCCCAGGTTCTGAAGAAATCCATGTCCGCTGGAAGCGAAGGGTTCCCCGAGACCCTGGTAGAGGGTGAGCATCAGGAAGCCTCTCCTGCAGACTCCAAGAAAGAGATTCTAAGTACCACGATGGTGACGGTACAGCAGCCCCTGGAGCTGAATGGGGAAGATGAGCTAGTGTTCACACTGGTGGAGGAGCTGACCATCAGTGGGGTCCTTGACAGTGGCCGCCCCACCAGCATCATCAGCTTCAACAGTGACTGCTCCGTGCAGGCGCTGGCCTCAGGCTCCCGGCCCGTCAGCATCATCAGCAGCATCAGCGAAGACCTGGAGTGTTATTCCAGCATGGCACCTGTCTCTGAGGTGAGCATCACACAGTTCCTGCCCCTCCCAAAGCTGGGCCTAGATGAGAAGGCAAGGGAGGCAGGCAGCCGACGCTCCTCCATCAGCTCCTGGCTGAGCGAGATGAGCACGGGCAGTGATGGCGAGCAGTCGTGCCACAGCTTCATAGCACAGACATGCTTTGGGCACGGGGAAGCCATGGCCGAACCCCCAGCCTCGGAGTTCGTCAACAGCATCCAGAACACGGCTGTGCTGTGCAGAGAGAAGCCCAAGGCAGGCCCTGACAACCTACTCATCTTGTCTGAGATGGGAGAAGATTCTTTCAACAAAGCCAGTCCCATCAAAGGCTGCAAAATATCCACGCTGGGCAAGGCTATGGTTACAATCTCCAACACAGCCAGTCTGAGCGGTTGTGAAGGGTACATCCCCATGAAGACCAACATCACCGTCTACCCCTGCATTGCCATGAATCCCCGGAATGTCCAAGAGCCTGAATTGTGCACTGCTACCCCAAAAGCAACTGCCAAAACTGCCCAGTGCCAAGACATCAAGGAAGCCAGTGCAAGGAAAGAGATGACGTTTGAAGACCCCTGGCTGAAACGAGAAGAGGAGGTGAAAAAGGACAGTGAGTACCCCAGTGAAGAAGGGGTTAAGTGTGAGACTGTCCCAAGCCCCTCAAAGCCAGAAGCCAGGCCAGAGCAGGAGCAGGATGGCAGGCCTGGCCCAGGTGACAGGCTGAACACCAGCAGCGGAGAAGTGTCCGCCTCACAGGTGACTGACATCAGGAGGGTCGTGGATGGCTGTGAGATGGCCCTGCCCGGCTTGGTGGCCCAGAGTCCGGTGCATTCCAACAAAAGCCTGAAGTCCAGCAGCCTCCCCAGGGCATTTCAGAAGGCCAGTAGACAGGAGGAGGTGGACAATCTCTTCTATCACTGTCTGGCAGACAGCAACGGCTTCAGTGGGGCTCTGGGCGCCCAGCCCTCTAAGACGACCCTGGAAAGGAAGGTGGCTTCCCCCAAGCATTGTGTCCTGACTCGGCCCAAAGGGACACCACCCCTGCCTCCTGTCCGAAAGTCCAGCTTGGACCAGAAGAATCGGGCCAGCCCCCAGCACAGTGCTAGCAGCAGCAGCACCAGCAGCCCCCTCAATCAGCCTGCTGCCTTCCTGGCCTGCTTCCCTGACGAGCCCAACAGCAAGGCGAAGGATTCCAGCAGCAGTAGCAGCAGCACCAGTAGCAGCAGCAGCAGCAGCAAGCTCTTCAGTGCCAAGCTCGAGCAGCTGGCCAGCAGAACTAATTCTCTTGGCAGGACAACAGTCAGCCACTACGAATGCCTGTCACTGGAGCGGGCAGAGAGCCTGTCCTCCATGAGCTCCCGCATGCATGCAGGCAAAGACAGCACCATGCCCCGCACTGGCAGGAGCCTGGGTCGCAGCGCAGGAGCCTCGCCACCCAGCTGTGGCGTCACCCAGTCGGCGGGGGCCTCGCCCAAGGCCAACCAGTCCAAGATCTCTGCTGTAAGCAAGCTCCTGCTGGCCAGCCCTAAATCACGCAGCCTGTCCACCTCGACCACCAAAACCCTCAGCTTCTCCACCAAGTCGCTGCCGCAGTCTGTGGGCCAGAGCTCCAATGTGCCGCCCAGCGGGAAGCACATGTCCTGGTCCACCCAGTCACTCAGCAGGAGCCGGGGCTCCGGGCTGGCTTCCAAACTGCCCCTGCGAGCGGTCAACGGGCGCATTTCCGAGCTGCTGCAGGGCAGCGTGGGTGCACGGGGCGCGCAGCTGCGGGCCGGGCCCGAGGCCGAGGAGCGCAGTGGGGCTGCCCCCGAGGATAAGCCCGCGGCCGCAGCGCACCTGCTGCCGTCACCTTATAGCAAGATCACCCCACCGCGGAAGCCACACCGCTGCAGCAGCGGGCACGGCAGCGACAACAGCAGTGTGCTGAGTGGGGAGTTGCCCCCGGCCATGGGGAAGACCGCCCTGTTCTACCACAGCGGGGGCAGCAGCGGCTACGAGAGCATGATGAGGGACAGTGAGGCCACCGGCAGCGCCTCCTCCGCCCAGGACTCCATGAGCGAGAACAGCAGCTCCGTGGGAGGGAGGTGCAGGAGCCTCAAAACCCCAAAGAAACGGTCCAATTCAGGTAGGCTCCTAGACACGGGGTGCATGCTTCTGAGACCTCTCTTGCTCTGGGCCAGCCAGGATGGCTGGTCCAGGCTCTGAGGGAATTGAGGTCTGGGCTCTTTCCCCAGTATCCTGCAATCTAAGGCCTGGGCTAGAGAGAAACCCCCAAAGACTGGACTTGCCTGTCGCATGCATTCTTACCATCTCCGGGTGGTCAGTAAGATGGTGATGAGGACTGGGTGCTGGGCACCTAGCTATGGGGGTACCATGTAGGGACCTGGTCTTGGTTTCTTTGCTCCCCTTTCTCCTCTGTCCAGACTCTTGAGTGTTATCTACTCAAGAGCTGAATATACTACTGTTTGGAGCCTTCTGGGGGGACAGGTCTGTCCTCTACCTCGTGACCCTGTAACTGCAGAAGCCTGAATGTGGGGATGGTTGCCTCCAAGAGCCTGGCAGTCTCTTTCAGGGACATGAGTAGAATAAACTTCTCATTGAAAGTGCAGCGGGAGAGGGCCTTCCTCCCGTCCCACCCGGACATACGGGTAGACAGATGTGCATGCACACCAGCCACAGGGCCTGCAGTGCCCTTCCCCCAGTGTAACACAATATGTACCCACCACTCTGCTGACCACTCTGCTGGCCCTGGTGCTGGCACGGGGAGTCTTTGCCCTCTCTGGGAGTTTGCTGTCAGAAAGCATCTATGCCCAAAGACCGCATGTCTGAGTGCCTGATGTGTTTATTGGCGTTTGAGGTGGACATATGACAGTAAATTACAAGGAGCAAAGGGAAGACCAAGGACAGAGCTGGTGACCCAGGCATCCAGGGAGTAAATGAGGTAAAAGGTCCATGTGAAGAAGGAGGAGAACAGAGAGAGACGCAAATGTGCCAACAACAGTTTAGGCTGTGTAATGATTTTGTCTGCAAGCATCTGTTCACTAGATTCCAAGGAAATCAGCCCTACTTGTTCTTTGGCCCCCAAACTTTTATTTATTTATTTATTTATGTATTTATTTATTTATTTATTTATTTAATTATTTGACAGGGTCTCCTATAGCCCCAGCCCACCTGGAACTCACTATGTAGACAAGGCTGGCCTTGATCTCACAGAGATCTGCCTGCCTCTGCCTCCCGAGTGAGTGCTAGGATTAAAGGTGTGCACTACCACACCTGGCATAAGACTTTTATTTTTAATGAAACAAAGTCTCATAGCCCATGTGCAACTCTAGACCTTAGTTGAGGGAGGGCAGCAGAGTGAGATGTCCGCTCCTGTGTGCCACTCTGCAAGAGAGAGCCCTCTGCCCTGCATGTCAGTGCCACCTATTTAGTGCTATTTAGGATTGGAAGACGAGTGTCATTCAGAAGAAGGTCCTTTTCTTTCTAGCAGCTGCACCAGGAATAGCTCCCAGGCTTTTAGGACGGGTCATAGGCTTGCCTTTGCTTTCCTGTATCTGTGAACCCACCACACTCTGCAACGAACTTCACGTGAAGGCTGAGATCATTGTCTACCATAAACTGTTTTCTCCCTTGGATAAAGAAATGAACCTTGAGGGATGACCCAGTTGTATTTGCCATCCCCACATGCCATGTTATGGAGACCCCTGTCTGTTTGTCCAGCCCATCATAGGTCACAGAACAAGGCCTCAGTGAGATGTTTATTCCAGGCAGGCTCAGGCACCATCGTGACCATTGGCTGGGTGGCATCTCCATCCTCCAGCTGGTGTTTCCAACTCTGCTGTGTCCAGACTAGGTTCTTACTGCAACTCTGTCTCAGCAACAGGCCTTTCATCAGACCCCTATGTAAAGGTGAAAGTGACAAGCTTCTTGGAGTAACATAACAGCCATTGTTACCTATCACCAGAGCCAAAAGCACTGTAATGTACTGGGATTAGTTACTGAAAATAGCAAAGCAGGTTTTTTTTTTTTTTTTGGTCTTTTCGAGACAGGGTCTCCCTGTAGCCCCAGGTGTCCTGGAACTCACTCTGTAGACCAGGCTGGCCTCGAACTCACAAAGATCCGCCTGCCTCTGCCTCCCAAGTGCTAGGATTAAAGGTGTGCGCCACCACGCCCGGCTAGCAAAGCAGTTTTTTATGTACACCTATCTTTTTTCTTTTTTTTTTTTTATTAATTTTATTTATTTCTGTATGTGTATGAATGTACTGTCTGCATGCGTGTCGCGCAATGCCGCGGAGGTCAGAAGAGGGTGTCGGATTCCCCTGGAACTGGAGTTCTCCTGGAATTGGAGTTTCAGATGGTTCTCGGCTGCCATGTGGGTGCTGGAGATCGAACCTGGGTCCTCTGCAAGAGCAGTCGGTGCTCTTAACCGCTAGGCCATCTCTCCAGCCCCAATGTACACCTATCTTTATGGGAAATAAAACTGGCCTTCCCAGTACCTGATTGACAAGCACTGTTTTTACTGTCTACTCAGTGCTGGTCTTCAAGTTCAGAAGAATGGTGTGAGGTTTGCTTTGACATCACCTGTGTTTTCCTGCTAGAAGGTTTTTCTGTTGTGTAATTTAGTGCCGTGACACTATCCTACTTTATTTTTTCATTTGCTTTTACTTTATGGAAGCCTTTTGAATATATTTGTTTGGCTGTTACATTGGAGTGAAGAGGAAGGCCAAAGAAATGAATATAATGTGGGGAAAAAAACATAACGTGTGTAGTAACTGCTCAAGAAGCAGCGACGGGCTGTGCATATGTCCTTGCTCGAGCTGAGCTCTACCCAAACCACTGCCCTCTGAGAGGCCCCTCATAGACAGCTATTGAAGGAAAATGGTGGGACATAAAAATGCCAGTGAAGGTGCTGGAGATGGGGTTTAATATGGAATACCAGGAGCTTAGACCTCCGTGATCAGCCACCGTAGATCCAGGGCTCTGTGATGGATAGCACAGGGAAGATGTGTTCGTTTCGGGTTAGGTGACCTTGTCTTGCTTATTTATGATTATTATTAAGAGAAATGCTGGCTGTCAGACACGATCAACATAAATCAAAAACAACTTCTTTAAGAGAAGCCATAAACCTCCTCAGAGGAAATTCCTAACTAGGTGGCTAGTTCACAGTCTTGGGATATGTCTGGAATTCAGAATCACAGAGAAGATGGCTGTTACCTCTCATCTGGGATAACTTTTGAGGTCAGAGAATTGTAATGATTTAACTGTTTTCTTAGTTAAAAAAAAAAAAGAACTGGCATTATGTTTCTGGGAAATAATCTCTGATTCCTTGGCAATGAATATAACAGTAGAAGCCATCAAACATCATCGTGGTCCGTTGTTCTAGCCCCTTCTCAGGGATCCATGTTGAAGAGTACATGAAACCGGGCTAAGCCACTACTCGGAATGGTGCGTTGAGAAGATTAAACTTAGGGTCATAAGCTATGCAGTTTTTAATTAGCCCGTCTGGGCTTCCTTGTTTTTACGTACAAGTGAAGTGATAGATTTGAAACATAATGTCTGTGGACCTTCTGCTGGGAACACTATGAGACTACGGATAGTACAGAAAGTAGCCATGACCTAAGGAGACCCTCTGCTGGGGAACTCCATTTGGGTTGTATTACTCATCTTTCTATTACTGTAACATGATACCAGGGAAGAGGCTAGAGTCCCACAATTCCCTTCAAAGGCATGTCTCCAATGACCTACCACCTCCTACTAGGCCCCACCCCAAAGGTTCCTCCACTTCACGATAGTATCACTCTGGAGACCCCACCTTCAAAACATTGGCCTTTGGGGTCCCATGATGCAAACTCCAACAATTGTTGGATATTGGTCAGACATCCTCTGTACTTCCAAAGCTGGTAATACGGGAGAAGAGGCAAGCATAGAAAATTGAAGGTGGCCATGAAAAAGTTGCAATTATTCAGAGAGAAAGAAGAATAGCAGGAAGCGGACATGCTGCTCTGTGCTGAGCAGGTAGTGTAGACCAGCGTGGGAAGTTTTTAGATATAGTCAAGATCCTGCAAGTCAAAACAACTGAAGATGGCTGTGGGGAAAATTGGAAGAGCCAGCCTGGTTGCAAACGATGCTGATGTTTGCATAGGCAGATACAGTGGAGGCTTTGGAGGCTGGGTGGTCATGGGAAACCAGGTTTGGAGCAGTAAGAACGTGGTTCATCTGCAACATGGTGGGGCTCTCTCAAGAAGGGGAGCATCCTTAATAGCCCAGTGAGAGCCTAGAAAATATAAAGTGGGTGGTGTTAACCCTCAGGCTCGTGGGAAATAAGAACACGGTGTTATTCTGCCTTCTAGATACTTGCAGGGAACTATCCTGAAAGTGTGGTGTTATATACTTGGCAATGGGGAGTCATTATAGATGCTTGAGAGGAAGTTTAGGTTACTTCTGTGGGTGGATTTTCATTGATTCTTCACAGCCAGGCTTCTGTGGTCTGTGACCTGAAACTGTATAGTCTATAGCTCTGAACTAGAGTGAAGACAGCCCGCCCCCACAGGGAGCAGCATCTGCACACCCAGTAGGTGTGTAATTTGATAAGTAGCTCTAAATAGATGTTCAGTGTATGTCATCCTGCACCAGCCAAACCCCCATCCTAAGCCCACCATGACCCTCTCAGTCACACTCAACTCTCCCTGGTCCTCTTTATCTCTTCTCCTGGTCCTTCATGTTCCAACCTAACCATAATGGACTTTTCTTCTTGGTTTCTTTCTCTGGCTTGCCATTTCTTAGCTGGATGGGGAAGTCTAACAATCCACATGGACCTTGCTCTGAATGAAGTTCATTCCCACTGGAGGGGGCCTGGGCCTGCTGCCATTGGCTGCTAGAAAGCTCAGGGGCAGAGGGAGGGTCTTGCCTAAAGAGAGCTGCCCCAGGGAAGCATGACGGCTCTAAGTTAGACCTAACCCCGGGCCAGCTTTGCCATGAGCTTCTGCAAGTCCCGCTTGGTACCCAGCACTGCACACCTGCGGGTTATGACTGGATACCACAGATTGATGCCTTGGCTGGTAGCTGGCAGCACAGCTCTAAGACTGGACCTGTGTTTCTTATTTAGATAGTTATCTTTCATTCTATTGATTGTCAGTGCTTGAAATATTATGTTTAGTTTACTTTTTCCCCATCATTTTATATACCAAACACATCTTCCCTCTCTCTCAGTATGAAGTGAATATTGATGTCTGATGGGCCAGTTCTGTGGGATGTCATTTGCTGCCTGTCATGAGTGGAACCCCTGGGAATGCCAGATTCATTTCTCAGCACTGCATAGGTATCTGTGACTGAGGCCTCTTGCCGGGCTCGGGGCATTGCTGGTCTGCTCTGCTGCACATTTGGTTCCCAGGTGTGCAGCCTGGCTTTATTTTAATGAGCTTAAGAAACACAGAGGCTGTAGGTCTAATGGAAACAAAGGAAGCCCAGCTGAAAATGTGACATCACTTCTGAGAGACTCGACCTAGACACAGAGGAGGGAAGGGCTCAACAATGTGAGAGAAGCTTTTTGAAAATTTGGTCAGGGGAAGAAAGAAAAGCAATGGTTCTCTAAGATGTATGGAAGCTCCTTGGAATAGATCCCTGGAGGAGGTGACACTGGGCCTTGGGGACAGAGTGAGAGTCCCAGAGCCTATGAGGCATGCCAGGTTATATCTAGAGGGGCCTGGGGGACCCTGGCATGGCCCTGCTTCTCCATCTCCAGGATGAGAACATTTGGTCTTTGGTTAGAGCTGTACAGTCACCATCCTGCTGCCTGTAGGCTGTGGTGCTGGCCTCTTGGGGACAAGCAGAACCATAAATGCTGACTCATGTCCTCATTACTCCACCATCTGTGGCTCCTTCCAGCCTTAGCACTTCATGCTGTCTATCCAAGCCCGAAAACAGATGACAAGTGATGGGACCACACATGCTGGTGAAAGGCTGAGCAGGAATTTGGAAGGGGACAAGAGTGTATTTCCTAGGAAGAGGACGAGGTCTCAATGCTCAGAATGCCCATGCTTCCTGACACTGGCCTGAGCCGTAGCATCTTCTGACTCAACATGGGCACTTAGAATATCAGTCTCCCCACCTGAATCTCAGCACCACAGACAGTAGAAGGAGCCAGATGCTAATGGGCCAGTGTAGGCTGCTGCTGGCAGCCCAGTCCAGCAGGGTTAGTGGGTCTGGTCTGGTAAAACTTTCATTTAAGTACCAGGACTAGGAGGGCAGGGGAGATAGGTCAGTTATTAAAGGCCATACTGTTCAAGTGTGAAGACCCGAGCTTGATCCCCACAATTCACATTTTAAAAAGAAAACAAAATCAAGCCTGGTAGCATGCAGTTATAACCCCAGGGCTAGAGAGGCAGGCAGCAGATCTCCAAGGCTCAATGGCCTAGTGTGCTTACTGAATTCCAGGCCAGTGAAAGACCCTGTCTCAAAAAACACTGGACAACACCTGAATAACACCTGCAGTTGACCTTTGTCCTCCTCATGCATGTGCACCCACCCGCATAAATGTGTACACACTAACATGCTCATATATGCACATACATAAACTATGAGGGCTGTCTTTCTTTTTTTAATTTTTTTTTTATTTATTTCTGTATGTGTATGAATGTACTGTCTGCATGCAAGTTTGTGCACCCGTGTCGTGCAATGCCGCGGAGGTCAGAAGAGGGTGTTGGATTCCCCTGGAGCTGGAGTTTTCCTGGAACTGGAGTTTCAGACGGTTCTCGGCCGCCATGTGGGTGCTGGGGATCGAACCCGGGTCCTCTGTAAGAGCGGTAGGTGCTCTTAACTGCTAGGCCATCTCTCCAGCCTGAGGGCTGTCTTTCTTAACTAAACCTGGCCTGTTCATGCAGCAAAATTCTGTGGACAGTTATCAGCCCAGTCAATGTCTTCTTTACACACTGAATGTCTACCTGTCCTGACCACATGCTGGCTGATGGGGGTTACATGTAGTGGGTGGGGGTGCTACATGACTTTTGTTTAGGCGAGGGGTTCCCCATGGCTTTCTGTTGCTGACACTCCCCCGATCCCACCAGCAGCCTGGAAGGAAGTAGTCAAGAAAGAAACTGGGGTTAGGCCAAAGCTGGAAACATCTGTTTGTGAGGTGGAGATGAAAGACCCTGCAGATCCCAGCCTTCTTCTGTGTGTGTGTGTGTGGAGCAGTGCAGGCACTGTGCCCAGGCTTCTCCTGTGATGGCATGTGGCTTCCTGTGCCCTTGTGACCAATGGAGGCTGTGGTTCCTACCTCTGAAATATTCACTAGACCACTGGACATCAGTCCTCTGGGCTTGTCACAGCCCCCTGCTCCAGCCCCCAGTTGTCTGCACCGCCATCATAAGGCCACTCTGGGCTCTGGACATCAGTCCTCTGGGCTTGTCACAGCCCCCCTGCTCCAGCCCCCAATTGTCTACACTGCCATCATAAGGCTACTCTGGGCTCTGGAGGCAGAGCAGAAAGAACAAGAAGTGACTGTCAGATCATTTGTGGAGTTGATTTATGGGAACTGAATCGGCAGCACGTCACCTGTTCACGTGCACACAACAGAGGCTGCTCAGACCTCGCAGGCCACAAGGAACCGAAACCAGCCTCTCAGATTTCTGTTAAGCTGTTGTAGCTCTGTGAACTTAGACTCCATCCAGGCCCATCCACTCTTCTCTCCCCCATCAGAGGGATCTCAACTCCCATCGCTCATAACACCATCACGCAGGTACTGGCCAGAAACAGGGTAGCATCCCTGTTCTGGACATTTCCCATCGTGATGTAATCAGTGATCCAGCAATACAGCAACCGTGCATTCAGGATGCTCCCAGGTACCTGATTCACAGGATTGTCTGAGCTAAATGGTGGTGAGATTGGGCCATTTGTTACACAGCAGTAGATAACTAACACATGTCCCTCCCTGGGACTTTGCTCAGCTCCTCCTCTATTTTCTACAAACCGACTCATCCTAGCAATGCGGAGGCTGTCTAAGGGCATCCAGCTCTGCTCTGAGGCTGGGAAGCTGCCTCCCTCACACATCCCGATACTGACTTCTGCTTCAGAGGGGTATTTCCTGCCTTGTCTGGGCAGTTGAGGAGGAGAGCCTCACCCTGGACCTGGTCTGAACATGCCAGTTATAATTAAAATTTGAACTATTCCCCATAGGATCATCTGTTTGAAGACTTGGTTCTCAGCTGGCAAATGATCTTGGGAGATTCTAGAACCTTTAAGAGGAAGCAGTTCACTAGAGGGTAGGCCTTGAGTGTTGTGGGGTGGGTCTGTTTTCCATCAGAACCTCCCCTATTTCCCATTCATTGAGATGTCACTAACTACCTCACATTCCTGCCACGCCCCTGAGAGGAACCAGTTGGCATTCCCTGCCATGATGGTCTGTAGCCCCTGGAACAGAGGCCAGGATAAAGCCTTTCTTCCTAAGTTCTTTCTGTCAGGGAAGATAAAGAGTGCAAGCAACACCTTTGTCAAACCTGGGAAAGGGAGAGGCACTGCTTTGAGAGCCATCACTAGAAGGAGAGCTGCCCGTGTCGCCAAGTCTTCATGAAGTCCATCTGGACGCCCCATGCCTCACTCCACCTCTGGCCAGACAGAGCTGCCTTTTCGCTCTCCTGGCACTCAACCCTGATCAAATTCCAGGATGTCCCTTGGGGTTTCAATTTCACAGAAGCTGGATCTGAGGCACACATAGCAGAGTGGCTTGCTGGGAATCAACTGGCTTGATCTGGCTGTTTTTTAAAAGCCATTATCAGCCTTGGACCCTAAGAGACAGACATTTGCTTTTCTCCTGGGATTATATTTCTTGGTCTCATAGATTTTCTGAGGGAAGTGGGGAGAGAGAGAGAGAGAGAGAGAGAGAGAGAGAGAGAGAGAGAGAGAAATGAGAATACAAAGTAAACATTAGAGTTCTGCAAAGTGAGATCCAATGAGAAATGCAGAGGTCTGAATGAGCAGAGGGTATTTGGGGAATTAAATTCACTCTACCAGGTGCCTTTTTCTGTGACCTGACAGGGACATGCAGGGGTGGCTTCCACACTCCCAGCTCCCTAGGACAAGGCAGAAGCCAGCTAGGAAGCAGCCTCCTTAATCCATACTGAAGAATCCACGCTCTTTCTCTCTAAGGTCATGGGAGTTTGATTTTCACTTCCCTTAGTAATCTTTGGATCTCTCAGAGCTGAAGATAAGAAAGTTTTGTCTTTCTAGAAGAGCCGCCAGGCTGAGCAGGCCGCCTGGCTCAGCACTCAGCAGGAAGAACCCTCTGGTGTTAGCATAGGGGTAGTCACATGGTTGGCAAAGAGGAGAGTGAAGGATTCTCATAGAGAGGGCATTAAGGACCACATTGACGCACATAGGCTCTCTGGAACACTTGAGCCCACATAGGCACTGGGTTCTTAGCTCCCTTTTGCTCTCTTTATTGTGTTTAAATTCGCATGCATTAGTTGGGCATGTTAGTGTGTTCAGTGTGACAGCCCACACCTGCATGTAGCATGCACTGATCAAGTCTCACCTCCCTTGTCCACACTCGCCCTCCCTACACACAATTCCTAGTTATCACTGTTCTGCTTTCAGATCCACATTTTTAGTTTCCACACAGAAGAACAAGTGTGGCCCTTTTCTTTCTCTTCCTGGCTATTTCACTTGACCATAATGTTTTTAGTTCCATCTGTTTTGCTGTGTAGGACAGGACTTCATTCTTTATGGCTGAATGATACTCTATTGTGTGTGTATGTATATACCCCATATATATATATATATATGATCTATTATATATAATATATATATTCTCTGTATGAATAGTGCTCCATTAAGCATGGGTGTATCTCTTTCATATGTGTATTTTATTTTCTCTGGATATATACCCTGAAGTGGAATGGCTAGGTCAGATATAAACCTCTTTTTAGTTCTTTAGGAAATCTCCACAGTAGCTTTACTAATTTACATTCCCACCAACAATATATGAGAGTTCCTTTTATTTTTTATTTTTTTTAGAGAATATATATATATATTCATATTCTTTTTTTATTATTATTTTATTTATTTCGGTATGTGTATCAATGCACTGTCTGCGTGCAGGTCTGTGCACCCGTGTTGTGCAATGAGAGTTCCTTTTAATCTACATCTTCATCCGAAGCGTTTTCCCTTAGCCTTATTTTAAATTTATTACGTGTTATTGTTAGTGCGTATGTGTGTGCACACGTGCCTGCCACAGTGCACATGTGGAAGCCAGAGGGCAACTTTGTGAAGTCGTTGCTCTCCTCCCACCTTTTATGTGGGTTCCAAGGATCAAACTCACATGTCCAAACTTGCACGCAAGCACCTTTACCCTCTGGGCCATCTTGCTATCCACACCCCTGGTAACCAGGTTTTTTTTTTTTTACTCAAGTGATATTCTTTTCTTTTTTAATGTAAATAACTTTATTGTGAGTGAAATTCTGTTTAATGTATTTTTATTGAATTGTTATGCGTTGAACACATCTTAATCACATTTAGACGCCCTCCCTTGTCTGCTCCCGCCCCGTAGCCTGCCCACAAGATTTCATGGTCTATGATGTATGATAAGGCCTGTCAAGTCACGTTTGTGTACCCAGATGTTCCAGGATGTGAGTCCAGGCCCTGGAGCCTGGTCAGCCTGTCTAGCGCCACTCCCTTAAAGATCAACTCTCCCTCACCAAGCAGTGATCAGCTGCCAGTCGTTCCTTGGCTAAGGTTGGGTCCTCCTGCCCATTTCTCCAGGTCTGTGCTGAGTTTTGTCTGGTTGAGTTTGCATGGGTCTTGTGCGTGCTGACACTATTGCTGTGAATTCATATGGGCAAGTTCCCAGAAGCCTGAAGGACTGTTTCCTTATGTTCATGGACCACCCCGGCTCTTACCACCTTTATACTCCCTTTTCTGCAATGGTCCCTGAGCCCAGGGTGGGCGAGGTTTAATATAGGAGTCTTCTCAGGGATGTGCATTCTGCATCTTATTCTCTACACTTTACCTGGCTGTAGCCTTTTGTATTCACCCTCTGAGGAAGCTTCACTGGTGAGAGTCAAGAGATGCATACCATTGTCTTTGCCCTGTTCCACTGTGTTCCATGAGTCTTAGGTTCCATTGCAGATTTTGATATGCATTTTCCGAGGGCTAATGATACTAAGCATTTTGTCATCTATTCATTGGCCACTTAAATTTGTCTTTTGAGACGTGTGTATTAAGATCATTTGCCCATTTTAATTAGATGATTTTTCAGTTCCTTTAATAGTCTAGAAATTAGCCTTCTGTTAGGTGAATAAGCTGGCAAAGGCTTTCTCCCATTCTGTGGTCATTGCTTTACCCTAGTGACTCTTTAGCCTTTAAGTTTGGTGTGATCTCATTTGTGGATCTTGGTTTCCTGTGCTTAGGATTCTATCCCGAAAACTGTTGTTTCAAGGTCTTGAAGAATTTCTCCTGTATTTTCCTCTCGTAGTTTCAGATATTTTTTTTTTAGCCTCTTTTCAGTTGGTTTTCATACAGGATGAGAGACAGGGGTCAATTCAGTCTTCTGCATGTAGATGCCATTTTCCTAGCACCATTTATTGAACCAGTTACCTATAGATTCTCTACAGTCAGCCATCTTATATCTGGGTCCTCTGTTCTATTCTGTTGCTCTCTGTATGTTTTGGGATCAACACGATGCTGTTTCTGTACTTGTCATCTGTAACCCAGTCCAAAGTCACTTCCTCTGTGTTGTCCACATCCCAGAAAGATAAGTGCTTTGAAAAGAATCGAAAGGACATTTATCTTTAGCAAGCATCTACTATGTGCCAAATTCTGTGACATCTAGCCCCCCCCCACATCTGTATTTGTTGACTTTGTGTCATTGTGACAAAGTAGCTGAGATGAACAACTTTGAAGAGAAAGTATTTATTTTGGCTCAGGGTTTGAGAGGTTTTAGTCCATGACTGCTTGATCCTGTCCCTCTGGGCCACAAATCCTCATGACCAGAGTACTTAGCAAGCAAAGCTGCCCATCCCATAGTAGCAATGAAGCAAAGAGAGAAAAAAGAGAGGTTGGGGTCCCTCTAAAGGACATGTTCACCCAGTGACCTAACTTCCTTCCACTAGGACTAACATCCTGAAGGTTCTACCACCCCTTGAATTACCAAGCCTTTCATACATGGTCTTCAGCAAATATTTAAGATCTAAACCATAGTAACACCTTTGGGGAAATCATTTGTTATCTGATTTTTCTATCTTAAAATACAGGCTGTGGATTTTTTGAAAAAAAAGGAAATATTGGGGCCAGGCAGATAACTTACTTGCTGAGTTCCCACGTAAGTGTGAGGACCTGAGCTCAGTGTCCAGAACCCATGTTAAAATATAACTTGGAAAAAAAAAAAAAGATGCCGGGCATGGTGGCGCACGCCTTTAATCCTAGCACTCCGGAGGCAGAGGCAGGTGGATCTTTGTGAGTTCAAGGCCAGCCTGGTCTACAGAGTGAGTTCCAGGACAGCTGGGGCTACAGGGAGACCGTGTCTGAAAAGAACAAAAAAAAAAAACAAAATAAAAAATAAAAAAAAAAAAAAAAAAAAAAAAAAAAAAAAAAATATATATATATATATAAAACTTGGGTGCTTGTAATCTCAGTGCTGGAGACAAGTGGATCCCAGGGGCCTGCTGGCCAGCTAGCCTAGCCTACTTAGCAAGCCCCAGGATAATGAGAGGCCTGTCTCCCAAAACAAGGTGGATGACATCTGGAGAATGAGCTGCAGTCTCCACACATATGGACACATGTGCATGCATATATCTGCACACATTTGCAAAGAAAATACCAAGGCCTTTAGCAAATTATTCGCATTCTTTGTACCTTGGTTTCCTCTCATGTGGGAATTAAATGGGATGGTTTGCCTACATTAGTGAGGACTAGATTTGTCTTAGACAGAAAACTTCCCTTAAGGATATAGAGATTTATTCCTGTCTGAAAGTCTCCAAGGGTTGGGGCTGGAGAGATGGCTCAGCTGTGTAGAGCAGTGGCTGCTCTTGCAGAGGACCTAAGTTCAGTTCCCAGCACCCACATGGTGGCTAACAACTGCCCATAACTCCACTTCCAGGAGATCCAATGCTCTCTTCTGACCTCTGCAGGAATTGCATGACATAGGTATACTTACATACATGCAGACAATATACTCGTAAACATAGAATAAAAATAATAAATAAAATACATTTTTTAAAACTCTCATTAAGTGTTGAGAGTCTAGGTTCCCTGTCTTGCTTTTCTGATGTTTATGAATACCACCTCATGGATCAGTCACTGGGTCTATGTTTCATTCTGAATAAAGGAAAACAGACAAGCGTGACAGACCCTGACCTTCAGTGCCACTTCTGCTTCCAAGCCATTAGTGGAAACTTAGTGATGTGAACCCCACTAGAGTGTCATCTCTGTCACAGGCATGTAAGATCAGGGTATCTCTTGCAAGGGAAGAAAATTACAGAGCTGGGAGTGTGACATAGTGGCAGAGCACGCATCTCGTGAGTGTGAGGCTGTGGGGTGGGGGTGGGGGCTTTCCATCTCTGGACTCTGGAAAAAATGACAGCTAGTAAGGAGGGTGCAGCTTGCAGTCTTTAACATAGTGTAGAAGGCTCGTGATAGTGCCTGATACACGCTTAGTGCTTATGGCGCTGCTGATGTAAGCAAATTTTCTGGAACTCTTACAAATACAATACAAACCCTAGGACCGCTTTAATTCCATCTGAACACCCACCCGGCCCAGGACATGCCATCCTGGCTCCTGTTCTTTCTTGGCTGTGGGCTCTTTGTTGTTGGTGGTGCCCAGTGGGCAGTGGCTTGTCAGGCCAACCAAGGATTTTGCTCATCTTCTTCGGATGAAGCAAGTGATGGGTTAAGAGAGTGATGGCCAAGGGGGTGCAGGGAGGCTGGGGGGTGGGGTTCGAACACAGCTCCACGGCTCATCTGGGGTATCTGTCATGGTCCCTTACATTCGAGTTCACCAGCAGCACCTGTGGCTTCTCATCTCAGGCTCTCAGAGACGGAGGCTCATTCCAGCACTATCCCTTGACACCGCCTCACCTGTGAGGAAACCGGCCGGCAGCTCTGCAGTCCGCTGGGTGGACGGGCCTCTGAGGAGCGCCCAGAGAGGCCTCGGGGAACCTTTCGAGATTAAAGTCTATGAAATTGACGACGTGGAGCGCCTGCAGCGGCGACGAGGGGGCACTGGCAAGGTGAGGCCACTCCCTCCCCGAGGGTCCCCATTCCCGCCATAGTCCCTGTCCCCAGGAAGAGGACTCCACAGTGGCCTTCCCAGGTTTCTAGTATGAGCAGTGGGTGGTGACAGTAGACCCTGGATCCCACCACAGACTTTGATGAGAGCTCTGTGTTTATCTCCTGGAACATCTTTTTTTTCTAATATTTGTCCATTATTTTTATTTTGTGTGTATGAATGTATTGCCTGCATGAGTATAAGTGCACTCATGTTGTGCAAAGCCCATGGAGGTCAGAACCTGGAATGGGAGTTAAGGACGGTTGTTAGCCACCATGTAGGTGCTGGGAATCACACCCAGTTTCTCTGCAAGAGCAATCAGTGCTCTTAACTGCTGAGCCACCTCTCTAGGCCCCATCCTGGAACATCTTAAGGGTGCATGAGCAGGGACCCGGTGTTCTGGCTTCTCATCTTGAGGTCTCACACCTTAGTGCAGACCAACACCGATGCAGTATGCTTTCTAGGTTAGGACAGCTTGCAGCAGTCTCCCTGGGAGGTGGGTTGTCTGGACTGGTAAAGCTGCAGGGACTCTGACACAATCCCAGGAAGCCCAGCTCTGGAAATCAGCAACTCTTGCAGTGTTTCTCTCTGGAGAAGGCTGCAGCTCTGGGTGGAAACAGAAAGTCCTCTCTTCTTTCTCTCTACCGCCGGCCTCTTGTCTGTATGCAGGAGGTCATGTGCTTCAATGCCAAGCTGAAGATTCTGGAGCATCGGCAGCAGAGGATCGCCGAGGTCCGAGCCAAGTACGAGTGGCTAATGAAGGAGCTGGAGGCAACCAAGCAGTACCTGATGCTGGACCCCAACAAGTGGCTCCGCGAATGTAAGGCCAATGGGTGCATATCCATCCTTGCTACCTGCCGGGTTCCCAGAGACCCAGGAAGCGAAAGACCAGCCCTAGGTCTATCTCCAAAGCCCAGGTAGCAGGGATTGCCTGATAACTATTCAGAGCAGAGCTGCTTTCTTTGAGAGGCCAATTTGACTGTCGCTTATTTATTTGTTCCTAGCCATTCCATTTACTGCAAAATAAGGCTTAAATCTGCTCCTACTATTACATTAATATGGGAACCAATGCTGGAAGACTTTGTCTGTGGGTATAAATCTTTAGTGTTGTCAAAGTGCTCTTTTGCTCCAATCCTGCCCAGTCCCTCCTTCCAGTCCTCAGCTGCCTGTACCCCCTCTTGTGACACTCTTCCCCTTTGTGTCACCCCCTCCTGGTATTCCCTGCTGGTAAAGCCTAGAGGCTTAGATTTGTGTTCCAAAGAGCTGATTTTAAATCCTGAGGAAATGATACAGATATCGAAGAAAATTCCAAGCTATACTAGCCCTCCCAGCTGGGCCCAACACCTGTAACAGTCCTTCCCATACTCTCTCTTCCATCTGAATAAGGCAGTAACCACCCCCAAGTAGCTCAGAGGGGTCTTAGGACTGTAACCAATATACATAGAGCAATCTACAATTTGGGGTTGCATCGTGGCTCTGCTCACAGACCTGATTTGGACACTGGTTTTGCCACATGCTGTGTGACTTTGGGTCAAGTGCCTGACTCTCTGAGTCTTGATTTCATTCACTGAGAAAGAGGAAGACTGATGGTGTCTTCTCCCTAGGTGCTTCTAGGCGGTGATAAGTACACTACACGGCCCAGGGAAGGTGTTCAGTATCTGGTAGGACTGCTGGCCATTGTTCAGGTTCAACCACCTAGGTGTTCCCAACAGGAAACACTTCCTTTGCTTGCTTGCTGTATGTGGGTAGGTCCTTGGTTAGAAATTTACACACACACACACACACACACACACACACACACACACACAATCCTTATTAAAATAAAATAAAATAAATTTAGAGAAAGACACAAACTCTCTCTTCAACCATGTTTTTATCAAAGGTACGGATCAGGCCAAGCAGGAATTAAGGACACAAAATCTGACTGCGGCATGACACACACCCTGATGTCTCTTTCTCCTCTCTGCCTCCTCCTTTCCTTCTTCTGTGGAACTCTGGGCACTTCCTGATCCCAGGGACTCCCTTTAGGCAGCACCCTCATTTCTACAATCCTCACTAAAATTTTATTTTTCAAGAGCATCTTGGGCCTAAGGCAGGCTTGAAAATGATCTTCATCTTTTAAATTCACTTTTTTAGTTTCTGGGACGTGAACGAGCTTACACATCAGTCCACATGTGGCTCAGATGCTGGGAGAGAGCAATGCTTTCTTCCTGCCTTGGCACATGTCAGGAGTGATTTTGTGATGCCAAGAAAAACAATGTACAGAAGGCTACATGAAAGGGAGAAGTATAGATTGTTTATTTAAGATGAATTTAAAACGGGAACGGGGTAAGAAACATGGATGCTGGGCCCTGACCTTGCCCGTGGGAGCAGGGGGGGTAGACTGGTGATCCTCGCCCGTGGGAGCAGGCGGGGTTAGACTGGTGATCCTCACCCGTGGGAGCAGGTGGGGTTAGACTGGTGGTCCTCACCTGTGGGAGCAGGCGGGGTTAGACTGGTGGTCCTCACCCGTGGGAGCAGGCGGGGTTAGACTGGTGGTTCTCACCTGTGGGAGCAGATGGGGTTAGACTGGTGACCTCACCCGTGGGAGCAGGTGGGGTTAGACTGGTGACCTCACCCATGGGAGCAGGCGGGGTTAGACTGGTGACCTCACCTGTGCGAGCAGGCGGGGTTAGACTGGTGATCCCCACCCATGGGAGCAGGTGGGGTTAGACTGGTGGTCCTCACCTGTGCGAGCAGGCGGGGTTAGACTGGTGATCCTCACCCGTGGGAGCAGGCGGGGTTAGACTGGTGATCCTCACCCGTGGGAGCAGGCGGGGTTAGACTGGTGGTCCTCACCCGTGGGAGCAGGCGGGGTTAGACTGGTGATCCCCACCCATGAGAGCAGGCGGGGTTAGACTGGTGGTCCTCACCCGTGGGAGCAAGCAGGGTTAGACTGGTGACCTCACCCGTGGGAGCAGGCAGGGTTAGACTGGTGATCCCCACCCATGGGAGCAGGCGGGGTTAGACTGGTGATCCCCACCCGTGGGAGCAGGCGGGGTTAGACTGGTGATCCCCACCCATGGGAGCAGGTGGGGTTAGACTGGTGATCCCCACCTGTGGGAGCAGGCGGGGTTAGACTGGTGATCCCCACCCATGGGAGCAGGCGGGGTTAGACTGGTGATCCCCACCCATGGGAGCAGGCGGGGTTAGACTGGTGATCCCCACCCATGGGAGCAGGTGGGGTTAGACTCGTGATCCTCACCTGTGGTAGCAGGCGGGGTTAGACTCATGATCCCCACCTGTGGGAGCAGGTGGGGTTAGACTCGTGATCCTCTATCACAAGCAGGTGGGGTTAGACTGGTGATCCCCACCTGTGGGAGCAGGCGGGGTTAGACTGGTGATCCCCACCCGTGGGAGCAGGTGGGGTTAGACTCGTGATCCTCACCTGTGGTAGCAGGCGGGGTTAGACTGGTGACCTCACCTGTGGGAGCAGGTGGGGTTAGACTCGTGATCCTCATCTGTGGGAGCAGGGGGTTTAGACTGGTGACCTCACCCGTGGGAGCAGGCGGGGTTAGACTGGTGACTTCACCCGTGGGAGCAGGAGGGTTAGACTGGTTATCCCCACCCGTGAGAGCAGGCGGGGTTAGACTGGTGGTCCTCACCCGTGGGAGCAGGCGGGGTTAGACTGGTGATCCCCACCCGTGAGAGCAGGCGGGGTTAGACTGGTGACCTCACCCATGGGAGCAGGCAGGGTTAGACTGGTGATCCTCACCCGTGGGAGCAGGCAGGGTTAGACTGGTGACCTCGCCCGTGGGAGCAGGCGGGGTTAGACTGGTGACCTCACCCATGGGAGCAGGCAGGGTTAGACTGGTGATCCTCACCCGTGGGAGCAGGCAGGGTTAGACTGGTGACCTTGCCCGTGGGAGCAGGCAGGGTTAGACTGATGATCCCCACCCATGGGAGCAGGCGGGGTTAGACTGGTGATCCCCACCCATGGGAGCAGGTGGGGTTAGACTCGTGATCCTCACCTGTGGGTAGCAGGCAGGGTTAGACTGGTGACCTCACCCGTGGGAGCAGGCGGGGTTAGACTGGTGACCTCACCCGTGGGAGCAGGCAGGGTTAGACTGGTGATCCTCGCCCATGGGAGCAGGCGGGGTTAGACTGGTGATCCCCGCCCATGGGAGCAGGCGGGGTTAGACTCGTGATCCCCACCCGTGGGAGCAGGTGGGGTTAGACTCGTGATCCTCACCTGTGGTAGCAGGCAGGGTTAGACTGGTGACCTCACCCATGGGAGCAGGTGGGGTTAGACTGGTGACCTCACCTGTGGGAGCAGGCGGGGTTAGACCGGTGACCTCACCTGTGGGAGCAGGCGGGGTTAGACCGGTGATCCTCACCCGTGGGATCAGGCGGGGTTAGACTGGTGATCCTCACCCGTGGGAGCAGGCGGGGTTAGACCGGTGATCCTCGCCCGTGGGAGCAGGGTTAGACTGGTGATCCTCACCCGTGGGAGCAGGCAGGGTTAGACTGGTGATCCTCACCTGTGGGAGCAGGCGGGGTTAGACTGGTGACCTCACCCGTGGGAGCAGGAGGGGTTAGACTGGTGATCCTTGCTCGTGGGAGCAGGGTTAGACTGGTGATCCTCACCTGTGGTAGCAGGCAGGGTTAGACTGGTGACCTCACCTGTGGGAGCAGGGTTAGACTGGTGATCCTCACCTGTGGTAGCAGGCAGGGTTAGACTGGTGACCTCACCTGTGGGAGCAGGCGGGGTTAGACTGGTGATCCTTGCCCATGGGAGCAGGGTTAGACTGGTGATCCTCACCCGTGGGAGCAGGCAGGGTTAGACTGGTGATCCTCACCCGTGGGAGCAGGCAGGGTTAGACTGGTGATCCTCACCTGTGGGAGCAGGCGGGGTTAGACTGGTGATCCTCACCCGTGGGAGCAGGCGGGGTTAGACTGGTGATCCTTGCCCGTGGGAGCAGGGTTAGACTGGTGATCCTCACCTGTGGGAGCAGGCGGGGTTAGACTGGTGATCCTCACCCGTGGGAGCATGGGGGTTAGACTGGTGACCTCACCCATGGGAGCAGGCGGGGTTAGACTGGTGATCCCCACCCGTGGGAGCAGGCGGGGTTAGACTGGTGATCCCCACCCATGAGAGCAGGCGGGGTTAGACTGGTGATCCTCACCTGTGGGAGCAGGTGGGGTTAGACTGGTGATCCTTGCCCGTGGGAGCAGGGTTAGACTGGTGATCCTCACCTGTGGGAGCAGGCGGGGTTAGACTGGTGATCCCCACCCATGGGAGCAGGCAGGGTTAGACTTGTCATCCTCACCTGTGGTAGCAGGCAGGGTTAGACTGGTGATCCTCACCCGTGGGAGCAGGTGGGGTTAGACTGGTGTTCCTCACCCGTGGGTAGCAGGCAGGGTTAGACTGGTGATCCTCACCCGTGGGAGCAGGCAGGGTTAGACTGGCGATCCCGGTGCTAGGATCCACCTTGAGTATTTGTTTCTCCTCATTCTGCCCCTTCACAGGGGCCTGTGACATTGCCCAAAGTGCTTAGGGCTAGGGCGGGGCTCTGATTTCAAAATGCTAGGCTGGGATTCACGAGCCCTGAGCCTCTTTCCAGCTGCAGTCCGTATTACCATGCAACCCTGAGCAAGGCACCTCTCTGAGTAGATCGGGGATGCATCTGGAGAATGAAGTCTGCTCCTTACAGTCCCTGGTGTTTCTGTAGTGTGGTGTAGTCAAGCCAGGTGCACATTTGTGTTATTTTATTCTTGTCAGTGACTCAAGGTGGAAAGGATGGGCAGAGTGGGAATCCTACATTTGTGTTGCTGTTAAGGAAATGATGACGAGAGCTAGTGTTGCCCAGCGGGGAACCCGACGTGAGGCTCCCGCTAGGCCTCCCCACCCTGTGGTGCTCCTGCTTGCCCTCTCCACCAGGGGGTAGTTCTACTAACCCTCCCCACCCCAGGCAGTGGTCGCTGTCCATGCTGCCCTCCTCACTGGGGACTCCTTATAGCACCCTAGAACTGGGATCAGGCTCCCTGCCCCTCTGCCCAGCCACCATGGGACAGAGAAGGGGTCCTAAAACCGGGAAGGGGGATTCCAGGCCCTGGCCCCTCAGGAAGGGAAGGGCATGGACCTTTGGTACTTTGTGGACATCAACCCAATGCAAGATGTCCTGGCCATTTGACTCAATTCTTAATTGTTAAATATAGGTTTCATTTACCATCAACCCCCCCTACACACCCTGCAGTGAGACTGCATGAAACAGGGTCAGGAGATGGCTCATACCTGCTACCCCGGCACTCAGGAGGGAGACAGGAGGAACAGAAGGTTAAAGCCAGCTTCAGCTACATGGGGAGTTTGAGGCCAGCCTAGGCTACTTAAGACCCTGTATCAAAACATCAAAACCAAGCAAACAAAAATCGAGGCAGGGTCAGCTTCCCAACCTGGGGGCCCGCTATCCCCCCTCGTGAAGGGGAGCCTGCTTCATCTTGAGCGGTGGGGTATGTATGTCCCAAAAGGGGGGTCTCCCTTCCTCAGCTTGAAGAGCCGCTTGCCTTGGTTAACAAATAGTGGTGAAGTGGAAACCTCACCAACCTGTGGTGGACACTGTGGCTAGAGGATGGGCAGGACTGGCTAGGCATGTCCTTGTTCTCCAGAACTGTCTCCAAATGTTAAGGATCTAGAAATCATGGCCAGCACTCCCACCTCACTATGCAAGGACCAGGCAGGAGGGGATGTCAGGATCGCCCAGCACAGGTGACCTTAGACCTGAGGACATGGGGCTAGCAGCTCTGCCGGTGAAGAGCTCTCTGGTCTCCATGGGCTCCTCTCTCTTTCAGTTGACTTGGAACAGGTTCTGGAACTGGATTCCCTGGAGTACCTGGAGGCACTGGAGGGTGTGACCGAGCGCCTGGAGAGCCGTGTCAACTTCTGCAAGGCCCATCTCATGATGATCACCTGCTTTGACATCACCTCCAGGCGCCGATAAGGAACAGGGGACCCCTAGCTGTCAGTCCCTCATTCCCTAGAACTTCAGCAGGACCCCGCCCTCCCAGACCCTCTGTGCTGGCAACACTCAAGACACTAGGACGAGGATGAAGGTTGGTGGCAAGTCTGGAGTGAGTGTGGAGCGGAAAGCGATGTTTCCTTTGTTTTCTGTAGGAAGAAAGGTGCACACACCAACATGTGGAAGGAGAATTTGATGGGGGGCCCCATGAGACGGAGAGAGCACTTTGAGGTACCTTAAAGAACTCTGTACATAAGGACTGCTAGCAAAGAAACTTGCCTTGCGGTTGTGAGGAAGGGGAGGGCGACGCGAAACTGCCGTTGAAAGCAAAACACCAAGATGACCCAGAATGACAGATTAAGTGCCTTGCAAATCTTTACGATTATCCAAACATTTATGTTCATACTTTCTTGTGTACAGATGGTGCTAGTCAAAAAGAAAAACAACAAAACCAACAAAATAGAAAACCGAACTCGTTTTTTTGAAATGTATTTGCAGCTTGTTTTCTCTCGGTGTTTTCTCTTGTTTTTGACTTGCTGTTTCTAAGGAAGTTGTTGTTTGTAGAGATGTTTCCTAATCAGTATTGCAGATGAATAAATGTTAAGTGTCTTTCATGGTTATTCCTGTAAGGCTACTCCATTCAAGTGGAGACTGCATGGACACGTGCTGATGTGTTTCCTAGGGAGGTTTGGAAGAGTGCGTGACCTGAGATGACACCTCCTACAACGTCAGTCAACAGTCCCAGGAGTCCAGCATGGGGCCTTTGAAAATGAGCTTCATCAGTCAAGAAAGTTGTCTTTAAGGGAAAGAGGTTCTAGGTGACCTGAGCCCCTGCTTCTTCTTTGTAAGAGAGATGTTTTCTTCATGTAGTTCTTTTCCCTCATCCATCCAGAAATGCTGTGGTCCTCAAAGCGAGTTCATGTTCATTTCTAGTCCATATTCTGGATCGAATGCTTGAACCATTCCAGCAGAGTTGTGTTTGTTATCATTTTCTATGATGATATTGAAACAGGGTGGGGCTGTCTATATTGTGAGACCCCCACAGGCTCACGGAGGCTCAGAGACTCAGCATGGTTTAGAGCGAGAAGGGGCATTAGGAATGTATAGCTTTCTACCACCCAGAGTTCTACCTAAGGTGGTACCCAGAACGAGGCCTGGTCCTCCAGCCTTGGTGTCCAGAGGTACAGAGAGCTTTCCCATCCCTAAGTCCCAGAAGAGGGAAGGCACAGCTCAGTGGACAGGGTACCCAAGTCTTGGTGCCCAAGTTTCTAAGAACTGAGAACTCTATTCTCAAATTACTCCACTCCCTCCAGATCTTTAGACACGTGTTAGGGATAGAAAGCTGAGCCCCCCCCCCCGCCTCTGCAGCCCACCTGTGCACACATGTGCTCAGAGATTCCCACAGAATCTTCTACATCTTCATCCTCCCTGTGACATATCTGGGCTGGGTCAGTCCTGCCAACAAATTCCTGAGCCCTAGATGTTCCCCAAGAAGAAAGAAACTTCACATCTCTTGATCATCTCTCTGAACACATGTGGCCCAACACAGCAGGCTACATGGTCCGCAGGGCTCAGCAAACAGGCACTGACATCATGTGAGTGCCATGGCACCTGCTCCTTTACTCAGAACAGGCACAGATGTCCTGTCAGCTTACCTGTTTCAGAAGTCAGCTCTGCGGCCCAAAGTCACCTCCATGGGTCACAAGTAAGTCCAGCTTTGTACACTCTGTGAGAGTCAACTCCTAGGCAAAGGTGTCCCATCTGCTGGTGGAATGATCTGAGCTCAGAAATGGCCTGTCTCTTCCCTGTGTATCCTACAGATCTAACAAGTGTGTCTCCTGGGAGGCAGGGCCTCCCTGACTCTTCTGCAGCACCATTCTGCCGGGAGTCCTGGGCTCCGGCCCATCAGTCTTGTAACACATGTGAGATGGGCCTG
The DNA here is from genome assembly GCA_009823505.1 of Rhizomys pruinosus. Classification (NCBI taxonomy): domain Eukaryota; kingdom Metazoa; phylum Chordata; class Mammalia; order Rodentia; family Spalacidae; genus Rhizomys; species Rhizomys pruinosus. Next base: position 188,191 of record VZQC01010399.1, on the reverse strand, counting down.
TTTAACAGCAGTGCTCCTGCAGGCTTCCTGACCACTGGGATGCCAGTCCTTCTACTTTGAGCATCTGTTTTGATTGTTGGTTTGAAATATATTTTCATGATTTATCCCTCCCATGAAACACCTTGATTTGGGGAATCTTCAAAAGTAAAGACACGTTTTGTTATTGTTTCATTTTCCCTCCCCTCAGGAGCAAATTCATTTGATTCATAATCCATGAGCTTACTTTGGTCTCTTCCCCCTTAACCCTGAGGTCATCAGGCTCCAGTAATGTTTGCCACCAACAGAGTCCAGTGCCTTTACTGGAGTGAGACCAAGCTGACACATCTATAGAGAACTCACTTCAGTTAGGTTCTTCCGGAGAGTGGCCTTCGGTTGTCTCCAGCCCAGCAGCCTGGCTTCCCAGGAGGCCACATCCAGGTCATCAGACATCCCAGAGCATCTAGTGTGCCCTGGTGCAGGAAGACATCTGTGTGAAATGATATGTGTATCTTGTCCATTCTCCCCCACCCCAACCTGTAAATTGCAGACATCTTGATCTGCTAAGCAGCACTATTATTTCAGTTGATGGGTCCTGCAGAGAACTCCTGCACCCTATGCTGGGCTGAACCTGTTCCTGGCCCTGCCTGTACAAGGCACAAAGAAGCAGTTCTAGTGCCTCACGACTGGTCCGGTGTGAGATGATTCCAGTTCTGTTTTGTGTTTGGGGACAATTAAAAAAATTTTTTTTAAATTTTTAAAAAGAGGGCAAAAGGAAAATCAAAGAACCCATTTCTATTTCATTATCTGGCCATGGACGGGCCCAAAGAGCTTCTTTGAACTTAATACTTTGGTATATAAGCCTTATGTACATTCTGTCCATCCCCACGCACCCCCAGCCCCCTGTGCTCCACACATGTTGGTGTGAGGTGGAAGCATTGGCAGGGGAAGAAAAAAAGATCCGAGACAGAGGCACTGTTCTTCCAGAAAGGAGCCCATAGTGCATCTCACCACAGGGCTTGCTGCTTGGAGGGTCTGCATTTGCTTTAACTTGGCTTACAGTCCCCATCTGGGAGCTGGAACCTTTGATCTTCTTGTCCTTGAACTCCCCTGGACATCTTGGGAAGCTGTCTCTTCCTTTCATCTCTGCAGATGGAAATCGGCACACCTTGCTGTGGGTTTCAACTCCAATTGCTGTTCTGAACATAGGGAGCCTGTGATGCACATGCAGAGGTGGGTCCCATCCTGACACTGCTGGGACTCAAACAAGGACCCCCAAGCAGAAGAGGGGTTCATACAGGAGAGACTAGAGTAAGGAACCCCGTGAAGCCCCAGGGTTTGCAGGGAGGGGTGCCCTCAGCAGGCAGGAACTTCCCTGTTTGTCACGGATCAGCTCTAAGTCTAGACTCGAATGTCCAGGAAGGACTAGTTAGGCTATTCAGGGTGATGGTTCAAAAGGACTCATATGCAGGCTTGTGCTGCAAAGACTTCCACGCAGGTGCTAAATGAGGAGCGGAAAGCCTCTGACAGGAGGATGTGGCTCTGACATCCTTAAGAACAGGCCCCCTTCTCTGCCTCATGCTTCTCATTAAGTTGAGTTCATTCCTAAGCCTTCCTCAGCAAGGTTTGTGTTTCAAACCAGCCATCTGCCCTTGACTTCACCATGTAGAAGGCAAAGCTAGCAAGAGCCAGTTTTCTCAGTGCTAGCTGCTGTCCTGTCACTAGCCGCTGCTGATCTGCAATCCAGCCTGGAGCACATGCTTTTAAGGTTCCTTATTGCAACAAGAACGCTAGTCTGTAAAAGAAATTACTAAAATGAGTTCCTTTCAAAATTGAAAACAGATTTCCTGAATGTTGCTTTTGTCTGCTGGGACAGATGCAAAAATATTTCCCCCCCTTTTAGGGTAGTTTATCTTAAACAAGAAAGCCAGGATTGGCTGACACAGGTTGAACGTGCTGGGTGCTGTCAGCTGATGTTGCTGACTAAGCGGTCCACAACCATCGTTCCTGGAGCCTCCCCACCGTCTGGCAGCATGGTCCAGCTTTCCATGTTGCAAGACACATCCTCTCTGCTAACGCAACTGAGACAGCCCTGGGCGGGGGGGGGGGAGGTGGGCATATCCACACTCCTCTGTGCCAAGTTAAACAACCTAGGGCTCAGTTTCATAGACAAGTTCTGTAAATGTGTCTAATATTTTTGGCAAGTGTTAGAAATATAATAGTCCTTTGCACTGTAATGTCTTTCTCCTCCAGAAAGTATCTGGCACTGGCTGCTCTTGCAGAGGACCTGAGTTCAAATCCCAGTACCCACATGGTGACTAACAACTCTCTGTAACTCCAGTTCCCAGAGGGTTCCAAAACCCTCTTCTGACCTCCACAGGCATCGCATGACACGGGTGCACCTACATGCACTCATACACATAAAATAAAAATAAAATATTAAAAAAATGTGTCCCTTAGCAATCTTCCTGATGTGTCATATAGAATATGTTTCTAAGTGATAAACTGTATTATTTCTACAATAATAAAAGCAGAATTCCAGTCCAAGAGATGTTTTTAAAATTTCAGCCTATCATCTCAAAAAAAATGTTTTGTTTTGTTTTTTTAAATTCCTAAGAGCTAATTTATCCATCCCTGAACATACACATTCTACTTTTGGGTGGCCCTAGGCAGAACCTGAGGAGATGTCACAGTATCGGACAGGCAATGTGGGCGGAGCCGAGCCTTCGACACATGCAGTAGTTTCCAGTGTCACACGTGTGGAGGTGGCTCCTTCACCCTAGCACTTGTGGCTCATGCATGTTTGTGCACAGAGACCTCCCCCTGACTCCTGTTCCTCCACTTTCCACACTGCCATTTCCCACTCTCCTACGCTGTCATACTCAATTTATGGAGACGTCATCGTTGATCTGTGCCCTCAGGATGTTGTCTTGTAGAATCCCCGGGGTTTCTGGATCTGTGAATCATGTGCTGTTTGTTCACTCTGTGGTTGTCTTTTTTCTTCTTCTGTTTTTTTTTTTTTTTTCACTCCAGAAAAGTCTGTGAGCAGACACATGGGAGAGGGAAGGGAGGATGACTAGGAGGACAGGGAGGAGGACTGCATCCTCACGTGTAGATATTCTCCCCCAGTCTCAGCTGTTTCTGCAGTAGGTAGCCACGGGGGGTGACAAGAGGCTCTTCTTTTCAAGTCTACATGGTAATAGACTTGGAAATCAGCTTCTACAGCCTGAGCAGAAGAGGATCTGGGCTCTTCCTGCTGGACGTCTGCTCTGCCCCTGAGGAAAGTGCTGACACAGTATTAAGTTCTTGTACTGGTCCTCAACCCCCTAGGAGGTCCACACCCTTGGGTAGATGTTGTAGCTGTCTGTTTGGGAGAAACCAAAGCACTTTAGTGAGTCTTACAACCTGTAATACTTATGGCCTGTGCCCCTCACTGGACCCCTGAGAGGCAGAGAGGGGCTTGGGCCAGTAAGTAGTCTCATTTGAGAGGCAGGTAGAATGAGAAGGAAAAGCCTGGAGCTGGGGGCGGGCAGGGAGCCGGGGCCATGGCTGGTGCTATCACTGTGGACCATGGGTGGGACACTGCATGTTGCTGGGCCTCAGGTTCCCTAGTGGGAGGGCGGGGGGGCCCATAGCAGCTGCCCTCCTGGCCCAGAGAAGAGAATGGTAGGATATGCTTTGAAGACATTAAAAGCTCTCTCCAGAGCTGGGGAGAATCCTGTATAGATGAAGAAACTGACGTCAATAGACACCAACTGGCCTGGTTCACAGAGGAATCTTACAGTCAAACAGGGACTTGAGCCCAGCCACCTGGACTCTTCCCATGAGACTGCATTGCACCAAGAGTATGTACGTGAATACACACACTGCTCCTTTGTACCAGTCTGTTTGTGCATATGTGTGTGGGGGGGGGCACAAGATGTGCAAAATGGAGGAAGAACATAGACAGAAACCCTGAGTCCTGATGCTGTTTCAACAGTGGTCCTCTCTGCGGCCTTGGACACAGGACCAACTCCTGGAATTTGGTTTTCTGAGCTGTAAATGAGGACATTGTGGTACATGATCTTTGTGGTTCCTTCCAGCTCTGGCTGTATGATTCCACGATGTGTGATGTATGTATGTATATAGAAATATGCTTATCTGTAGAAATGGGCCCATTGGAAAATTGGAGACAAGACCTGCCCAAGAGCATTGATTGTATCAGTCTCAGCAAATTCACAAATCCATAAAACCTCGTTTTAAAAGTCAATGGTAGTATTACTGTCATTGTTTCAAATTCACTGTTTAACTGGATAGAGAATTGGTGCTGTTTTAAAATTTAAGTTCTTAGCTCACAAGTGTTTGCTGTTAATTTTTTTATACACAAATCATTTGTTCAGGTAAAAAAAAATAACTATTCTGCCTTGGGCAGGTCCCAACAGCCTGTTTGCAGGCTGGGTTTTGTGAATGGCTTTTACATAACTATATAAAAGTTAGCTGTTGGCTTGATTATGGTAAATATGAACAGGCTACCTGGAGAACAGTCCAGAAAAAAAGTTCTATAGTTCTCACCAATTGGTGACGTTAACCCATTAAGCTGTGCGACGTTTCCCTGGTGTGAAGACATTGTTTGCTGGCTACGATCTCTGACTTTGTGGCATATGAGGTGTAAAATGTTGTCAAAAAAAAAAAAAAAAAGAATCTGATGTTAAAGAGAATCAACAATGGTGGCATTAAATGTTCACTTTTATTCTACTTGAGTCATGCCTGCTTCTCTCTCCAATGGATCCTTCCAGGCCCCAGGGAATCCAACTCAAGGCCTGGGGTAGTCTCCTTGATAAAGCCACACCTTGGCCTAGGATGACCCCAAGCCCCACAGGGATGTAAACTGTCTAGAGTACAAAGCCTCCCCGATAGGGGCAGGGTCACAGGGTCTCAGGAGTGGTCTTCTGTCCTATAGTCCACCAGCTTGGCATTGAGGAATGCATTTGGTGATATGTAGTCTTCAGTACAGGATCACACAGAATCAGGGTGTTTGCCATAGTTGTAGGTGACCTGGACCTAGATCCATGGGGATCCTCATTACACGGGTGCTTATCTCAACCATAACTGGGAACATTCCAGAAAGAAGCAGAAAACAGGTCAACATTGCACAACATTTCTTAGGGTAGCCCCTGACCACAAGGATGGCGTCGTCTTCTCTCTCACCGACAGCACAGGCACCTCCCTGGATGTCAGCGTTACATTACAGTCAGCAGAGTACACACAGTCCCTAGGGGGCAGGCTGGGCGACCACCGAAGCAAATGCAGGTACTTGCTTCCTGTCTAGGCTGTGCCACGTCCCCCTTCCAGCTCTGACTACCTTACCTGGCATGTATGACTCCCTACCCCTGGGTCCTTGTTTCTCTTCTCTGCAGATCCTAAACAAGACCTTCCTGGGTTCCCCTTGCAAGGGCCATCAGAGCAGAAGTTGTAAGTTAAGAAGCCACCAGAGTGTCTGGAGGCAACACATCCCCTGGAAGCGCAAGTGGAGGTGCAGCGCTGCTCCCTCGGGAGAACGGAGAACACAGGGTAGCATGGGAGAGAATGCTTCCCATCCTTTCAGTCTCAGTTCTCCTGGGGTCCCACATGGCCTATGACCCCACCTCATCATTGGCTCACATCTGTCCTCTGAGAGGCCTGGCATGGAGTATGTGTGGTCATCAGAAGCAGTTTCCCAATAGAGCAAAAACTCCCCAGATGTTGTCTTTGTCTTTCAACTGTCACGGTCTCTAAATCACTACTGATCCTATTTCTATTCGTGTGTGTGTGTGTGTGTGTGTGTGTGTGTGTAGATGGGATGTACATGGGGGAAGGGTCAGAGTTCAAGCTCAGGTTTTCCTCAGCCACTGTTCACCTTGTTTTTTTGAGTCAGGCTCTCTCGCTAGCCAGGAAGTGGCTGGGTGGCCAGGGAGCCCCAAGATCCACCTGTCTTCACCTCCCCAGTTCTGGGAAAACAAGTGCAGCCACCATGCCTAGCTTTTCTTTTCCAACGTGGGTTCTGGGGATTGAACTCAGGCCCTCAGGCTTGTGCAGCCAGCACTTTAGTGACTGTGGCACTCTCTAGCCTCTTCTCATCTAGATTATTGACTTCATGGTGTGTCCACATATCTGACAGAAACCACATACGAGGGGAAAGGTATTTTCTAATTTATTTTTATTTTATGTGTATAAGTGTTATGTCTACATGTATGTAAGTGCACCCATGTCATGCAGTGCCCACATGAGACAGAAGACGGCATCAGATCCCCCGGAACTGGAATTACAGATGGTTGTTAGCTACCACGTGGGTGCTGGGATTTGAACCTGAGTCTTCTGCAAGAACAGTCAGTGCTCTTAGCCACTGAGCCATCTCTCCAGCCCCAGAAAAGTTTTGTTTCAGCTCCTGGTTTCAGAGCATACAGTCCATCGTGCTGTGCACAGCACTGGGGTGGTTTCATCTGCAGAGGGATTGAGGCCATAGTGCCGCACATTTTGGTGGATCAGGAAGCAGAAATGACTAGAAGCAGGGCCAAGCTACCACTCTCAAGGTGTGTCCTCAGTGGCCTCATGCCCCAAAGGGCCCACAACCACCCAAAACAATGCAACAGGCTGAGGACCACGTGCTCAAACACACAACCCCATAGAAGGCGTAGAGGGTGCTTCACATTCAACCTATAGCATCATCCCTTTTTATTTATGTCAGGGAAGATGTTAATTGATATTCTGTCTACCGTAACATCTACTATGATGCTCTCAGCCAGCTGGGGACTGGGGAGGCATGGAAAATCCTGCAAGGGGTATTTTCATCTCAAACTGGCAGGCCAGGCTATCCCTGCTCTCAGACAGAAAAGATGCCTCTGTGTCTTACCCAGGGTCTGTCAGTGTCTGAGGCCTCCACTTGCTCTTCTAGTTGAAGGCGTTTTTAGAAAACCCTTAATAAACGTACAGAGTACTTCGGACTGTGGCCACCTGGAGTAGAACTGGCTTTCGTGGAGACTGATGGCACTCTGAGTGTGTCCTACCCCCTCTCCCAGAATCCAGAACCGAACGTGGACCACAGTGGGTACTCAGCCAATACCAACTGAACGAACAAGTCCACAAGCTTCAGGAGATGAGGCATCAGGAAAGCCTGGGCAGGAATCTATGAAAACTTCAGACTCCCTTGAAGGGAGCAAAGGTCTTTCTTCTTTTGAACCCCCAGCTGGGATGAAGCCCCAGTGCATAGAGAAGGGCTATCAGCACCCACTGCCCATTGCCAGGGCCAAACCAAGGCCTTGACCTGACAGCCTCTGACCAGCCCTAGACTTTTGGCCTCCTTAAGCAACCCACTTTCTTTTTTTAAAAATTTTATTTCTGTATGTGTATGAATGTACTGTCTGCATGCGGAGGTCAGAAGAGGGTGTCAGATTCCCCTGGAACTGGAGTTCTCCTGGAATTGGAGTTTCAGATGTTTCTTGGCTGCCATGTGGGTGCTGGGGATTGAACCCAGGTCCTCTGTAAGAGCGGTCGATGCTCTTAACCACTAGGCCATCTCTCCAGCCCCAAGCAGCCCACTTTGTAAGAGATGAAAATGTGTAGGGAGGGCCAGGCATGGTAGCACACACCTTTAGTCCTAGCACTTGGGAGGCAGAGGCAGGCAGAGCTCTGTGAGTTCAAAGCCAGCCTGGTCTACAGAGTGAGTTCCAGGACAGTCAGAGGTATAGGGAGACCCTATCTCAAAAAGACAAAAAAAAATGTGTAGTGTTTGTGAGTCTTGTGATACATGTATGGAACGGTCACAGAACAAGGCTTTGTGTACCCCATTTTCCTGGTCTGGTCACTGAGATCAAATAAATCCTACACTAAAAGAACTCTCCTAGGCTGTGCATGGTGATCTATGACCAACAAGAGAGAGTACCCCCCTCATCTGGCAAAGGCCTCTGCCAGCCCCCAGCACATGGCCTTTTCCTCCAGCATGGGCCCCAACCCAGAAGTCTCTTACAACACAAGGAAAGAAGAGAAGAGGAGCAGGAAGGTACCAAGAGTGAACAGAGTGAACAGGTAGGTGACCTGGAGGTCGCTGTGTCCCCATCCTGGGAGGCTGCTGTGGGCACAGGCTCATCTGTATGCAGGGTACGAAATGTGGTAGTCGATTTTGCTTGTCCTTATTAGAATGATTCCTCGTGTCCTCTTTGTTCTTTCTCTCCACAGTGGTATCCAGGGCCGGGATGTATACATTACACACCTTGCTCAGAAGAGAGCTCAGAGAACCTCCCAGCAGACGGAGCCCCGCGGTGCTTACAATTCCTGGGAGCCCAGTGAAAGAACACCTCTAAAAATTTTTATTCATTTTTGGTTTTTGGCTTTCTGCTTTGTCGTGTTTGAGACCAAGTCTCATTCTGTAGTCCAGGCTGGCTTAGAACTCTCTATGTAGTCCAGGCCTGGGATTGAACTCACAGGCTTGGACTAAACTCACAGCATTCTTTCTGCCTTAGTCTCCCTCATGCTGGGATTATAGGCATGAGCCACCTTTTAAAAACTGGACTTTGAAGAGCTGGAACTAGGAAATAAAATCATCTTTAATCTCACAGCAGTGAGAAGCATTGCTGTTATTGTCATTATCTATCATCTATCTATCTATCATCTATCTGTCTATCACCTATCTGTCTATCTTCTATCTGTCTGTCTATCTATCATCTATCTATCTGTCTGTCTATCACCTATCTATCTTCTATCTGTCTATCTATCATCTATATCTATCTATCTATCTATCTATCTATCATCTATCATCTATCATCTATCTGTCTATCATCTATCTATCTATCATCTATTATCATCTATCTATCTGTCTATCATCTATCATCTATCTGTCTGTCTGTCTATCATCTATATATCTGTCTATCATCTATCTGTCTATCTATCATCTATCTATCTGTCTATCATCTATCTATCCATCTATCATCTATATATCTGTCTATCTATCATCTATCTATCTATCTGTCTATCTATCTGTCTATCTATCTATCTATCTATCTATCTATCTGTCATCTATCTCATCACGGATCATCAGATGGGCCTTTGGGACCTGTTTTCTCCCCTCAACAGTCTCACTGTGTCCATTTTCTGGGACATCACAGTGGCTGCAGAGTTCTGCCACGTGGACTGCGAGCCATCAACGTGACCACTTCCTGCCCTTCACTTCACTTTTTAAATTCTCTGACACATCCCTAAGGATAAATTCATAGTTGTGAACCGGCCATAACAGGAGGAATAAAACATTCCAAGGCATTTTACACACATTGAGTGGCCATGCCTTCAATTGTCCACCTGAATGACAATTAGATGAGAAGACCTGACCATCCCAGAGAGTTTTCTCTTCCTCCCATTAGAACAGTGCTCTCATCTCAATAAAATGCACCAAGTTTTTAGTTTGTGATTCTAAATATTGTAAGGGAGGATGTGTGCATCTGTCTGTAACCAGTGGCTTCTAGGGACAGAGGCACTGTCTGTCACTCTCTGTGGCTTAGCAGAGCTGGACAGAAACTGAGTTAAGACACAGGAGATTTAGACAAAGCTATTAAGGGAGGGCCATTCCATATACAAAATAAGTGCATGTGAACTGGGAATGTTCCCAGGGATTCTAACTCCCTTCTCGACTCTCTCTGAGGACCCTGGGCTAAGGAGTCTGAAGCCAGGTGCTGGCTTGAGACCTGCGGCTTGCAGTGGACTTGGAGAGTCTTGAAGCCCTCTGGGTTTTCTTATGTCCAGAGGCAAAGCCTGGTCCGTCTTGCCTGGTTTCCCCCGGGACTTTTCCTGTAGTGAAAAACCGTGTGCAGAAGTACGCCATGATGTGGCCAGTGCCCAGCAGACCTGAGAGGACGGGGTTTTCATCTGTTGTTTTTTTTTTATCTTAATTAGCTTTATTTTCCATTATAGAACCAAGCAACACTTGAATCAGAAAACAACTTAAGTATTCTGATAGGCAGAGGAAGGACATGGGATTTAAAGACAGGGATAGAGTTGGAGAAAGCAAAAACAAAACAGATCCTGCTTTCGAAATCACTTTCTGTGTAAGACAAGGGGGCAGGACATGAAAATACCTGATTAGTTTCCACCTTGTTAGTTCAGATTGCTTCTTTTGAGTGCTGATCAAAGCAGACCCTGACTCATTCAAATGCCAGTTTGGGAAATGCAGCCTTATCTCTAATCCTCACTTCTAGGAAAGCCACAAAGACAGCTTAGTGACAGAACTTTTTTGTTTGGTTGGTTTTTGTTTTGGGGTCTTTTTGAGACAGGGTTTCCCTTTAGTCCTAGGTGGCCTGGAACTCGATATGTACACCAGGCTGGCCTTGAATACACAGAGATCCTCCTGCCTCTGCCTCCCAAGTGCTGGGATTAAAGGCATGTACCACCACACCCAGCAATGAATGGGAACTTTAATGCAACTCTATTTTGACTTTTAACCTAGTCTGTCCAAGAGCTTAGTCTAAAACAACAAAAATTTGACACAGGATTTCATGTACTCTAGGCTGACCTGGAACTCTCTATGTAGCTAAGGATAACCTTCAACTTCTGAGTTGAAGGTAGGAGTGCACCACCATGGCCAGTTTCATACAGTGCTGGAAGCGGAGCTCCAGACGTTCTACCAGCCTAGCTCCACTCAGCTCTACTTATCATCTTTCTTGTATTCTTCACTTTTGTGGTTGGTCGTAGCACCTGCGCTACTGCATTTCCCAAAGGGTCAGGCAAGGGGCTGAGGATTGAAAGAAAGACAGCAGGTCATCTGTGCTGAGGGGATGCCAGATGTCAGTTTATTGAAGAGAGGGGCCTTATATACAGGCTTACAGCACAAGTGTAAAAACCAAGGTCAGAGGTTCATGCCCCCAGGCACAGGTGGTTCTCTGGCGTGGGCGGGTCAGGCCTTCTCCGAAGGAGGGTAACAAGATGTTCCAGCAAGATAAGCACTTGGTCAGCAGATCCCCTGGGGGCCAGACCCAACAGAATGCCCCCTTCTCTCTTTATATATAATATAGAATATATATATATATATATATATATATGTATATATATATATATAAATGAGTATCTGTCATTGATCACTCATTTGTTCTGCATGCTTAACCACACATGAGCAGTAGGGTGCAGGTCAGACCTGAAACTTTATTTTCACACTAAGGTCAATTAATATCCAAAAATCCCAACCATGGGACCGAGTCATTTATAAACAATAGAAATGCATTTGGATCAAAGCCAGAAGTCCAAACACATAGAGCTGGTTTCTGATAGTCATGATAGGGTGGAGGAAGGGTGCAGGAGCGAGGAGAGGACAGACCCAGCAAGAGATTAAATAGCAAACTGAATGCCAATGGCCCAACGCCCCGGACAGGGCCCACCTAGGACTGCCAGAACGCAACGAAGTTCCAGTCTTAGTTTGGGAGTGGACATTGAAAGCATGACTCATGTTGAACCTAATGACCATTCTCATAATTAGAATGGAGGCTCTTCAAGCAGCCTCCCTCCTCAGCCCCTGTCTGCTGCCCAGTGACCTGAGCCTTTTTCTTTTATAAATATCACTGGCTTCCTATTAGATGTAGGTTGGGGGCAGGGGGATAGCTCAGTGTGTAAAGTACTTCCTTTGCAAGCATGAGGACCCAAGTCCAGTCCCCAGAGCCCAGATAAGAAGCTGGGTGTGGGAGCCCGCCATTGTAATCCCAGCACTGAGATAGGCTGATCTGTGGGGCTCGCTGGCCAGCTGGCCTGGCCTACTGGGTGAGTTCCAGGCCAGTGAGAGACCTTGGCTCCTTGGCTCCCGGGGAAGGAGGGAAGTTGGCCTCTGTCCTCCACGTGTACAAAGGTACATTTCTGATGACCGAGACCTTCTACTGACCTCACTTCTTAGAAGTCTCACGAGATGGAGCTGGAGAAGTGGCTCAGTGGTTAAGATCACTTGCTGCTCTTGCAGAGGACTGGGGTTCAGTTCCCAATATCCATGTTGGGCACCCCACCACCACTTGTAACTCCAGTTCCAGGAGACCCAACACCCTCTTCTGGCCTCCGCAGGTGCTGCATACACATAGTACACTTACATACCTGCAGGCAAAACACTCACAGGCCTAAAAAAATAGTCTCTCAGGTGCACCAGGCTGGGGACCAAGCCTTTACCACACAGACCCGTGGGAGATAATAATACCCAAACCCCAGCTTAATGTTGGACTTCTAGCCTGCAGATAGTAACCTGCACTAACTCCTGAGTGTGGATTTTAGATCAGTCCTTCAGAAGCAGGTTAATCCCCTACCACACACAAGCTACTGTTTATATAGAGTGCTTTAAAGCAACTTACCATCCAAATAACAGAACACTCTTCACATTACAGCCTCTAGGCTGGAGAGGGACCCTAGGACCTGCTTAGCACCCACCTATTCCTCCAACCCTGATCTTCAGTAGTGGGTGGCAGAGCTAGAGACACCAGGCCAAACCCCACCACTTGAGATGCTCCAGCCTCCCCTTCTCCACATCAGAAGGAAGCAGATAACTCAGGAGTCTCTGCTTGACACTCTGAGCGATTATAGATCTTAGCCATTGTGCTAATTCACATGTACTTTCCTATCAGAGATAGAAAGGTAACTGCATTCTTAGGGATCATGGGCTCTGCTCTGGGGTTCGGGTACAGAGTGGGGTTCCCTGAGCTCAACTGTTAAGAGTGCCTGGAAGAGCAAAGATCAAGTAGCTGTGAGAGGCGATGCGAGGTGGGCGTGCTCCTCCTCCCCGACTTGAGTCTCCACCAGAGCTAGAAGCACTGGGTTAACAAGAGTAAGGACACAGCTGGGTCAAGCTTCGGGATGCTCAAGTTTGGCTCAGCCCACTCTAGAATGTTCCACCCCATGCATACAGACTTCAGCAGCAACTCTAAGTGCAAACCTGCCTGGGAAAAGCCAGAGAGTTGTGGGAGCCCTGGGTATAAGCAAGTTCCTTAGCTGGGTAAGCAGAGGCACTGGCCTAGGGCAGAGCCACTTCTCAGAAGGGGTTTTTAACTCTAGAGGCAGAGGAAAAGAGTCTGGCTTTAGAGCTAGGCTCATCTTGAATCTGTGGCTAACTAACGGTCTTTGAGAAATGACGATGATTTTACTCCCTTCATGGTTTTCTGACATTCCTGGCCAGGCCTACCCCGTGACTTTCCTTTGTAGAAGGCTGGAGCCCTCACCGACCTTACCAAGGCCCCCAGTTCTCATGGTGCCCATGCTCCTGGGGCATGACCAGCAGTCGGGGATGGAGGGGATCCTTGTTTGTCCCTTTTCCCCTCTCTTGCTCACTGTATCCATCGTCCTGTTCACAGGTTTGGGCCAGGGTTCCCCACACAACATTTAGATAATCAGCTTTCTTGCCAGAGCTCCAGCAGCTGAAGGAGCTTCAGCTTTACCTCAGGGCTCCTTACAACCTGGAGAGGTCCCTCAGCCCTGCCCTGTCCCAGACGACTGTGCTTCTGGGCTCAGGGGGGAGGGAGGAGCCTGTGTTTTCATGCAGTACATCTGAAGCTTTCCAGCAGCAAGGTGCCTCTTCCTGTGGCCTGCAGACCCACTGTGCTCAGAGTTGCTGACAGCCCTCCTGTGTTACTTGATGTCGTAGTGCTGGCGATGGAGGCCTGGGCCTGTCCATGCCAGGAAAGTGCGTGACCACTGAGTGGCAGCCAGCCTCTGTGCTGTTTAGCCATGGTCTGCCCCTGGCTCCTGGGCCAGTCTATTTACTGAGTGTGAGCTCTGGGGTCCGGTCCCCTTGCTCTGTAAATGCTACTGGGTCTGCTTCTCTGGGAGAACCCTGACTAATTCAGGACTTCCCTCCCTGACGGTGGATCTGCCTTTTCTTTAGTAAAAGCTCCCTTTGGGAGAGCACAGAAAGAAAAAAAGCAAAGCCCTCGTTAGGCCCCTCCACCTGGACAGGGACTGCATGAACCCTAATTACTGCACCTGAATTATTCTCTTCTACTTGCAAGCACGGGGAGTCTCCAAGGTCCTTATTAAAACCCACGAAGCTTCTAAAGAATGGGAAATGAAAATGCTGGAGCCTTGTTTGAGCTGACAGGAGCATAAATAGGTCCTGAGGGCAGATGTTCCCTAGCCTGGGCCCGCCTGGCTCAGCTTCAGCCAAACTGGGCCTTCGAGGACAGAGCCACTCGGAGGGCATGCTCTGCTCCGGGAGGCCCTGCATGCTTGCACAGGCTCCCCGACTTTGATCCTGAGCACAGGGGAGGGAAGGGCTATCTCAGAGCTTTGTACAGGGACAGTCAGGGAGGGAGGACAGTTGGGGGAGGGGGGAGAGTTAGGGGGAGGAGCGCAGTGGGGAGGGCTGCAGACCCAAGAGGATGGGGGATTCACTTCAGCGCTCTCACGCTCATCGCACAAATATCGATTGTCTCCGCAATGTGTCGGACGTGATTCTGGAAGCAGAGAGTCAACACTGAACGAGACAGGCACAGTCAGACCCTGAGAGCTGAGTCCTCTAGCATTTCAGCGGCCAGCAAAGCTAAGTGTGTGGCCACCGCAGCTTCAAGGAGGATCTGCTTTAAAACCGCGCATGTTCGCCCGTCCTCCCTCCCTAGGAGCTCCGTCACCACCTCAGCCTTCCTCTCTGGAGCTATGTGCTGCCTGTCCCCTGTTGGTCAAAGGGCACCTTCAAGGCAGAGACACCCTCCACTTGCCCCACACAGAGTCTGGTGCAGTGCTTAGGTCCACACATCCACCGATGACATGCCAGGAGCCCCTCAGGTCAGGGCCTGTGGTGACAGAGGGAAGAGCCAGGCCTGGGTCTTGGCACAGCTGGCAGGCACTGGGGCACAGCACTGGACTCGAGAGGTTTTGCCCTTGTTCTAGTTTGTCTTCCATTGCTGTGACAAAACACTCTGACCGACACCAAGTTGGGGAGGAAAGGGTTTATTCATCTTACATCATCTGGGTCACAGTTCATCACTTAGGGAACCCAAGGCAGGAACTCAGGGCAGGAACTGGAGGCAGGAGCTGAAGCACAGGCCATGGAGGAATGCTGTTCACTGGCTTGCTCCCCTGGCTCAGGCCCAGCCTGCCTTCTTATATGGTACACAACAACCTGCCCAGGGTGACACCACTCATTGTGGGCTGGGCCCTCCCACCTTGCCTGACCATCAAGACAATACTCCACAGATGTGGCCACAGGCCAATCCAATGGAGCCAATTCCCCAGTTGAGGCTCCCTCAACACAGGTGTGTCAAGTTGACACTAAAGCTGTCCAGCACAGCCCTTGTCCCTTATAGTAAAAAGGCTGTAGCTCAGATGATGGAATGATTACCTAGCATGTGCAAAGCCCTGAGCTTGTTCCCCAGCACCACAAACCAGGCATGGTGTCCTTTACCTGTAATCCCAGCATGCAGGAGATGTAGGCAGGAACATCAGAAGTTCAGTCCTCGTCCTCTGCATGGCGAGTTCCCTGCCACCTTCAGCCCTTCAGCTACAGTTCACACTGTCTCAAGTACACAAAGAAAAGAAAGAAAGAAAGAAAGAAAGAAAGAAAGAAAGAAAGAAAGAAAGAAAGAAAGAAAGAAAGAAAGAAAGAAAGGAAAGAAAGAAAGGAGTAAGGAGGGAAGGAAGGAAGGAACTCCTTCGGACATAAAATCACAAAATGTGCCAGTCAGAACCAAGACCAACTTCACCAGATACAGAGGCAATTCTTCCAAGGCCGCCATGTCAGCAGAGATGGCACGAGTTCTCCAGACTGCTTCTTTCCCTTCGCCCACCGCGGGCGGCACCTCCACTTTTCATTTCCTCAGGGAGGATTCTCCCTATGTCTTGTTTTCCCAAGACGTGAACTTCTCGAGCTCTTGCAGAATCTTTGCCACTGAACAGAAAACTCTGAGGACCTTCCTAGCAATTTACTCTGAAACAACTGAGAAAGAAAATTGTCCTGGATTTGTAACTTTTCTATGATTTTGAGGAATTCTTTTTTAACATTCTAATAGGTAGAAATAGTGGTTCATAGTCAGTATTAGTTTGCAAAGCTTCCAGATAAAAAACACTGTGGAAATTTATTTTGCTCCAGTTTGGAGGCTGAGAGCCCAGAATCGAGGCACCTCTGCCAGTGACTTCTTGGTCTGCAGAGACCACCTCTTTGCTGTCCGGTCACCTGGTGTCATATCAGTGCGTCCACTGTTTGTGCACAGGTCACCACTGCTAAGAAGGACACCCATCAGACTGGATAAGACCTGCCCTCCCTGCCTCTTTTTCATTTAATCACATCTGTAAAGTCTCATCTCCACATACAGTCAAATCTAGAAGGGGACAGAGCTCGGCCTGTTTCTTCATTTTCACTTTGTCTCTCTCTGGCAAGTCAAATGCCCTGTCTCTGTGGAAGGTCTATATTTGGGACTGTCTAGAAGCCCCCCACCTACTTTGAGCTCCCAGGGATGGGAGGCGTGTGTCTGTCCACACATTCATCCCACAGTGCTGCGTTCTTGCGTTCAGATGAATCTCCACAGCTAGACAGGAAGCCCTGCATGGACAGGGACATAGCTCCCAGTGTCCTAGCATGCCTTGCAAAGAACAGATCCCCAATCCATTTTCTTTTCTTTTCTTTTCTTTTTTATGTACAGTCTGGATGTAGGTCTGTGCACCCGTATCGTGCAATGCCATGGAGGTCAGAAGAGGGTGTCAGATTTCCTTGGAACTGGAGTTAAAGACGGTTCTTGGCTGCCATGTGGGTGCTGGGGATTGAACGTGGGTCCTCTGCAAGAGCAGTTGGCACTCCTTTTTTTAGAGCCCTGGCTCTTTTTTTAATTTTTTTTTATTTTTAATTTTATTTATTTCTGTATGTGTATGAATGTACTGTCTGCATGCAGGTTTGTGCACCCGTGTAGTGCAATGCCGCGGAGGTCAGAAGAGGGTGTTGGATTCCCCTGGAACTGGAGTTCTCCTGGAATTGGAGTTTCAGATGGTTCTTGGCCGCCATGTGGGTGCTGGGGATCGAACCCCCGTCCTCTGTAAGAGCGGTCGGCGCTCTTA
Organism: Rhizomys pruinosus; assembly: GCA_009823505.1. NCBI lineage: Eukaryota > Metazoa > Chordata > Mammalia > Rodentia > Spalacidae > Rhizomys > Rhizomys pruinosus. Next base: position 171,214 of record VZQC01010399.1, on the reverse strand, counting down.
ACCACTAGGCCATCTCTCCAGCCCCAATCTATTTTCATAGGCTGCTTAATTCAGCACTCAGGGAACGAAAAAAAAAAAAAAAAGCAGGGGTGGGGAGGGGTTGAAGGGATGGCGTGGTCGGCACAGGCCCTTGAGACCAAGCCTGACAACCTGGATTAGATCCTGGGACCCACATGATGGATGGAGAGAATGTACTCTAGTAAGTTGTCCTCTGACCTCCACATGTGTGCTATGGCATGTGTGTGTACACACTCATACATACAAAAAATAATAAATGTAAAACAAAGTAAAGTGAAACAGGAAAGCAAAGAACTGGATACTTTAATCTTTCATATTAATTGAAAACACAGGCTGGGTGAGGTGGTGCATCTTTAATCCCAGCACTCAGGAAGCAGAGGCTGGGAGATTTCTGAGTTCAAGGCCAGCCTGGTCTACATTGTGAGTCCCAAGACAGCTGGAGCTACAGGGAGAACCAGACAGTAAAAGAAAGAAAGTGGAACTGGGTGATCAGTTATTAGTAAAATTTTAGCATGATGCTGAATAAAATTGACAAGGCAGACAGTTGCCAGTGTCTCACGCACTAGCCTGACACATGTAAAATTCTGGGATGTAACAGGTACCAGATCCAGGTACCCAATTTAAAACTGGTGATAAAGGAAAGAAAGTCTGATAGGTACATGTACATGATAATATATTCCAGGGACAGAATGATGAACAAGAACTGTACTTTGTGAAAACATTACTATCCTCATAGATTCAATTCCTAGAGTCCCCAATCTGATTAAAATTCTAGTCTGCCAGCGAAAGAAAGAAAGAAAGAAAGAAAGAAAGAAAGAAAGAAAGAAAGAAAGAAAGAAAGAAAGAAAGAAAGAAAGCCAGCCAGGAAGGAAAGAAGGAAGGAAGGAAGGAAGGAAGGAGGGAAGGAAGGAGGGAAGGAAGGAAGGAGGGAAGGAAGTTCTACACATGGAAGGAAAGCCGAGCGTGACTTTTGCACACACACAATATTCTTTTTTGCTGTCTTCTTTGTTTTTACTTCTTTTGCTTTTTTTCTTTTTCTCTCCTTTTTGTTTGTTGGTTTGTTTTGAGAGTCTTGGGAGTTGTTTCTTATTTTGTTTTTCTTTTTGTAAATTTGCAATGTGTGGACTCAACGCTCCTCAAAACACTTTAAGAATGCAACCATCAGGGCTGGAGAGATGACCTAGCGGTTAAGAGTACCAACTGCTCTTGCAGAAGACCTGGGTTCGATCCCCAGCACCCACGTGGTGGCTGAGAACCGTCTTTAACTCCAGTTCCAGGGAAATCTGACACCCTCTTCTGACCTCCGAGGCATTGCACGACACGGGGGCATAGACCTACATGCAGACAGTACATTCAAACACATAAAAATAAATAAATAAATAAATATTTTTTTTAAAAAAGAACGCAACCATCCAGCATGCACAAGTCCCATGCAAACTCAAACCAGACAAATATCCCAGCATAGACACAGGGAAGTGGGTAAGAAAGCCCCATCCTACCCGAGGAACTGGTAGCTGACGGAAGTTGGAGAGACATTCTCTTTTTCAAAGATAGGACTAACTAGGTTAGCCAGGCTCCACTGAAAACCAGGCCCCACATGGACCCATAGTGAAGGACATTTGGGGACACAAATTAGACTCTATAGGTGTCTCTCTCTCTCTCTCTCTCTCTCTCTCTCTCTCTCTCTCTCTCTCTGTAATAGAATACATTATTTCAGGTGGGGAATGACAAGGGGAAGTGCAGATTGGGAGGGATTTAAATAGGATCAAAATAGACAGTATTAAAGCACAAAATTTAATTTGAAAGCTGTCCTTCTGGAGTCAGTTCTTCCCTTCCATCTCAGGTTCCAGGGATTGAACTCAGATCTTCAGGGCATCAAGCATCTCTACCCACTGAATATCACTGCCCTCCCCCCGATCTACCTTCTTGAATAGCATCTCAGCATATTGCTCTGTGCAGATGTGTTCAAATCCTGAGATCTCTTAGGGAAGTGTTCTATGAGTAAGACTTAGATTTTCACACATTTTTCTTAGTAGTCCTCCACCTACCTACCAGCTTCCCACACACTACTGTGCTGTAGGTACTGGCTGCCGTGTTGATAAAGTAAAATGCCTAGAAATTCAGAGGATAAACAAAGCAACCGCAGTGGTTGATCCTGAAGAAGAGTCATTCTAATGCACTGGTGGTCGGGCCTTGCCTCTTAGCCACAAGGAAATCCCAATTCATGCAAAACTAATTCTGTCTTCATTATTCTGTAATCCAGTGGGTGTCTATGGTAATTTGAGCATTCCTTTTTGAAAGGAGAAGATGGTGTACACGTCTTAATAATACATTCCTCTCTCTGTCTTCCTGAAATGTTACATTAGCAACCACATTTGATTGTGCTGGAACCTGGCTCAGGCCCCTGCTGATGCTCTTACAGGCCATTATTAATGCAGACCCCTTAGGGGGCTGTAATTTGGGACTCAATTTGCCATAAAATTGTCCTAAGTGTCACCTTTGAAATCGGAGATCATGTGACCCATGAAACACATTGAACTGAAAGATGGCACCTCTTGGAAATGAATGTTAAATTGTCTTCCCACTGTAAAAAGGCTTCAGCCATTATATGTGAAGTGGATGTCACTGTGCCATAGAGATGGTGAGGGGTGATGATGCTGACCCACATCCCTTGAGCTGGGTCCACAGGACCTTAGTGCACAAGAGCACAGTCTTTCCAGTGAATATGAGACTCATCACAGACCCTGCTGGCCAGGCAACAATCCCTTCTCCTGTTTTGTTTTGTTTTTCCCTAGACCTAGTCTCTCTGTTGCCCAAGCTGGCCTTAAAGCCCTAGGCTCAAGCAATCTTTCCAATTCAGCCTCCTGAGTGAGTAGGACTCCGGGTATGTGTGCCCAACAGTAGCTCAAGCGGCCCACACCTTTAATTCCAGCATTTGGGGGAGGGGGCAGAGACAGGGGGATCTCTGTGGGATTGAGGCCAACCTGGTCTATATAGTGAGTTCCAGGCCAGCTGTGGCTACAGGGAGACTCTGCCCCCTACCCCAAAATACTGATTTTTTTTTTTTTTTTGGTCTTTTTGAGACAGGGTCTCCCTGTAGCCCCAGCTGTCCTGGAACTCACTCTGTAGACCAGGTTGGCCTTGAACTCACAAAGATCTGCCTGCCTCTGCCTCCTGAGTGCTAGGATTAAAGTTGTGTGCCACCATGCCCAGCCTACTGATTTATTTTTATTTTATATGTATTAGTGTTTTGCCCGAATATATGTAAGTCCACTCATGTCATGCAATTCCTGTGGAGACCAGAAGAGGTCGACAGATCCCTGGGGGGGGGGGTGGAGCTATGCCTGGTTGCTAGTTGCCAAACAGGGTGCTAGACACCAAACTCTGGGTCTTCTGTAAGAGCAGCCTGTGCTCTTAACTGCTGAGCCATCTCTCCAGGTCTTGGTCTTATCTTTTAAACTAAAAATTATAAGTAGTCCAACAAAATATTCATGTTCATTACAGATTTTTTCAAAAAGCAGGCTAGATGTCAAGTCTGTCAAATAATAGTTTGTCTAATCATTACGAAAATTAAACTCGCAATAAGATTCCATTTGATACTCACTAGGATGGCTAGAGTTGAATTCAAACAACAAACAAAGCCAGAAAACAATAGCCCTGTGTGGTAGGTGGTTCACATCTACAGTCACAGCTACTTGAAGAGCTGAGGCAGGTGGACGGAGAGGTCCAGACCCACCTGGACTATGTAGTTGAACCCCAACTCAAACAAAACAAAACACAGAAAAGAACAAATTTTGACATGGATGTGGAGAAATTAGAGTTCTTGTATATTGCTGGTGGGAATCCAAAAATGATTTTGGAAATAGCTGCTGAGGAAACAGCCACAGTTCTGAGCATTGGATCAGAAGAGAATAGGGTAGAGACTTGAGTAGGTGTTTGTAGTCAGTGCTCACATGACGGTCACAGGAGTCAAAGGTGAGGCAGCTCAGAAGTCCACTGGCAGGAAAATGGAGCAGGGAATGAGATATATCTGTGTAATGGGCATTATTCAGCCTTAAGAAATGAGAAACATCTTAAAAAGTGTTCAACATCCTTAATAATAAAGGAAATGCAAATTAAAACCACTTTAAGATATCATCTCACTCTGATAAGACTGGCTAGGATCAAGAAAACAAATGATACCAAGTGCTGGAGAGGTTGTGGGGAAAGGGGAACACTTATCCACTGCTGGTGGGAATGTAAACTCGTACAACCACTCTAGAAAGCAGCATGGAGAACCCCTGGAAGACTCAAAATGAGATTGCCACCTGATCCAGCCATACCACTCCTGGGTATATACCCACAAGACTCATCTTACTGCAGAAATACATGCACAGCCATGTTTATTGCAGCTCTCTTCACAATAGTGAAGAGTTGGAACCAACCCAAGTGGCCCTCAGCTGATGAGTGGATAGAGAAAATGTGGTACATCTACACAATGGAGTTCTATGCAGCAGTAAAGAAAGATGACATCATGAACTTTGCAGGTAAATGGATGGAGCTAGAAGATACCGTGCTGAGTGAAGTAACACAGTCCCAGAAAAAACAAACAACGAATGCTATCCCTCATCTGTGGATGCTAGTGCCAATTACCTAATTGTATGGCAAACTGAGCAACGGTAATGTGATCTGAAAACAACTGTGCTCTTATATTGTGAATCCCTTAAAAAAATAAATAAAATTTTAAAAAAGAAATGAATATTCTGACAATTACTGCAATACAGGTGAGCCCCAAAGACACTGTGGTAAGTGAAAATAAGACGAACACAGAAAAGATGAATGATTCCATTTTCATAGGAAGTACAGAGTCTTCAGGGCACAGAGAACAGTGCAGTCGTGGCTGTGGGGCAGGGCCAGGTTGGCGTGGGGAGTTGCTGCTTAATGGCTCAGGGTTTTCATTTGGAAAGGTGGAACTGTTCTGGAGAGAGAGGACAAGGATGTTTAAAAAGAGTGGGAATGATACTTTAAATATATATATATATATATAATTTATTATTTGAAAATTTCATACATGTATACATGTATGCAGTGTCTCCTGATCACATCCACTCCTCACTTCCCCTTCCAGTCCCTCCAGGACTCCTCCCAACACATCTCCCTCCCAATTTCGTCTCCTCTTTTTATTTTATTTTATTTTATTTTATTTTATTTTTATTTATTTATTTTTTGGTCTTTTCAAGACAGGGTCTCCCTGTAGCCCCAGCTGTCCTGGAACACTCTCTGTAGACCAGGCTGGCCTTGAACTCACAAAGATCCGCCTGCCTCTGCCTCCCGGCGCGTGCTAGGATTCAAACCGCTGTGCCGCCCCACGCCTGGCCTCGTCTCCTCTTTTTATTACGTTGGTATTTATTTAGTATTACTTTTTTAACCCATGGAGTCCAATTAGTGCTTCCTATCTGCACACCTGGGCTGGTCATCCAGTAGACATGGGTAACTTGCCAGTGGCCACATCCCAAAGAAAAGAAATTCTCCCTCCTCCAGCAGCCATCAGCTGCCTGTGGTACCTCAGCTAAGGTGGGCTCTTGGGAGTCCTTTCCTCACTCATGTTGGAATATATATATATATGTCTTTTTGAGACAAGGTCTCCCTGCAGCCCTAGCAGGCTTGGAACTCACTCCGTAGACCGGGCTTGCCTTTGGCTCATAGAAGCCACCTGGCTCTGCCGTCCAAATGCTGGGAGATGTAAAGGGCATGAGCCACCATAATTTGGCTGGTGAATATCTATATCAATCGATTAATATATATATATATATATTTAATTTTATTTCGATGTTTGTATTTTCATACATCAGTTTTCAGTCCAATTTAGACATATTCCTCTTTCCCGGCTGCCCACCACAACCCAGTGCAGGCATTCTGCCATACATGTCGTATCTTTTTCTCGCGTCTTTTTAAAAAATTTTTCTCTGCAGAGGGTTATCATTTTGGGCAAGACTATTACTGTTCAGTCAGTCTTGACCTTTCTTATGTTGTTGTGTTACCTCCCCATTTGTATTGCTCCAAAATATGCCTATATACAAACACAACTATACACACAAAAATATTGAACTCTGAAAAATAGACTATATATTTAATTCCAATATGCTTGGAATCACATTTAATAACAAAATTCCATTTTTATCATTACTCTAAAATATGAATACATACCTTCACACCCATATACAGTAATTACAAAGTCTGAAAATAAGTGGTAAGTTATATCTAGAGCCCATTAAGAGATTCTACAATAATAGCACAGTTTGTTTTAGATAGAAGAAATATAACAGTAATGTTGCTCAGCTTGCCTTCAACTGGGGTTTTGGTGTAGCATCCACAACATGAGGGATACCATCCATCGTTTTTTGTTTGTTTTGTTCGTTTTTCTGGGACTGTGTTTGCTTCATTTAGCACTAATGGCTTAGTTCCATTCCATTTACCTGCAAAGTTCATTGATGTCCTCTTTCTTTACTGCTCTAGAACTCCATTGATTTGTAGATTGTACCACATTTTTGTTATCACTCATCAGTTGAGATGGTTGTATTAGTCGGGTTCTCTAAAGAAACAGAAGCAACAGGAGGAATATATAGCTATAACTTTATTGATTTGCTCACTTGACAGAGTTCGAGGAGTCCAACAAGTAGCTGCACCCAACTGCGAACGGCCGAGAATCCAGGGAACTGCTCCAGTCCGCAAGGTTGATGTCTTCAGTAGTCCCCAATCTAGTGATGACGGCCCCGATGGATTCAACAGGTAGATCTGCCCGGTTTCTCAGTACATGCTGCGATCTGAAAGGTTGATCACAGCAGCAAGACAAACTCACCAGATGAGAGAGGCAAGCCGCAGGAGAAAAGGGACCAGCTCCCTCTGCTGTGGCTTTAAATACTGCCTGCTGGCAGAAGGTAACGCCCACATTTGGGGTGGGCCATTCGGGTTGAGGTGGTCCAATCAGAAGACCCTTTTTCTCTTATTTGTTCCTTAGTCCAGTCAAGTTGACACCCAGGATTAACCATCACAGGTGGCATTTGGGTTGGTTCCAGCTCTCTTCACTATTGTTAAAATAAACATAGATGTGCATGTATCTTTGTAGTAGGATGAGTCTTGTGGGTATATACCCAGGAGTGGTATGGCTGGGTCAGGTGGTAAGCTCATGTTGAGTCTTTTAAGGGTTCTTCACACTGCTTTCCACAGTGTTTGTATGAGTTTGCATTCCCACCAGCAGTGGATGAGTGTTCCCCTTTCCCCACAAGCTCTCCAGCTTTTGGTGTCTTTTGTTTTCTTGATCTTAGCCAGTCGTATCAGAGTGAGATGATATCTTAGTGTGGTTTAATTTGCATTTCCTTAATTACTAACAATGTTGAACACTTTTTAAGATGTTTCTCTGCCATCTTTACTTCCTCACTGGTGAAGTCTCTGTTCAGCTCTTTACTTCATCTTTTGAAGAATATATATTTTTTAAGATAGGGAGCCTTGGCTGGCCTGGAACTCACTATGTAGACCAGGCTGGCCTCACACTCACACAGATCTGCCTGCCTCCCACCCCGCCAAGTGCTGGGATTAAAGGCAAAGTTTTTAACTGGCTTAAATCTGTGTAGGTCTTGTGCAGGGCATCACAGCTGCTATGGGCTCATGTCCAGTAGACAGGGTTTCACAGCATTCCTCCCCATCCCCTGGCTCTATTGTTTATGGTCACATTGTTAAATTGTCTTCTAAATATTTACATTTATATCCATAACTTTGTGCTGTTCTTAACCTTGGCCAAAGAAGTTTTTTAAAACTATTTTACTTGTTATTTTTATTTTATGTGTATGAGTGCATTGCCTGCATGTATGTAAGTGTACCCATGTTGTGCAATGCCCATAGAAGTCAAAAGAGGGCATCAGATATCCCTGAAACTGGAGCTACGAGTGGCTGTTAGCTATCATGTGGGTGCTGGGAATGGAACCCAAGTCCTCTGAAAGAGCAGCTGTTGCTCCTAACTGCTAAGCCATGTCTCCAGCTCCCAGAGAAGCTTATTATTGCAGTGGTTGGTAGATACTACAGAGACAGGTAACTCTTCAAAATGCTGAAAAATAAATGACTGCGAGTGTTCAGTCATAGACAGCCATATCAACATGTTCCCAGGTATATTGTATCTTATGAACATCTTACTTAAAAAAATGTAATGCTGGGCTGGAGAGATGGCCTAGCAGTTAAAAGCACCAACCGCTCTTACAGAGGACCCGGGTTCGATCCCCAGCACCCACACGGCGGCTGAGAACCATCTGAAACTCCAATTCCAGGAGAACTCCAGTTCCAGGGGAATCCAACGCCCTCTTCTGACCTCCGCGGCATTGCACGACACGGGTGCACAAACTTGCGTGCAGACTGTAAATTCATACATATACAGAAATAAATAAAATTAATAATAAAAAAATGTAATGCTAACTTGGCTTTCAGAATGTGAGAATTTTAGAGTCATTTTGATTGTTGAATAGGCAAAACCAAAATGTGTAAAATCTAAGAATACCCTGGAAAAATCAATGCATTTGGACTATCATTGCTGGCAGGTAGCACAGCTCAGCAGCGTGCTGCTCTCCGACAAAGAAGTCAGAGATGAGATGAAGAAGAGAGTCAACATTGGCCCCTCACAGCACAGAGAGACAGCCAGTTCCCAACTAGCCAGATGGCCCATTAGGTAGAGGGAGACACATCTAGCACCTCTGTCCTCCCTACAGGCTCTTCTGGGAAGTTCAGTCAGTCACATCATCTACTTCACAGCCTTATTTCACAGAAGTTGTGTTAGTCTTCTCTATTTCCTTTGTAACACTTAAATTTCTATGATATATATACATATATATATATATATATATAGAGAGAGAGAGAGAGAGAGAGAGAGAGAGAGAGAGGGAGAGAGAGGGGGGAGATTAACTCTCAGATTTAAAAATAATAAAGTGTACAAAGAGGCAAAAGAACAGCAAGAAGAAAAGCCAGAAAGACAAAGTATGCTTCCAACAGGAACAAGGAAGCCCAGATAATGAAATGATTAAATAAAGATTTTAAAATGGGCTTAATATAGTCAAGAAGAAGAAAGATGGAATTGGTATTTTACAGAAACTAGGCTATTAGAATATTTTCTTCTATTAACAGAAAATAAGATCGTTGCAATTGAAATCAGAGTGACTCCCTAGTTTGGGGATCTGATTGCCCCAAATGGCGAAGGTTGCTTGTACTTATGCCAAATTTGATTTGGCTAAAGAGAGAGCTAATAAACTGAAATACAGTTCAGAAGAAAATGTGTAGACTGAAGAGTCAGAGTCAGAAGAAAGGAGAAGTAGAGGTGAGGGTAAGAGACAAGGGGCTCAGAATGACAGAACATGCACTGAGTCAGGTTTCTAAAGAGAGTCAAAGGCAATATTTGAATCAGTATTTGCTGAGAATTTCCCATAATGGCTGGAAGAAAGCCATCCCTATTTCACAAGTGAGGAAGAAAAGGCGGCTGAGAAACANGTAGAAAAAGAATTCCTAAATGAGCAGCTTCAAAAAACATACTGTCTACAATTGACAAGTGGGATCTTATTAAGCTTAAGAGCTTCTGTACAGTGAAAGAAACAAAGAAATGAAGAGAAAGTTCACAGAGTGGGAAGAAACCTTTACTAGTGTTTTCTGATAGAGCATTGACATATAGACTATATAAATTATGAAAAATAATCAAAGGAGTATGAAAACAAATGACCCATTCAAATGATGGAGTAAAGAGCTCACAAGTGAGGAAGTAAAGATGGCTGAGAAACATCTTAAAAGGTGTTCAATCTCACTAATAATTAAGGAAATGCAAATTAAAACCACTCTAAGATATCATCTCACTCCAATAAGACTGGCTAGGATCAAGAAAACAGAAGATATCAAATGCTGGAGAAGTCGTGGGGAAAGGGGAATACTCATCCACTGCTGGCGGGAATGTAAACTCGTACAACTACTATGGAAAGCAGTGTGGAGAACCCTTCAAAGACTCAAAATGAGCTTACCACCTGACCGAGTCATACCACTCCTGGGTATATCCCCACAAGACTCATCCTACTACAGAGATACATGAACAGCCATGTTTATTGCAGCTCTCTTCACAATAGCGTAGAGTTGGAACCAACCCAAATGCCCCTCAACTGATGAGTGGATAACAAAAATGTGGTACATCTACACAACGGAGTTCTGTGCAGCAGTAAAGAAAGAGGACATCATGAACTTTGCAGGTAAATGGATGGAACTAGAAGCCATTATGCTAAGTGAAGTAACACAGTCCCAGAAAAACAAATGACAAATGGTATCCCTCATTTGTGGATGCTAGCACCAAACACCTAGTAGTAAGGCAAAATGAGCAATGTTAATGTTTTATATTTTTTTTCTTATTTTACCTGAAAGCAACTGTGCCATTATAATGTGAAGCCCTTAAGGGGAACTAGAATTAATCTACCACTTATTCTCAGACTTTGTAATTGTGGTATATGGAGGGAGGGTATGTATGTATACTTTAGAGTAATATAAAATTAAAGGAGGGAAATGTGAATTCCTAAACATTTTGTGGAATTAACATACAGTTTACTTTTAGAGGTCATAATTTTGGTACATGTGTGATGTACATATAGGCATATTTTGGAGCAATACAAATTGGAGGGAACAACAACAAAAGGATTGGGTCAAAGAACTGACCGAAACAGTAAACTTCTGCCCAAAACAATAAACCTCTGCATTAAAAAAAAACTTTAAAAAGACTGAAAAAAAGATGCAAGTCATGTATGGCAAAATGCATGAACTCCGGTGGGGTGGGGGGCATGGAAAGGGGAATGAGTCTAAATTGGACTGAGAAATGATGTATGAATTGCACAAAACTTCAATAAAAACAAACCTGAAAAAAAAATACCCTGAGCTGGTCTCCATAGAACTCCTTTCGACTACTATTATCTGTGTATATGCAAGGAGCAAACTCAATCTTCCTTTCAGGATGAAAAGTATCCAGCTAGAATCCATCTTCTATTTCCAGGTGGAGAGCTGTTTTCTCCAGGCAGTGGTGGACTTCTGGTGTTGGTCTGTCTTGTTTGGACACTGGGTATTTTTCAGTGACAGCAGCTAGGTCATCTTTGGTAAGAGAAAGTCTGCTTTAAGTCCATAAGCAGTCTCTATCCTGGCCTCAGGGCCACTTTGGATACTGGATATATTTGAGGATGGTTAAAATAAAAGAGCCTGACATTTTCAAAACAAATAATCTTGTCCAACTAATGATTGAGAGATACCTCTGCATGAGCTACTTTTAGAGGGCAAACAAATCGGATATCTTCCCATCTTAGCTTGTAAGCTGTACATCCAGATACTTCCTCCCTAAACTCTGTTATCAGTTTTTAACACTTATCATGAAGTACCTGGCCATCCAACCTGCCCAGCAGCCCCTTCTCCTACATGTGTCAGTGTAAATCTGTATCTCAGGTATGTTTCCTGCCCAGATGAGGGGAGATATACCCCTTCGTGTTCTGCTCACTGGCATACTTTCCTTTCACCATCCTTCAGGAGTTAATGCTAGTATTATATTAGTGCACTTGGGATACGCCTCATTTTTTCCTGATCTTTGTCAATTGGCCATTCTGATTTTCCAGTGAAGCCAAGTGTGATTGACAGACAGCAGTGCCACAACAACAGGGAGCCACCAGAAACCTCAGGACTTTGCATGCAGCTTATCCACATCTTCCTGACTTACTTGCACCCGATCTCTGGATATGCTTCCATCCCATCTGGTAATAGGTTGATTCCTCATGCATCAAGCCTGACATCCTATTGAGTCAGGTGATACTTCACATCGAGCAGCTGTGTTGCCAGCCACATGCTATTTCCCAAAAGAATGACCTATAAAATGGTGTGCTGGATAGCGTTAGTTCTTAACTTGACACATCTGGGAAGAGGGAACCTTAACTGCAGCATTTTCTCTATCGGACTGGCCTGTGGACATATCTTGAGGCATTTTCTTGACTGAGAGTAATGTGGGAGAGCCTAGCCAACTTTGGGTGTTGCCGCCCCTAGGCAGGTGATCATGGGTTGTATAAGAAAGCAGGCTGAAGCCGTGGTGACACATGCCTTTAATCCTGTGGGGATGAAACTTTGTGTGTGGCTTGAATCGAGAACTTGTAAGACCTGTCCCGGGAGATCTCCAGTTATGATGTCTCTGTGGGCATTCAGAGTTATCTGTAGCAGGAAGATTCTGGATATTACAATGATTCTTGCTTCACCCTATCTCTGCAAAGTTCCAGGCCCCTTCTCTTGAGGCATTGAGCAAAATGTCACACCTCTAGTTAGCAGTTGCACAAACCAGAGCTCTGCAAGCCCCCCCCATTAGAACCAAGGTGGCTCACCCCTCCCTTCTGCCTGCTCCCCACTTCCTTGCCCAGAGCACAGTAGACTTCAATATATAGACCTCACTGACAGAAAATAAATGGAGTTCCTATCCTCCTGGCTCTCCGAGTGCATGTGAGTCCGTTTATTTCCACGGGTGATCTCCTGCGGTTTTCCCTCCCCCCTTCTTGCGGGAGCTAAGCCTAGAGACTGTCAGCCTGCAGGCAGGAGACAAGTCCTGGAGCTGAGCCAAGAAAGGAAGGACAGCATGTGGAATGTGGTCATGTGTGATTCAAAGACATTGAACAAATGACATAATCCCAGCACTCGGGAGACAGAGGCAGATGGATCTCTATGAGTTCAAGCCCAGCCTGGTCTACAAATCGAGTTCCACACCAGCTGGGACTAAAGGAAGACCTTGTCTCAAAAAGACCAAGAAAAAAATAAAGCAGGCTGAGCACAGGCCAGAGGAGCAAGCCCGTAAGCAACATTCCTCCATGGTCTGTGCTTCAGTTCCTGCCTCCAGGTTCCTGCGTGACTGCCCTCAAAGATGACTATCAATTGAATTGTAAAATGCAGTAAACCCTTTCCTCTTCACATTGCCTTTGGCCATAGTATTATTAGTATTATTTTTTTTTTTTTTGGTCTTTTCGAGACAGGGTCTCCCTGTAGCCCCAGCTGTCCTGGAACTCACTCCGTAGACCAGGCTGGCCTTGAACTCACAAAGATCCACTGGCCTCTGCCTCCCAAGTGCTAGGATTAAAGGCGTGTGCCACCAAGCCCAGTTGGCCATAGTATTTTATCACATCAACAAAATTTAACTAGAACAGATGGACAGTGGCTTTGCTCCATAATTGTAGTTATCTTCCTTTTGTTGAATCCACTCAGTAAGCATATCAGAATACTGTCAAGTGTGGCATAATCCAATAGAAAATCCAAAATCCACAAGCCTACAAATGCAGGGCCACTTTATCTGTGTAGGTTCTTCAAAGTGCAGTTGCTCACCTTCTGCTTTTAAAAGAATAGCTCAGGGCTGAAGAGATGGCCTAGTGGTTAAGAGCACCAACCGCTCTTACAGAGGACCGGGTTCGATCCCCAGCAGCCACGTGGCGGCTGAGAACTGTCCGAAACTCCAATTCCAGGAGAACTCCAGTTCCAGGGGAATCCGACACCCTCTTCTGAACTCCGCGGCGTTGCACGACACGGGTGCACAAACCTACATGCGGACAGTACATTCATACACATACAGAAATAAATAAAATTTAAAAATAAAATAAAAGAGTAGCTCAAAATTCTTTACACTATTACCATTTAGAATCTTGAGTCTCTGTGCTGGGCTTTAGGCCTGTGTGGTCTTGCTGAACCTGACCACTGGATTATTTAGCATGATGTCATCAACATAGTGGACCAAACTGATATTCTCTGGGATGTCTGGATGATAAAAATCTGTGAAAACTAGATTTGTGTGGGAGGAGTGCCAACAACCCAGCGGCAGAGTGATGAAGTGTACTGCTGGTCCCGTCGTGTAAATGCAAACTGTTGTGATGCTCTTTGCATGTTGGAATAGATAAAAACAGCAGACTTAAATCAATTGTGCTGATTATCACTTTGTTCAAACTACTTGTCATAATTATTGTTCCCACCTTGTCTCCAGAGGCTAAGCTTTGACCCTCTGGGATCCCATTATCCCCAGTAAATCCAGTGAATGCACTTCAATGTTGGCATCTCCCATTGTCATCTCTGGGCTCTGAAAAGCACAGCCAGCTTAGGGCTTTCCAAGGATGCTCCCCCACCAGAGTGTTTTCAGTACATTAGTGAAGGAGTGCCTCTATGAGATGGTCCGTATGAGGATAAAGCAATCATGACAAAAGACTCCAATATATTTATTTCCTTAAATCTTTGGCTTGCTTCCTCTTCATGACACCAGGCAAGTTGTGACCTTTCAATCTTACAGAATAAGGCAAGGAAGTTTAGGTTTCAGATGAGCAAATACAGAATCCAAATCATCCCCATTTTGTAGGCTAACATGTGCTCTTACGATCTTTGCCCATATTGATAAATTTGGCTTCATTTTTACTCTAATGTCTTTAGACTCAGTTCTTACATGTGCTCGTCAGGATCCATGAGCTATCTAGTCCTGAGGTATCTTTATATGGTATGAGCAATCTGACTCTAGTTATGGTCTAGAAGTAATGGAATGGGGCAAAGGAAGCTTCTGGTAACTTTCTTATATCAACTAAGGGGAGAAGGTGAGACTTTCTTGTAGTGAGACTCAAAGTATCTGGGAATTCGAGGTGGTCCTGTTCAATTCTAATTCACATAAATGTTCCTATTTTAAATTTGCTCTTTTTTTTACTCTCCTAAACTTTCAGAGAATTCTACCCACAACTATAGAGAGTAATCCTTTTAGGGTTACCTTGACATTTTCTACTTCCATGACTATGACCCTAAAAACTATTTTATTTATATATTTATTTTAGACAGGGTCTTGTACTGTAGCCCAGGCTGACCCTCTATCTTAGCCACCTGAATGCTGTTAAATCCTTTTATTTTAATTTACTATTGTTTTCGTTTTAATCTGGATACAGAGCAATGAACTTCCTTCTGGCATTTTCATATACACTTAGTTTTAGTTGATCCTCCGCCTCACCTGTTTTCCTCCCCATCTCCCTCCCCACCCTATGCCATGAGTTCATGTTACAGCTTAGAGGCTGAAAGTCCCCCAAAGGCCGATATGTTAAAGGCTTGGGCCCAGCTTGACACGATTGGAGGTGGTAGGACTCTCACAATGTGGGTCTAAATGGAAGTCATTGGCGGCATGCCTTTCAAAATGGTTGTAGAGTCTCTCCCCTCACCCCCATGAGATGTGTGTTTTTGTTTCACCACCTGCTGCCTATCCTGTCATTCAGGATCTTCACCAGATGCCTAGGAGCAATGGTCTGCCCGATTATAAGCTGGAACCGCTACAACTATGAACCATATAAACTTTGTCTCTTTATGTCATATCAAGTTTTTGATATTTAACATTATGCTAATGTCATTGTCATTAGAATATGGTTTAATTTTTTCCCATGGTTTCTCCTGCATGGTTGGAAATGGTTTCCCATTCCATAGTCTTTCTAGGTTATCAATGTTCCAGTGTTAGTCAACTACAATAGCAAATTCTAAAGTTTTTCTTCAACAGGCAATATATTACAAATACACCCGGGCAATAATCATGACACCACCACTCTCTCTAGATTAACAATATCTATTTTCCACCTGGAATGGGGTCGTCATTGTATCAGCCAAAAAAATCAACAAAAGATCCCAGAGTCAAAAGTCTACTTCTTAGAAACCCACTCATGCAATTAATTATTAATTACCATTAGTGAAGTACATTCTGCATAACAGAAGAGGGACTCAATTCTGGAATACTAAAAAGATCAAGAAGGTTATCAAAAATTTAGTAACAACAGAAAGCAGCTACCACTCCTAACCTTGGAGGAGCAACAAGTAGAAAGCAGTCCACTAGGGTCAGGAGCCTCTGTGTGCCTGGGAGTGCCAGTTGCCTGTTGTGATGGTTAATCCTGGGTGTCAACTTGCTGGACTAGGAACAAATAAGAGAAAAGATCTTGGATTGGATGCCTCAACCCGGTGGCCACCCCAATGTGGGCATTACTTCTGCTGGCAGGCAGTATAAAAGGCCACGGCAGAGGGTTAGTCCCTTTTTCCTGCGGCTTGCCTCTCTCACTTGTGAGTTGTCTTTTTGCTGTGATCAACCCTCAGTCCCAGCTATGTACTGAGAATGGCAGATCTCCTGGAATCACCAGGCCTTCAGCACCCAGATTGGACTATTAGACATCCAGCCTTTGGACTGAGCAGTTCCCTGGATTCTCAGCCTCTCCAGTGTGGCGCAGCTACTGTTGGACTCCTTGAAACTCTGTCACGTGAGCAAATCAATAAATTGTATATAGCTATATATTCATCCTGTTGCTTCTGTTTCTTTAGAGAACCCTGACTAATACACCTGTTCACTCTCTTTCCCACTTAGCCTTACAATACTGATCTTCCATGTGTGGTGCCCTCCTGCTACGTGGTATGTGTGGTTTAGGGTGGGTATCAACTGTAGCGATGGGGAGGGATCCCAGGGCCCTTGCTTGCTAGGTGAGCTCTCTACCACTGAGCTCCATTCCTAGCCTTGCTATTATTATAATTTATTTTTTAGTTATGGGCTGCTAGTAATCACTTCTCTCAAGTTTATGTTTTAGAATGCTTGCATTCTACTGTAATTCTTTTTATTTATTTATTTTTATTTTTTTAAATTTTTTTTAAATTTTATTTATCTCCTTATGTGTATGAATGTATTGTCTGCATGAAAGTCTGTGCACCCGTGACATGCAATGCCGTGGAGGCCAGAAGAGGGCGTTGGACTCCCCTGGAACTGGAGTTCTCCTGGAATTGGTTTCAGAAAGCTCTCGGCTGCCATGTGGTGTCGGGGATCGAACCCGGGTCCTCTGCAAGAGCAGTCGGCGCTCCTAACCGCTAGGCCATCGCTCCAGCCCTAATTTTATTTATTTTTTATGTGTATCAATGAACTGTCTGCATGTAGGTCTGTGCACCGGTGTCGTTCCATGCTGCAGAGGTCAGAAGAGGGTATCGGATTCCCCTGGAACTGGAGTTAAAGATGGTTCTCAGCTGCCATGTGGGTGCTGGGATTGAACCCGGGTCTTCTGCAAGAGCAGTCAGAGCTCTTAACTGCTAGGCCATCTCTCCAGGCCCCCTACTGTAATTCTCGAAAGATAGTTTCACAGGGCATCAGACTCCAGGAGAACAATTATTTTCTTCCATTAATTAAAAACACCATTCCTTTAGACTTGTCATAATATGGATAAACATTAATCTATGACTTAGGTAGCATCCTGTTGAAAGTGAATTGCCTTGGTTTCCCTTACAAATCTTAAGATTTTCTTTTTCTTAGCTTTTGTAAGAATATCTATTGTAGCTGGGAGTGGTGGTGCATGCCTTTAATCCTAGCACTTGAGAGGCAGAGGCAGGCAGATCTTTGTGAGTTCAAGGCTAGCCTGGTCTACAGAGTGTGTTCTAGGACAGCTGGGGCTACAGGGAGACCCTGTCTCAAAAAACAAAAAAAAAAAAAAAAAGAAGAATATCTATTGTAAATAATAATAAAAATTCTTCTATTTAGAGGTTTATTTTTTCTTTATTGCTTATCATGCTTGGTGCTCACTTGACCTCTGAAGCTGTGTCTTTATGCTTTAATGAGATTGGAGGAATTTCCAACCATGTGTGGTCAAGTGTGGTCTCTGCATCCTCACCAATCTTTCCTTATGGGTCTTAGATCTGAGGTACAGTGGGTCTTTGTGCTACAACCCCACATCTAGTGTTTATATATCTTCTACCTAGTTTTCTCTCTGAGCTGCCTTAGGGATAATTCCTTCTGAATTATCTTCCATCCCATGGTTTTATTTTCCATTGTAACTAATCCACTGTCATTTTGATTTCAGTAATTACAGTTTTCACCTCTAGAATCTCTTTTTAAATTTAGCAAGCTACTCTTACGACATCATATTCTCTGTTGTTTTCAGGACTCTGTCTGTCCCTCTTTTGTTTCCAGTAGTGAAATCTACTTCTGCTCCTCCTGTCTGTTTTCCCTGGCACTCAATCAAGTTGCTTTCAATCTTAAGTTTCTGATTCTACTGCAAAGATATTCACTGACCCTGAGCTTTGGCCAATGGCCTCTGGGCTTTCCTGAGGCCGGACTGCTCACAGGCTTGTGTGAGGTTTTTCATCTAGCTCTTCTAGAGCTCCGAGAACCCTAATGCTTGGGAGCAACTTTGAATCAGTTCCCGGTGTGAAGTTCCTTGCTTGAACCCGGCATTGCCTGCCTACCATGCAAGCTTGCCCAGGCCTGGGCAGTAGACATTGGTGACATAGGCCCTCTTGCCTTCTCTTCCTTTCATTCATCAATCAGTGCACTTGTCACTGCAAGGCTCTTTCTCCTGATAGTAGACATTCAGCTACTCCAAGTCTCAGTGTGATGTGGGCCAACTCTTCTTTGAGTCTGCCATCTTGGAAGATCACAAGCCTTCTCCCCCCCAAAGCTTCCAACATCCACATCTGTGGCTCTGACAAATGCCTTTGGGAGACAAACAGCTTTGGCTTCTGTCATCTATCTAATATATCAGCCTAGATTTTTTCCTATAGTCTTTCAATTTCCCCGATGTTTCAAAATTTGTTTTATTTTTTTTCCACATAAATTTATTTTTTTTAACAATCTAGACCCGTGTTCCCACCCATTCCCCCACCCCGCAGAGCTCATGCATTCTGCCAACATGCTTTTCATCTCTTTCCCAGTCTTTCTCAATATTCTCCATGGAAGTTGACTGTTCTGAGTAGAAGTTCACTGTTTCAGTCAGTCTTTGATGCAGTCCTTTGTTGTTGTGTTGTATTATTCTTCCAAGTATCATGCAAATATCGACACTTAAAAAAAAATACTACACAAGAAATACTTACAACTAGGTAATTGGCACTAGCATCCACAGTATGGGGATACCATTCGTCGTTTGTTTTTATGGGACTGTGTTACTCACTCAGCATGATGTCCTCTATGCTCCAGCCATTTTCCTGCAAAGCTCTATGTCTTCTTTCTACTTGCATAGAACTCCTTGTGTAGATGTACCAACATTTTCTCTATCCACTCGTCAGTTGAGGGGCATTTGGGTTGGTTCCGATCCTTGCTATGTGAAGAGAGCTGCAATAAACATGGCGTGCATGTATCTCTGTGGTGGGGTGAGTCTTGGGGTACATGCCAGGAGGGTAGGCTGGGTCGGTGGCAAGTTCATTCCAAGTTTTCCAAGGTTCTCCCACACTGCTTTCCATAGTGGCTGTACGAGTTTAATTCCCACCAGCGTGGATGGAGTGTTCCCTTTCCCCAACAACCTCTCAGCCTTGGTATCATTTGTTTTCTTGATCCTAGTCAGTCTTATTGGAGTAGATGATATCTTAAAGTGGTTTTGATTTGCATTTCCTTAATGATTAGTGATGTTGAACCTTCTTAAGTGTTTCTCAGACATCTCTATTCCTCACTTGTGAAGCTCTGTTCAGTTCTTTGCTCCATCTTTGAGTGGGTCCTTTGGTTTTCTTTTTTCTTTGTTTTTTGAGTAGTTATATATTCTGGAATCATGCTTTGTCCAATGTACTGTAGGAAGGTTTCCTCCCACTCTGTAGGATTTCTCTTCAGTTTCCTTGATTATTTCTTTTGATGTACAGAAGCTTTTGAGTTTAATGAGATCCCATTTGTCAATTGTCGACCTTAATTCTGCAGCAGGCGGTGTCTGATTTAGGAAGTACTTTTCCTCTTGCCTTTGCCTTGTAGTCTGCTGCCAACTTTTTCTCTTTTGCCTTCAGAGTTTGGGGTTTCACGTTGAGGTCTTTGATCCATCTGGAGTTCACTTTGTACAGGGAGAGAGGTAGGGGTTTAATTTCATTCTCTACAAGTGGTGATCCAGTTTTGCCAACACCCACTTGCTGAAGATGCTGTCTTTGTCCACTGTGGATTCTTGGCCCCCTTGTCAAATATGAGATGGCTGAAATTTGAGGCTCAGATTTGGATCTTTGGTTTTGTTCCACTGGTCACAGTCTGTTTTTGTGCCAGTACCAGGCTGTTTTTATGACTATAGCCCTGTAGTTAGTTTGAAGTCTGGTATAGAGACCCCCCTGTGTAGCTCTTTTCACTCAGGGTTTTGGCTTTCGGGGTCTTTGTTTTTCCAAATGAATTTAGAACGTTTTGTTTCCAAGCCTGTGAAGAAATTCTTGGGGATATGATTGGATTGCAGTTAATCTATACAAGAGTTTCGGTAAAATGGACATTTTTACATTGTTAATTTTCCCAATCCATGTCATGGGGGGTTTTCCATCTTCTGATGTCTTCTTCAATTTCTTTCTTTAAACTGTTTAAAATTTTGTTTGTTGAGAGTCTTTGGTGCCTTTGGTTAGGTTTGTTCCTAGTATTTATTGGTTTTTGAGGCTATTGTGGTGGGAAGGTCTCTTTGAATTCTTTCTCCCGTTGCTTGTGTTGGTGTTAAGAAAGGCCATGAGTGGTTAAGGGTAATTTGATCCTGCCACTTGCTGAAGCTGTTAAATCGGTCTAGGAGTTTCTGGTGGGGTTTTAGCACCCTTAAGTAAACAACAATCATCAGCAAATGGGATAGCTTGATGACCCTTTTCCACGTTGTACTCCTTTAATTTCCTTTCTTGCCTTATTGCTCTGCAAGTGTTTCAAGCACTATATTGAAGAGGAGTGGTGACAGGGGTCCGCCTTGCCGAGTTCTACCTTTAAAGGGACGTTTCTCTCATTTCCCCATTTTAGGATGATATTGGCTGTGGGGGTCCTTTTGTATATGGTTTGATTACATTAAGGAATGATTGATCCCTCCAGATCCAATTCCTTCAGGATTTAGCTGAAGGGATGCTGGAGTTTGTCCAAGGCTTTTTTCAGCATCAACATACTGAGATGATGGTTTGGTTCGTGGGCTTTTTGTTTAGCTTTTTGTGGTTTTTTTTGTGTTTTGATTTTTTGTGTTTTTTTTCCTTGTGGTTTTGTTGGTTTTGTTTTTTTTTTTGGTTTTTTTTGGGGGGTTTTTTTTTTTGTGGTTTTGTTGTTTTGTGTTTGTGGGTTTTGTGGGTTTGTGGTTTTTTGTGGTTGGGTTTTTTTGGTTTTTTTTTTTTTTTTTTTTTTTTTTTTTTTTTTTTGTATGTGTGTGGTTTTTTTTTTGTTTGTGGTTGTGGTTTTTTTTTTGGTTTTTTTTTTTTTTTTTTTATTTTTTTTTTGTTTTTGTTGTGTGTGGGGTTGGTTTTGTTTTGGTTTTTTTTTTTTGTGGTTTTTGGTTTTTTTGCCTTGGGTGTTTTTTGTGTTGTTGGGTGGTTTTTTTTTTTTTTGGGGTTTTTTTTTTGTGGTTTTTTTTTTGTTCTTTGATTCTTGTTTTTTTTTTTGTTTATTTGTGTTTTTGATTGGTGTTCCCTTGTGGTTTTTTTTTTTTGTTTTTTTTTTTTTTTGGTGTTGGTTTTTTGGTTTTTTTTTGTTGTGGCGTTTTTTTTTTTTTTTTTTTTTTTGTGTTGTTGTTTTTTTTTGGTCTTTGATTCTTGTTATCTTTTTCTTATTGTGTTTCCTTGTTTGATGTTTTGTGTTTTTTTGTATTTTGTATTTTTGTTTTTGTTTTTTTATTTTTGTATTTTGATTTTTTCGTTCTTTTTTATGTTATGTTATTTTTTTTTTATTATTTTATTGTTTGAACCATCCCTTCTGCATTTCTATGGTATGAATCCAATTTCGTCATGATGGATGATCTTCCTGCTGTGGGTCTGTATGCGATTGATTTTCAAATAGTCATCCATTCTTCTTAGGTTTTCAAACTTGGTAGAAATATTCCCTTATGAAGCAATTAGGCTAGAATTAGATGAATATAGGTTTTTGTACTATTCCCATATGATTTTTCTGGATCTTTTCCTTGTCGTTGTGATATTTCCCTTTTCATATGGCTTTGTATGATTTGGAGTTGTTCTTCTTTCTTTAGTTTTAGTTAACTGGGGCTAGTGCTAGAGGTCTGTCTCTTATTTATTCTTTCAAAGAACCAAACTTTTTGGATTCATTGATTTTTGTATTGTTTTCTTTGTTTTCTATTTTCATGATTTCTGCTCTGAATTTTGTTATTTCTTCCGTCTGTTTGCGTTTAGGGTTCATCGTTGTTGCCTCTCAATTGCTTTTTAGCTGTAGTGTTAGACAATTCACTTGTGCTCTTTCCGTTTTCTTAATGTAGCTATACACCCAGGGCTATTAACTTCTTTCTTAGGACTTCTTTTAAGGTATCCATAGGTTTTATTGTGTTGCTAGTCATTGTCATTCAGTTTCCAGGAATTGCTTTTATTTCTTCTTTATCTCTTCCTTGATCCATTCATATTCAAAGAGTGTGTTGTTTAGTCTCCGTGTTTTCCTGTAGGCAGGGGGTTGTCCTGGTGTTGATGTTGAGCCTTATTGCACTGTGGTCGATAGAATTGCATGAAAATATTTCAATCTTTTTTGTATTTGTAGAGGTTTCTTGTGTTCCCAGTATGTGGTGATTTTGGAGAATTGCGAGAATGTCCGTGGGGTGCTGAGTAGCAAGCATGTATTCTCTGGTATTAGATGGAATATTTGGTAGAGGTCTTTTAGGTCCATTTGATATAATATGTCATTCATTTTTTCAGAGTCTCTTGTTTTTTGTCATTTTGATCTATCCAAAGGACTCAGGGGGTATTTAAATCTCCCTACTATGAGTGTACTGGGTTAGTCTGTGACTTGTGGTCCTGGAGAATTGTCTTATAACGTTTGGTTGCACCAGAATTTGGGGCATAATATTCATAATTGTGAAAATCTTCTTGGGGAATTGTTTCTTTCTGATAAAAAATGTACTGGCCTTCTTTGTCTCTTCTGATTTCTTTTACATTGAGTCTATTTGTCTAATATTAACCATAGGCAAACAACCTGCTTGCTTTTTGGTTACCATTTGCTTGAGAATATTTTTTTCCATCCCTTCATTTAAGGTGGGTGGCCTGTCCTTGAAGGTAAGCGTGTTTCTTGTAGACAGCATATGGATGATTCTGTTTCCTAACCATTCACAGTTTATGTCTTTTGATGGGGAATTTAGTCCATTAATATTTATGTTATGATTTAGCTTGTGTTTTGCTTCCTTTTGCCTTATTTCCATTTGTGTTTGGGTTTTAGGTTTTGGGGTTGTTCTAATTCTGCAGTTATGCTTTATTGATTCTCTTCTCGGTGCCTGGGGTTGGTTGCTTCCTTCTTCTGTCCTTTGAATGCTTCCAAGTCTTCTCTGAAGGGTTGGTTTTTCTGGGCATGAATTCTTTCAGTGTATTAAGTAATGGAAGGTTTTTCTCTCTCCTTCAACTATAATTGACATTTTTGCTGGGTATAGTACCTGGGTGGGTTGGTATCTATTGTCTCTTAACACTGGGACGCTTTGCTCCAGGTTCTTCTTGCTTTCAGAGTTTGCATTGAGAAGGTCAGCTGTAATTCTGATTAGGGTTCCCCTTATATGTCACTTGTGTTTTTTTCTCTTGTGGCTTTAAGAATTTTGTTTTGTTTTGGGGTCTAGCCATTTTAACTATGTGTGGCATGGAGAATTTCTTTTTCTGACTCTTGTCTGTTGGAGTTCTATGTGTCTTGTATTGGTATTGGTTTGTCCTTTTTTAGTTTTGGAGTTTTCATCTTTATTCTGTTGAAATCTGATCAATACCATTCTCTTGGGATTCTTCTCCTTCCCCTCTATTCCTTATTGATGTGGGAGGCTTTGATCTTTTCATTGGTGACCCACAGCTCCTGGTTGTTCCATTTGTGTATTTTTAAAACCTTTTCATATATCTTTCCTTGCGGTTTTTAGTTGTTCTGTGTTCTTATTCCAGGTCTGATATTTCTTTGTTCTGCTTCCTCCATTCTGCTTCGAGCTTTTCCATCCTTTCCTCTTGATTAGATAGTGTTTGATTTCCTTTTTCATTTCCTCTTCTGATTTCTTCAGATTTCTACTTCTTTTTGGAGCTTCTCAACTCTTCTTGTAGCTCTTTGGTTACGGTTGGTTTCCATATCTTTTCAGTTTCTCTTGGGATCTTTTAATGTTTTTTTTTATTAACGATTCTCCATTCTTTTTTTTTTTTTTTTAATTTTTTTTAATTAATTTTATTTATTCTGTATGTTATGAATGTACTTGTCTGCATGCAAGTCGTGCGTGGTCAGAAGCGGGGGTTTTCGGATTCCCCTGGAACGGAGTTCTCCTGGAATTGGCGTTTCATACTGTTCTTCGGCGCCATGTGGGTGCTGGGGTCGAACCCGGTCTTCCTCTGCAAGCGCCGTCGGCGCTCTAACCGCTAGGGATCTTTTCAGTTGTTCTACTTCTTCCAGAGCTTGTCCATTCTCTACTGTCTCAGGTCTCTCTTGGTTCTTTCAAATTCTCTTTTCTTAGTATCTTATTTGACTTTGTTTTCTTATACAATCTTGTAGTTCTCTTTAATATGTTTCCCAAGTTGGTAGATAGCTTTGGCCGATGGGTTATGTCCAGTTGCTTTCCATGTGCACCTCTGTGTTCTTGCTTCTTCGTGATCCTGGCATATTGGCTTCTCTTGCCTGTATTCCAATGTGAGTCCTAAATCTGTCAGGTGCGGTCAGTGTTGAAAGGCTGCTTTTGCTTGCCTCCCTTCAAGTGCCTCCTTCGTAGATCCAGTTGGGGGGGGTCCGGGTCTTCAGCCTGCGCCGGCGGTACCTTCTGCTGGCCACAGGAGATCTCAGAAAAGTTGTTGTTTTAATTTATTCCATGGAAGGCTCTGTGTTCTACAACCAGAGGCCACAGGTACACAGCAGGTTTATGGACTCCTACTTCAAGTTATGAACAGAGTCAGAGGAAAAGACAGCATGAGAGATGGAGCCGATACACACAAAACAAAAAGACAATTTAGAAAAATATGCAATGAGGAAAAAAATCAGTCTTCTCCTACCATCTTTAATATCCTTGGAGAGATAAGATACTGAGCTCAGGGCTGGAGCAATAGCCTAGTGTGGTTAAGAGCACGACACTGCCTTGCAGAGGACCGGCGGGTATCATCTCCCAGCACCCAAACATGGCGCTAAGAAAACCGTCGTGTAACTCCAGTTCCGAGAAGCTCCAGTTCCAGGGGAATTCGAGACCCACTTCTGACCTCCGCTTGGCAATTCGCACACATGGTTGCACAGACGTCTATGCAGTACGTACACTCATAAACAAAATATGAATAAAACAAAATAATAAAATAAAAAATAAGATACTGAGCTCAGGAGAACAGGACATTACTTTTGTAAAACATTGAAAGATAGAACAAGAGTTCTTAAAAGTGATGGCAGTGCAAGTACAATATTCCTTCTCTGATGAGAAGACAGAAGTCTTCCTTAAGTTAAGCAAAAATACAGATGGTAACAGGAGAGACAAGGGACCCGAGAACCAAAACCACCTGCTTGCTTCGGGGGAGGCATTCAGACTCTAAGGTTTTTGTTTTTAATTTGCATAAAGTAATAGGCTTCCCTTCAGCTTTTCACACATACTTTAATCTAGGTTGACCCTCCTCTGCCTGCATCTCCCTTTCCACTTTCATGTCATATATGATCTATTACCCTCTCCCCACCTTTTTTCCCATCTCTCTTCCCCTCTTGTGGTCCCCTTTGGAGTTTCATACTGACATTCTTGCTACACACATTTATTTCAATTTTAATTGTGTATGTATGAAGCTTTGTGTGTGTGCATGTGTTTTTCTGCGTGTGCATGTGTGGAAGAGCCAGAGGTTGACTTTGGGTATCTTCCTTTATTGCTTGTCATCTTACTGTTTGAGAGTCTCACTCACTGAATCTTGAGTTCACAGGACCTGATAGACTGGCCAGTGAGCCCCTGGGACCCACTAGTCTCCAGTCCCCCAGTACCAGGGTTGGAGACATGCACTGCCACACCCAGATCAGCACCAGGGCTGGAGACATGCACTGCCACACCCAGCTCAGCACCAGGGCTGGAGACATGCACTGCCACACCCAGATCAGCACCAGGGCTGGAGACATGCACTGCCACACCCAGATCAGCACCAGGGTTGGAGACATGCACTGCCACACCCAGCTCAGCACCAGGGCTGGAGACATGCACTGCCACACCCAGACTTTTAAATCACATAAATCTTTTCTGTGTTTTATGCATGTGTGCCTGTGTATGCGGGTGAAAGTGCACACATGCACGTGCCACGGCACATGGGAGGTCAGAAGACAGCCTCGAGTGTTGAGAAGGAGCTTCTTATTTACCGCTATGTACATCAGGCGAGCTGGGCCTCGAGATTATTCTGTCTCCACCTCTGGAGTGGCTGTGCGAGTGCTGGAATCCCAGGTGTGGACTACCACAGCTAGCTTAACATGGGTTCTGAGGCGGCTTTACAGCAAGTGCTGGACCCACTGAGCCATCTTCGTAGCTCCTATGCACACGTAAAAATGAAAATCTAGGATCGCCATGTGATTAATGTAACCTTCATGTGTTATTTGTCTTTGTGACTATTAGCTCACTTAAAATAATACTTCCCAGATATGTCCATTTTCTAAAAAAACATTCATTTTATTTTGTGGCTGGATCTGATTCTATTTCCTTGCTATTGTGAGGATAGCAGCAATAAACATGGATGATCAAGTATTTGGGGGTAGGGTACAGAGTCCTTTAGGTATGCACCCAGGAGTGGTATACCTGGGCCATACAGCAGTCTTACTGTTAGTTTATTTGAGAAACCTCCACACTGGTTTTCATAATTGCTGTATCAGTTTACAGTTCCACCAGCAATGAATAAGGTTCTCCTCCCACAACTGTCTCATCAGTATTTGCTGTTTGTTTTTCTTGATAGCTATTCTGACTGGGGTGAGATGGAATCTCAAGTAGCTTTAATTTGTATTTCCCTGATGACTATGCATGCTGAACATTTTTAAGACATATATACTGGACAATTGTGATTTTTTTCTTTTCAGAACTGTCTGTTCAGTTCACTAGCCCATTTATTTATTGGCCACGGCCAGTAGTTGTTTGGGAGTTGGTTTTTTGGTGTTTTTCTTTTTTGCAGGTCTTCAGATATTCTACATGTTAACTTTGTCTTGCAGTAAATCTGGCTGTTTTCCAGTTCTGTAGGCTTCTATTCACCATGCTGAGAGTTCCCTTTGCCAAGCAGAAGCCCTTTTAACCTCATGTAATTCCATTTGTCAATTGTTGGGTTATCTTCCAGCTATTGTGGTCCTTTTCAGAAAGTTCTTGCCAATGCCTATATCTTGATGTGTTTCCTCTAGGCTTTTCTCTAGTAATTTAAGCATTTTAAATTGAGGTCTTTGATCTATTTTGAATTATTTTTTGTGCAGGGTGAGAAAAATGGATCTAATTTCATACTTCTGCAGGTGGATGCCCGGTTTTGCTAGCACCATTTATTTTTTTCAATGTATATTTTGCACTGAATTTTTGTGGATTTCATATAAAACACTTTAAACATATTTAGACTTCCCTATCTGTGCTCCCCCATAGCCTGCCCACAGGATTTTCATACATTCTGTCTTACATGTTAAAGTCTGTCTAGTTTGTGTACCCAGGTATCTCTTGGTGTGAGTTTATCCACTGTGGTCTAGTCAGCTTATAGCATCACTGCCTTATAAAAGACGAACTCTCCTTCATGCAGCTGTGATCCTCAGCTAAGGTTGGGGCCTCCTGCCCATTTCCCCAGCTCTGGGCTGGATTTTATCTCAGTTTGCATGGGTCTGGAGCATGCTGTCGCCACTGCTATAAGTTCATATGAACAAGTTCCTAGGAGTCCGTTAGACTGTTTCGTTATTGTCATGTACCATCCCTGGCTCTTACAATCTTTCTGCCCCCTCTTCTGTAATGGTCCCTGAGGCCTGAGTGGGTGGGGTTTAATAAAGGAGTCCTATCCAGGGACACACACTCTGCAGTCTTTCTCTACGCTTTGGTCATTTGGTGGCCTTCTGTGTCCTGTTTCATGCAGAAGCTTCACTGATAAGAATAGAGAGGTGCGTTAGTCTTCTCTCTGCCCCTTGGTCCACGATATTCGGTGAGCCTTAGGTTTAGGGGTTCCATTGTTGGTGTCACTTAGGGCTGGGTATCTCACAGATATTTAGTCTCTGTGTGATCAGTTGTGGATCTCTATACTAGACTCTGTTGCAAAAGAAGCTTCCTTGATGAATGATGACTAGCATACTTGTTTATAAGAATATATATGGCATATGTAAGAAGTTATGCTTGTCTACAGATGTGACAGACATAGGATTTTCTCTAGGATATATTACCTCTCCATCCATGTGTACTTGGGTATGTTTATAGTGCCCCATATGAGTTCCCTCCCACCCAGAGGGCTTTAAGTCCAGTTAGATAGCTGATGATTACCCCCAATGTAGAAGCGCCACTACCGCACCAATATAGGTTACTGTGCTGTCATTTTTGTGGTTGTTGGGCTTAAAAGCTGGGGTTGAACCCTCAATTTATGTTCTCCCTTAGCAGCTTGCATAGTGTCCTCTATATAAAACTATGAGACTGCTGGGTGTGGTAGTGCACGCCTTTAATCCTAGCACTTGGGAGGCAGAGGCAGGTGGATCTTTGTGAGTTCAAGGCCAGCCTAGTCTACAGAGTGAGTTACAGGATAGCTGGGGCTACAAGGAGATCCTGTCTTAAAAAGACCAAAACCAAAACCAAAACCCAAACCAAAAATAACTATGAGAGCTGGTCTTCAGGGAGGTTTCCATGCATCGCTACAAGCCCTGTGTCTGAAGTATGTCCGATCTTCAGCTATGAGGTCTTACTTTAAGTTTTAGGAGGTAATCAAGGGCTGTGGAAATAGCCTGTGTCATTTTGGGAATCTCTTGGACTACCCTGGCCAACAACTCAAAAGGAGGTTTCTCCTGCCTGGCACTGTTCCTTCAGCTATGCACATGCACTCATGTACAGATACGGTATGTGGATTTTTCCATTGGCTTTTGAACTACTGCATTTCCTTTTGATTTTTTACAACACCTGAGCATTATTTACCTCTCATTTCTCTCTCCCTATCTAACTCTACCTCCCCAGTTAAATGACCCCTTTTCCCATTTCCCTCTGAAATACCCATCTCCTATTACCCTCTCTCTTGAGCTCTGGGCTGAGTCAAGTACTCTCAAGAGGTCTCAGAGGGAGGGGTCCAGTGCTCAAGGAGAAGGGCCCAGCACCATTTATTGACTATACTTTTTCCATTGTATGCTTTTGACGCCTTTGTCAAAAAATAGGTGGGCATATCTGTGCGGTTTTATTTCTGGGTCCACCAGAAGACATCTGGTTTTGTACTTATGCCACAATGTCTCTGTAGTGTATTTTGAGGTCAGGTATTGTGGTGCATCTAGAAGAGTGCTTTCTACTTAGGGTTGATCTGGCAATTTGTGGTTTTGTGTTTCTGCAGGGATTTTAGGATATTTCCCACTAGTTCTGTGGAAAATGTCATTGGCATTTTGATGGGGATTGCATTAAATGTGCAAATTGCTTTTGTTACCATGTTTACAATATTAGTTATGTTAATTCAGGAACACCGGACGCCTTTCTAGCAGGTAGTCTCTTCAATTTCTTTTTTCAGTGTCTTACAGTTTTCCTTGCAGAGTCCTTCTCCTTCTGGGTTCGGTTTAAGATTATTCCTCATTAGTCTAACTTTTCGAAGCTATGTCAAATGGAATGCTTTCCCTAATTTCTTTTTCGGCAAGTTCGTTGTTGGTATATCTAAAAAGCTACTGAGTTTTGTATGTTGCTTTGGTATCCTACATATCCTGGAGCATTTATCAAATCTAAGATGTTTTTTCCAGAGGAGTCTGTAATGCCTTTTGAATATAGAATCACACCATCTGCAGTTAGGAATAATTTGACTTCCTCCTTGCCTGTATATATCCCTTTTACACCCTTCTCTTGTCCTACTGCCCTGGCTAAGATTTTAAGCACTACATTGAATATGAGTGAAGAAAGTGAGCACCGTTGTCTCATTCCAGGTTTTAGAGGAAATGATCTCAGTTCTCCCTCACCTAGTAGAATGTGAGCTATAGGTTCGTCATATACAGCCTTTATTATGTTGAGGTCTGTTCCATCTGTTCCTAATTTTTTCAGAATTTTTTTCATGAAAACATGCTGAATTTTGTCAACTATCTTTTCTGCAGCCAGTGAGGTGATTATGTGATGTACGTCCTTAAGCATACGTATATGGGGCATACTACGTCTATTGATTTATATGTGTTGACCCAACTTTACTTCCCTGGGATAGAAACATTTACTTTTTATGCACAAGGCAGGTACCTATCTTTAAAATTCTAAGGTTATAAACATTTCACCTCATAATTTTAAACATTTTCCTCTATTGTCTTCTAAATTTCATGGATGTTGTTATGGTTTGGATGTAAAATGTTCCCCTCAGGCTCACGTGTTTGAACAATTAGTCCCAGGTAGGTGGTGTTACTCTGGGAGGCTGTGGGGTCTTCAGGAGGTGGAGCCTGGCAGGAGAAGGTGGGTCACTGAAGGGCAGGGGCTCGAAGCTGACACCCCTTCCCTACTCCATCCTACTTCTGCTTTCTGATCTGCTCGGGTGTGAGCAAGCAGCTTCACACCCCTTCCACCATTGCCATGGACCGTGCCCACTGTCCTGTCCTCCCCCCTGTGACAGATAGCTCTAACTATCAACTGTCACACTTAGAATCACCTGGGAAGAGAGTGTCCATTGATGTGGGAAGATCCAGCCCACTGTGGGTGGGACTGTTCCCTAGGCAGGAGTGAGGAAGCACATGGATGCATGGATTAATTTCTCTCTGCTCCAGATTGTTGGATGTGGTGTGAGCCGCAGTGGCAAGTTCCTGCCATGCAGACCTTCCTTCTGTCATGGGCTGTAGCCAGACTTGGGAGCCAGATAAATTCTTCCTGCTGTAAGCTTTGTCAGGTATCTGTTCACAGCAGTGACGTATATTTGAAAACATACGGCTTTTAATGTGTTTTTCCTATAATTATTTGTTTCCTGCCCTGTATATGAAACTTTTAATATTCATAGGATGCTATTGTCATGAAACTATATTTTGTTTTGTTTCCTCATAGAACTATAAAGAAGCATATTTATGTCCAGATCTCTGGACATATTATATGTAATCCCTGATTTAAAAAATAATTTCTGGCTGGGCATGGTGGTGCACACCTTTAATCCCAGCACTTTGGAGGCAGAGGCAGGCAGATTTCTGTGAGTTCAAGGCCAGCCTGCTCTACATAATGGGCTCCAATCCAGCTGGGACTAAAAGGGAGACCCTATCTCAAAAACACCAAAAAAAAAGAAAAAAAACCCAAAAACAAAAACAAAAAAAAAAACAAAACAAAAAAACCCAGAAACCCGTCAAGTTTGTTTTTTATTGTCATTTTGAATTATTTCTGTTTTCCTGTGAAAAGGAAAAAAATAAAGGAAAAAAAAAAAAAAACAAAAACGCTTGAAGGGATGAACAGAATGCACTCCCTTGAGAGAAGAGAGGGGAGAGTCAGAGACCCAGCAGAAGGTAGAGAACTGGTTTGTACTGGTTTAGTCATGAGCCTGCACCATTCTGATACTTACAAAGCCCAAAATGTTGAGGGGATATCCTGATTTGGGGTATAACTTGTTCTTCAAACAGCTTGATCTCTTATAGACTTCAGAAAACAAAGTGGGAGTCCCCTGGGGATTCCTGAAGTTTCTTTCAATGACTGCTTAGCACGATTTCATGGTATTCAGAAGACAATGTCCAGAACTTTCTTCCTCAGGAATCCCCATGGGCTCCTCCCTAGGCTCTTCCGAGGGAGCCCAATTGTCCATTCCCTACTAGATTAGGAAGGAATTTTCAAGCCATCTGGCCCCTACGTTTAATTTCCCTCCCCGCCTGCATTAGCCTAACTGAAGGCCTGTGGCTTGGGCTGTCTGGCTCCCGCCTATAGGAAATGTGGCCTGGGTTTCCACCATGAACAGGCGCTGGATCCACTTCCTCCCATAGTCTTGGCACTCATATGGCATAGCTATAAATTATGCCCGGCGTGTTCATTTCAGTTTGAATGTGTTCTCATCCCAGAGGAGCGACTAATGGCGTCAAGTTACTGATGTGAAAAAGGCCTGCCGCTACAATGACTATGAATTAATGAAACGGCCTCCTGGAGGCTGAAGCTGTAATCAATCGTCAGCCACTTGTGACATGGATTTTAAATTGTGTTCTCCGACCCTTTCCCCCTTTGCCAAAATTATATTCCTGTAATGCTATTGGGTAAATGTTTACCTTTGCTTAAATGTTTGCTTTCTATTAAAACTGGATACACACAGGGCGCCTTCCATCCTCACACACTGTGGGTCAGTGGAGAGGGATTTCAAAGCCCATCAGACTTTCTCTAGGAGGCGTGAAGGCAAATCTCTTAATCCGGGATCAATGGTGACAGATAAATTTCATTCAGAAAATTGGCAAGCACAGCATCTTCTCTCTGAACTCTGCCTGTCGGGCATGTATGTTACTCTCCTGACCTCTTAGGGCCTTTTG
The DNA here is from genome assembly GCA_009823505.1 of Rhizomys pruinosus. NCBI lineage: Eukaryota > Metazoa > Chordata > Mammalia > Rodentia > Spalacidae > Rhizomys > Rhizomys pruinosus. The sequence goes on along the minus strand of VZQC01010399.1, from coordinate 138,705 downwards.
TTTCTCCCAATGAATGAAAAATGAGGAACCGATATGATTTTCTTCAGGGTTGTTTGTGAAACATAAGGAGTTTAGTTTTCATTTGATGCGAGACATCAGGGACACTGGTGGTCCTCGGGAGTTCTAACAATCCTGATCCTAAAAGATTATTCCGATGTGTTTCTAGAAAGACACACTATGGATTTATTTCATCAGATTTACTAAGTGTTCCATAACACTGAAAAAGCTTAGGGACTGCTATGGTATGTGCTGATGACCGCTGTTCCCTCCTGTTTCTTCTGGACCTTGCAGTGGGACTGGTAGCCGTTTCTACTGAGAAGGGAATATGGATCCATGCCTCGATCTGAGGTTGGCTTTGATGTTCACTGACCCGTGAGACTCTAGCCAGTGTGATGAAACAGGCTGGAAAAGCACTGGTCTCCTAGAGGTTGATGTCCTTACCATCTCTGGAACTCTCTTGGTACAGAGATACCATGGCTAACTTAAGGAACTGTCGTCACCTTGGTTACTCCAGTTTTCTAGGTGGCCCATCAAGAACTGTAGATGACTGAGCCATAGCCAACCATGTCTGGGTGAAACCAGAAACATCCAACTCAAATACATGATTTTTAGTACTCTGGAGTTCTGGAGTAGTTTGTTACACAGTAAAAGCTAACTAATACAAGTTCTACAACTTGTATATTTTAATGGTATGCAGGTTTTATTTGATCTTTGTGTTCACTTTTCCTAAAAACATGGGAATCCTGTTTCAATATATATATTTATTGAATTGGTTAGAATGGGCCTTCTAAAAAAGACTGATTAAGGTGTCACTTAGGAAGCCAGAAGGGATTCCAGAGTACCTGACTCTAGAATTCAGATTCCTCACTTGTGAACCAGGCATCAAAACACTGACACTGTGCATGCTGCTGTGGTTGACCCAAGATGACATGAGCCTTGGGGGCTTGGGGTTGTGCTGGTTGCATGGCTGGGGTTTTGTTCAAGCAGAAACAAGTGGAGGAAAATGTCTCGGCACTCGTGGGCATGCAGGACATCCCACAGCTTCAGTGTTTCCCTGGTCACCAGATGTTTGGCAGCTTCCACTTGTCATCTTTGTCTGCTAAAAAGTAAAGTCTGTTCCTTCAAGCTCTGCCAGACATCCGTGTGTCATCCTGAGGGTGTCAGCGCCTGCTGGGAAGTCTTGCCTGTCTGTGAGGGCTGGGAGGACTTGTAATGGTGCCATGGATTCCGCCATCACCTCCTCCATCTTTATCCTTATAAAAGAAGGTACGGAACGAGGGGCCACTATAAGCTTTTCATTTGTAGCAACCCACTAGCCTAACTGGAGCAGAGAGGGACCACACTCCTCCCAGGACCATGAATTGTTTTATGGACAAAAGAAAAGAATTTTTATAAGTCATCTAAAGTAGAGAGAGAGGCAGGCTAAAGGGTTGTAAGTAGTAAAGACAACAAAAGCAAAGAGTACAACTCTGACCCGAGTGGCCATTCAAGAGGACGTTTACTGAAGGACAGCAGAGCTTTCTGTCTGCCAGTCAACATGCTGAACCACAGATTTTAGTAATTATAGAACAAAATGTTAAGAAAATAACATATACAGGAGTTATAAAATACCCATGAGAAAGGTTTTACACTAAAAACTAATAGACACTAGACATTTCAGTAGCCTTTTTTCCTTTTCTTTTTTTTTTGGTCTTTTTTGAGACAGGTTCTCCCTGTATCCCTGCTGTCCTTGAACTCACAGAGATCTTCCTGCCTCTGCCTCCCAACTGCTGGGATTAAAGGCATGAAGTACCACGCCCAGCTATCTTTTTTCTTTTTACATTGAAACTTGTGATCCTTTTCTAGATATGTCTAAAATGATTTATTTACAGGATTTAAGAGAAAATTTCTTGTGCCAGAGAGCAAATAATATATCCAGATATTATTTATCATAGAAGAGTAAAAACAACATCTCAAATTTCTGCTTCTTCACAAAAGACCAAAAACAGACAAAGCAATCTTTGTCTTGAGCAAAAAGAGGCATCACAATATCTGATGACACAGTTCAGAGCCTGGGCAACAGGAGCAGTATGATGCAGAATAGAAATGGGTTACACAGACCAGAGACAGAACAGGAAGCTGGGAAATGAACTCACACACCTAAGACAACTCATTCTTGACAGACGCCAGAAGCATGTCCTGGGAGGACAGCCTCTTCGCTGAACTGTGACAGGAAAGGTGGGTGTCCACATGCAAGAGACTGAAACTTCATCACCAACTTTCATTCTGGATCATGTCAACTAACCATGGATCAAAGACCTGAATAACAATGCCTGAAACTACTAGAAGAAAACACACAGAAACACTCCATGACAGCAATAACTTTTATAGATGCTGATGTAGGCAATGATTGTTTAAGCACAGGAAACAACAGAATGAAGAGAAAGCCTACAGAAAGTGAGGAAATGCCTGCCAATTACTCCAACAAAGGAACTCATCCATAACACACAATACATCCATAATATATAACTAGCTCAGAAAACAAGAATACAATTACAAAGTGAGCAAATGAATAGTCACAAATGTATGAAAAATAACAAATTGGCATTTCCTTAATTATTAATGATGTTGAACACTTTTTAAGATGTTTCTCAGCCATCTTTACTTCCTACTGATGAAGTCTCTGTTCATCTCTTTACTCCATCTTTTGAGTAGGTCATTTGTTTTCTTCTTTGTTTTTTAAGTAGCTTATATATTCTGGATGTTAATGCTCTGTCAGATGTATCAGTGGTGAAGGTTTCCTCCTACTCTGTGGATTTTCTCTTCACTTCCTTGATTGTTTCTTTAGCTGTACAAAAGCTTTTGAGTTGGATGAGGTCCCACTTGTCAGCTGTTGTCCTTATTTCCTGTGCAGCTACTGTTTGATTTAGAAAAGTCGTTTCCCCCTACACTTTAATGTTCTATGGTAAGGTTTTGGCTGGGCGACTTTTTCTTTCTATCAACCCTATCAGGCGAACCTTCATTGCAGGTTTTAGGTTTGAGATCTTTGATTCCACTTGGAAAATGAAATAAAACACACTAAGGTATCATCTCATCCAATAAGCCTAGCCAAGATCAGAAAAACAAAGACACAACCAAATGTTGGGAGGTTGTGGGGAAAGGGGAACACTCCATCAACTGCGGGGGGGAAGTTAAATTTGTACAACCAACTTTGGGGAAAGCAGTGTAGAGAGAGACCTAAAAAAAACTCAAAATAGGGCTGTTGGGATAGGCAGCCGTTAAAGGCTGAGGCTGAAAGAACCGCAAAAAAAAAAAAAAAAAAAAAAAACTCAAAAATAAACAGGGCAGGGGTGGTGCACGCCTTTAATCCTAGCACTTGGGAGGCAGAGGCAGGTGGATCTTTGTGAGTTCAAGGCCAGCCTGGTCTACAGAGTGAGTTCCAGACAGCTGGGCTACAGGGAGACCCTGTCTCGAAAAGACAAAAAAAAAAAAAAAAAAAAAAAAAAAAAAACAATCAAAATAGCCTACAACCACCTGACCCAGTCATACCATTCCTGGTATATATCCACAAGATACATCCTATCACAAAGTTACATGCACAGTATTTATGCAGCTCTCTTCACAAATAGAAAAGACTGGAACAACCCAAAAGGCCCTCAACTGACTGACGTGGATAACAAAAAAAATGGTACATCTACAACATGGATTCTATGCAGTGGTAAAAAGAAAGACAAAAAAAAAAAAAAAAAAAACGAATAAAAAAAAAAAAAAAAAAAAAAAAAAAAAAAAGGGAGTAACACCGCCAGAAAAAAAAAAAAAAGGGTGAAATGTTTCCATCATTGCTGGCTGCTAACCACATCCCCCCAATTTGGCAAAGGCACAACGGAGCCAACTTTTATAATTATTTATAATTCAATTGTTATCTAAAGCCAACCTGTGCTATCCCAATTGTGAAAATTTTTTTTTTTTTTAAATTATAAAAATTTTTAATTTATTTTATTTTCCGTATTTGTGTACCCAACTTGCCTGTACTGTCTGCCCCTGCACGTTTGTGCAACCCGTGGGGCCCCTGCACTGCGCGGAGGTGTCCGCCGCCGGGTCCTCCGGATTCCTCCCCCTGGGCCTTGGAGTTTCTACCTTGGCACTTGGAGTTTCCGCTGGTTTTTCCTCGGCCCACCATAGGTGGGCCGCTGGGGAATCGAACCCAGGGTTCCCTACTGATAAGAGCCGGTTCCCGGGTGCTCTTAAAAAAAAAATAAAACCGCGAGGAGGGCCCATCTCTCCCTCTTCCAAGCCCCCAGATGTGAAGTCTTCTGAATAATGGCCGCCTAAGAATTGTCCCTACCACACTTGTATTCACATATTGTAATTGCCATATATGGATAGAAGATATGTATTCATATTCTTAAAAAAAAGAATGTAAAGTTACACATCTTTTTATCTGCATGCAATTTTACTGTTAAAATGTGAATCTCTAAGTGTGATTAGGAATCAACCTATAGTTTATTTTCAGAATTTATAATTTTGACTTATGTGTGGAGTGTATATATTCATATTTTGGACTAATATAAAATTAAAAAATTAAAAAAAATAATAAATTGGTCATCAAGGAAATCAAAATTATGATAAAATATCATCTCACACCAGTTAAAATACTACTATCAACATCAAAAAAGAAAACACAACCTCCAAGTAACAAATCTGGTGAGAGCATGGAGAAAAAGGAACTCTTACACACTAATTGTAGGAATGTAAATTAGTACAACTATGTCTGAGACTCCTACAGAGGTTCTCAAAAAACTCAAAATGGGACTACGATCTGATCCAGCTACCCCATCTGATGCAGCTACCCCATCTGATCCAGCTACCCCATCTGATCTGGCTACCCCATCTGATCCAGCTACCCCATCTGATCCAGCTACCCCATTCTAGGTATAGATCAAAAGGAAATTAAATAAGTAATCCTAAAACATATTCTCTGTCTATGTTTACTGTAAGGCGATCCACTATAGTTGCGATTTGCCATCAAGTTAGGCTCCCAGCAACATGCCTAAAGAAAGTGTAATATGTATAAGTAGGGGAAGAGTATTCAGCCATAAGATGAGCGAAAGCCTGCCATTTGCTGAATACTAAACAGAACTGGAGGAAGTTGTATTAAGTGAAATAAGTCAGGTACAGAAAGACAAATACTGGATGTTCTCCCTCACAGGTGGAAGTTTTAAAGGTCAATCTTAAGGAAGAGTAGTGACTTTCAGAAGCTGGAAATTGTAGACACTGAGGAATAACAGGAGGCTGGATTCAAAGGTGGATCTGTACACATGTATTGAGTTATTGAAACAGCATACTGAACCACATTAGTAAGTATGATTTATTAACATGTTAATAATGTAAACAGTAAAAAATCTGCTTCTTGATAAAATGGACACATTTATGTTCAGGAATACATGAGGAAACAATGATTTTTATCCATTGATCTATATATACATATATCCAAAGAGAAAGTTTCAACTTATTCTGTCCTGTTTTTATGGAGTTCCTATTTCCAATGTTGAGCTCTTTTTTTAAAAAATTATTTATTTTATTTTTTAATTAATTAATTAATTAATTTTATGTGTATGAATGTACTGTCTGCATGTAGGTTTGTGCACCCGTGTCGTGCAATGCCACGGAGGTCAGAAGAGGGTGTTGGATTCCCCTGGAACTGGAGTTCTCCTGGAATTGGAGTTACAGACGGTTCTCAGCCGCCATGTGGGTGCTGGGGATCGAACCTGGGTCCTCTGTAAGAGCAGTCGGCGCTCTTAACCGCTAGGCCATCTCTCCAGCGCAATGTTGAGATCTTAAACATCACCTATGAGTAAGCAAAGAAAAACTACCAGATGGTATTATCAACTAATTTTTCTAGATTTATTATAATTGTGACTCTCTAGCACTAATGATTCTAGGGTTACATACCACATGCTTGCCTCTATCTACCTACATAAACACAGGTATTTTCAATAGGGGAAATTCACACGGCAGAGCACAGGGTGTGTGACTTCAGTAAGGCATCTGATGAAGGATGCGGCACCTTCCCTCCATACCACCGGGATCCTTAGGGTGCTCTTATGTTGGCATCACATTCTTCCAAGAGAAGAATCAAATCTTCAATCAGGCTGTGTTCTCTGCCATGGGTCACTCGCATAATGTCAAAAGCCTAAGGAGAAAGGAGAGGCATGGATTACATGTCAAAACGGATAAGCCCTTCCTGCTCCCCCATCTTTTCCCTACAGTCTTAGGGACTCTGTGACCCACAGGGGTTTAGGGAATGGCAGTACCATGGTTCACTGAGCCACATCCAAGTGGTCCAGGTGATGTCTGTGAGTGGCATTTGGAAAGTGGACTCAGTATTGGTCATCCTGCAGCCCAAGGACCAGCAACAATGACCTTCGGTGATTGTTCTAATCATGGGTGCAGGGAGACAGTTATATTGAAGAATTCCTAAGCTGGGCGTGGTGGTGCATGCCTTTAATCCTAGATCTTGGGAGGCAGAGGCAGGTGGATCTTTGTGAGTTCAAGGCCAGTCTGGTCTACAGAGTGAGTTCCAGAACAGCTGGGGCTACAGGGAGACCCTGTCTCGAAAAGACAAAAAAAAAAAAAAATTCCTAAGAAAATTAAGTCACAAAAGAAAAGAACATCGTAATCTTACAATAATTTTAAATTAATGTTTATTTTTGTATGTATGTATATAGGCGTGTGTGTGTGTGTGTGTGTGTGTGTGTGTGTGCCGCAGCATGCATGTGGGGTCAGAGGACTACTTGAGGGACTCAGTTCTGTACTATCGTGAGGGTTCAGGGATGGAACTCAGACTTGCTAACAAGCGCTTTTACTCATCGAGCTGTCTCACTGTCCCATGATCATTTTTCTTGCACTTAATTCTCATAGACATGTACTATGATTTCTATGTGTATATGTTCTTGTGTTCTCCTCATGGTATACGGCAGTACAGTGTAGCATTTTGATAACCCTTTCCTTCAGTTTCCACATTCAGTCTGTTGCTAAATCTTGTCGATTCAGCCTCCAAATTATTTCAGAAAGTGTGCTGAGCTTGTGATTGCTCCAGTGTGGAAGGAGCAATGGAAGTAGTTACTGACGTCAAGGTCAGGAAGCCTCTGCCTTGGTCGCTGGGATTTGCTCTTGGACCTCAGCCTCTACGTTGTGAGGAAGGCCAAGCCACATTCAGAGGCCACATGTGGGCATATTTGGATGGCTAAGTTTTCTGAGCCAAGGTGCCAGATATGTGCCCGGAAAGACCTTCAGATTATTCCAACAACCAGGCAGAAGTCAGCCAGAGGAAATGCCAGACGCTGTGGAAAAGGAGAAAACCATTCCCGTCACGCTCGGTTCCAATCCTGACCCACAGGACTGTAAACAGAATTCTGTTGTTGCTTTGCTCTACTAAGTTTTTGGATGGTTATTATAGAGCAATAAATAGCCTGAACAGTATCACTGGGCATTGCTCAATGGGAGGCAGAGTAGGTTGGGAGTAAGGGAGGGAACCCAGAGCCACCTTATTCAATGTGAATGTGCTCGAGAGACCTGTAAGGATGTGGATCTGGTGGCTGTGAGGCACCTGACAATATGGTACCCAGGCAGGCAGCCTTGGCTCTGTGAGAACATTAAGAAGCACAGCAGGACACCAACCTCACAGATGAGCCACAGAAACCTGCTAGTCAGGAGCCCGTGCATTCTACCTCCCACTGAGAACAACAGGTAGAGGAACTCCCAACAAATCCCAGCTGCTCACCACTCCTCAGTGCTATCCAGTCAGCATCATTAGCATTTTAATGGGTACATACAACTCCACCATGTTTATAGACCATTATTTAATAAGCTACTCTTGAAAATTTAGATCACTTCCAATTATTTTTTATGACAACACATCTTCCAGTCTATGGGTTTTCTGGCGTGCATGTGTGCATGTTGCTGTTTATTTGCCTTTGCTAAATTTAAGATAAAGCCCTAGAGTTTATCTTAAAGACACAGAGGTTTGGAAGCTAGAAAGCACAGAGAGGGTCCCACGGTGAGAGCCTTCTGTTCTCGCTACATTCACCCAGTGAGATACCCTCGCTAGCACGGAGGGAACACTGACCGACGGCAGGACACCAAAGCTTTCATGCCGCTGGGTGCTTCAGCCTGTGCTCCTGCCTTCTTTTCATGTCTCTTTAAACGTGTCCTTTTTAGGTTTAAAGAAAGAACAGACAACAAGTAGACTGGTGTGTGTGTGTGTGTGTGTGTGTGTGTGTGTGTGTGTGTAGGGATAGGAGGTAGGAGGAGTGGTTACTATTAGTTGCTGGAAGGCAAAAAGGAAAACTGACAGAAAGGCCTGCTGGCTGTGTGCCAGGACAGGCAGTAAGGCCTGCAGGGGGGGCCAGGACAGATGCAGGGGACTGGCTTTTTTTTAATCTGAGCAGGTCTGCCTGGCCATCCAGCTTCTGCACACATCCCGAGGCAGGGATGGCTGGAGTGGAGGGGAGGGACGGAGCAGCCCCCACCTTGCAGGCAGCCAAGCTGTGGGAGAAGATTAAAAACCAACATCTGGTGCCTCATGTTTTATTCTCTTTTCTCTGCACTGCCCTGGGCCCTCTGCTATGCTGGACAGGCAGAGACCCGTGTGGTGGCCGCATTATAGAGGCTCTGACGGGGAAGATCCTTCATGGGAAATTCTCCCACTTGAAAGCCACTGTGGGTATCTTGTCGCCCTCTACTTGATGCCTGTGATCTACAGAGGAAGATGAACAGACCTGAAGCCAAGCAGGAAAGGCTTTCTGCAGACAGGGCCTTGCCCTGCATCCACCCAGAGAAAGGCCAGGCCTGCATGGTGGGCACCTGTCTAGCGACCCCACCCCCAGCCCCCACCCCCCACCTCCCCGCCCAGGGCGCCTCCTTCTGGTGTGTTTGCACAGCTCTGGGGTTGCATTTCTTTTTTTTTTTTTTTTAATTTTTTAAAATTTTTATTTATTTCTGTATGTGTATGAATGTACTGTCTGCATGCAAGTCTGTGCACCCGGGTCGTGCAATGCCGCGGAGGTCAGAAGAGGGTCTCGGATTCCCCTGGAACTGGAGTGCTCCTGGAATTGGAGTTTCAGACGGTTCTCGGCCGCCATGTGGGTGCTGGGATCGAACCCGGGTCCTCTGTAACAGCGGTCGGCGCTCTTAACCGCTAGGCCATCTCTCCAGCCCCCATGGGGTTGCATTTCTTTAGGATGGCCACTGGAGAGGGACCTATGCTTTTCTGTGACTGGACCCACAGGTTAATGACAAAGCCGTCTGCGTGTTTCTGATTCCAGTTGTTCCTCCTACTTCTCTCAATCTCGGGTCCCAGCTTCGCTTTTTACTTTTTATCCTTTTCCAGCTACTCACCAGAATTCTGGGCGCTGAGTGGGCAGACCTGCTGCCTGACAGCGGGGCAGATGCCCAAGCTCCAGTTGGAGGCTTTCAACCTGTGAGCACACCAGAGATGCACAGCCCAGCCGGGCAGGGAAGCTCCCCCACCTGCCACACCTCCCAGAAGGCAGAGCGAAGACCAGCCAGGCAGAAACCCGGAATGGGAAGAACTGTTCCCCAACTCGCCTGGCCCAAGAGGAGGCCGAGTGGGACGCCATGTTCTCAGGTCCACTCCAGTCCACTCCATAACTGCACTGTACAACCTCCAGCCCTGGACAGTGCAGTGACCCTAGTGGGACACCATGTTCTTAGGTCCACTCCAGTCCACTCCAAAACTGCACTATACAACCTCCAGCCCTGGACAGTGCAGTGACCCTAGTGGGACACCATGTTCTCAGGTCCACTCCAGTCCACTCCATAACTGCACTATACAACCTCCAGCCCTGGACAGTGCAGTGACCCTGGCGGAGCAGCAGGCTCGCTGGCCCTAGTCCCGTGCTGCTGGCCATGCACACTCTGTGTCCTCTCAAATGCTGGTGACAACACTAGGTGCAGGTGGGGTAGGCTATTAGTGTTCCTGGTGTCACTGTTGCACAGTGACTTGAAACAGAAGACTAACGTGAAGATATGGGCAGGGGGGCAGCAAAGAACACAACTACATCATTTGTATAGAAACTAGAGATTAAATGCAGATACAGTTAATTAACAAGTAATAAATATTATGATTTTTCTATGATGGCCAGATACAGAAAAGGAGAGAGGAAAGGAAAGAAGTGCTGGCTTGTTTTCTTGTGGGCAGGCGTGAGGGATGTGACAGTCTATGTGGGCAGGAAGCCACACCCCAGGCCTGATGCCGGAGGACAACATCTGTGTCTCCACGGAGCTGGGTGACTAGCTTCTCAGGACAGAACAGAATCCTGCATGGCCCAGGACACCTCTTCTGCTCAGCTGGGAGATGAAGACTACTTCCTCTCATCTCATCCAAAAATTGAAGTTAGCAGAACACCTCAGACAGGCCAGGGCAATTGTTTCCAGCACCTCTGAGTCTCTCTTCTCTCAGCACCCCCAAAAGCCACACATGTGCATGCTGGAGAGGACAATTTCAGTTTAATTTCCTGTAGCAGCGTATAAAACAGATTAAGGAAATATAAAACTGGAGCTGGTTTGGGTTGGAAAAAGCTTCCCCCTTTCCATTAAATTTTATTTTTTAGTGGTAGTATTTAAAAGGCCTGCACGTAATCTTTCATGGAGGATTCATTCGAAGCCTCCAGTGGATGATACAGATTCTAAACGTCACACAAGAAGTGGCAGTGCAGACTGCCTGCCACATGACAGGCCTGGGGTTCTCTGGGAAATAAAGGAAGGGCCTGCACAACTGATTTCCATCTCATCACATCTTTTTTTAAAAAGTAATTTTAGAATTGTGGTCATATATTAAATAAAATGAAAGAGATCAAATTATGATTTAAAGTTGGAAACAATATGACTTTCATATTAATTTTTAATCAAATATATTACATTTATCAAGGATCTCATATGCTTTCCACTGTGAGCCTGAGGAATGCAATAAATGACTTCCCCAAGCATGATTTAAATATGGATATAAAGTCTGAGGGAGAAGAAACATATGCCTGAGAAACTTTTGTAATCAGTCACCACAGGGGAGCACCTAAGCAAGTTTCCTCTTCTGCCTGCCTGAGGACGAAAGCAACACTAGGAGTAGGGAAGTGGGTCTGAGTATCCAAGGGGCAGTCAGTGCATAGAGCATCAGTTCCAGAGCTGCAGAGCCCCTCTGTGATAGGCGGCAAGAAACCGCAAAGCCTTTGAAGACCCATGCGAGCTCAGCACTGTCCCTGCAGACCCCACCCCACTCCACACCTTGAATTTACTCGGAGTGGAGATTCCACTGGAGGTGTGCACTGTCCACTAGGGCGGCAGAATTTCTGGAGGGAAGTCACCCGTCTGTTGGTTCACTCAGTACTATCAGAGCAGCTGACCCTGGCTGTGAGAAGAGCTCTGCCCAGCCAGACAAGCTCCAACAAGGAGAAGGAGAGGCTGAGCCACCTCAGGAAAGCTCAGGAGGATTACAGATGTGTGAGCACAGGTCTGCCTGCCAGTGCTAGAAACCATTCCGAAAAGAGTTGCTATTGTATTGCTATCTTTAATTAATCAGTCAATCCAATGAATATTTAAGTCCTTGAGAGACCCAGAAGAAGTCATAACCCTTCCTAGGACCTTGGTGTCATTAAATGAATAAACTGAAAGGGCAATCAGGATCCCAATCTGTTTGTTGTATGACATACACCAGATAGCCAGGAGTTGTAGATTTGTTTTGTTTCCAAATATTATTGATTTCTAATTTAATTCCATCAGGATTAAAGAGTTTATTTTGTCTGACCCTTACATTTTTGAACCCTTTTACATTTACTGAGATTTGTCTAATGGCTCAGAATATGGCCTGTGTCCTAAAGTGGCACCTGTTCTTAATATCTGAAAATGTTGCTTAGTCTGGCTTTGTTGGGGGGGAGGTTATAAATGCCAGTTAGAGACTACTGACTTGGGGGTAATGAATTTTTCTATATCTTTGTTGAATTTCTGTCTCGTTCTTATCACCTGTAGACAGAAAGCTTTGATATCCCCAGTTAATACTTATGGTTTTCTGTTTTCTTTCCAATCTACAGGTTTTTGTCTGGTTTGGTTCTGTGTGAACCAGATGGCCTTGAAGTTTTTAGGTTACCCGGGTGATCTCAATCAAACTTCTGATCCTCCTGTCTCAGGGTGCACAGAAGAGTTCTACCAGTATTTGTTCTCACTGTTTGCAACTGTGTAGTTTGGTGCAGGTATGTTTAGCATTATTACATGTTGGCAGATTGACTACTCTTTCATTATATCATGTCCTCAGTCTCTAATAATGTTTTTTTCACCCTAAAGTTTACTTCCATGATACTGATATAGCCACTCCAGCTTTCTTTTCATTATGTTTTCATGATATCTTTTTTCTAGCCTTTGCTTTCAGCCTGCCTAAATCATTGTCTTTAAAAGAGTTTTTTTTTTCTTTTTCTTTTTTTTTATGTGTATGAGTGTACTTGTCTGCATGTAAGTTGGTGCACCTGTGTCGTGCAATGCCTTGGAGGTTGGAAGAGGGTGTCAGATTCCCCTAGAACTGGAGTCAAAGACGGTTCTTAGCTGCCATGTGGGTGCTGGGATTCAAACCCGGGTCCTCTGCAAGAGCAGTTGGTGCTCTTAACTGCTGAGCCATCTCTCCAGCCCCTAAAAGAGTTTCTTACAGATAGTGTATAATCGGGTTACCTTCAAATACACCTGTTCTCCAGCTAATCTCCAGCTTTTATATTAGCATATTCAGATGATTTACATAACTACTTATATAATTTATAATATAATTATTAATACATTAGAGTTTAGATCTAAACATTATTTGTTTTTGTTTTCTTTTGTCTTGTTTTCTGTTTGCTCTTCTACTTTTTCTTTTTTTTCCTTGAATTCTTCTGGGGTGCCCATACATTTCTTAAGGTTTTATTGTATAGGGTCTTTTTAAGAAAAAGATTTATGAGGTGCCACTTGTCAACTATTGACCTTATTTCCTGTGTGGCTACTGTTTGATTTAGAAAGTCTTTTACTATGCCTATATCTTGTAGGTTGCTGCCAACGTTTTCTTCTATTACCTTCAGAGTTTCAGGTTTTACATTGAGGTCTTTGATCAGCTTGGAGTTGATTTTTGTACAGGGTGAGAGCTAGGGGTTTAATTTTGTCCCTCAATAAATGGTGATCCAGTGTTGCCAGCACCATTTGCTGAAGATGCTACCTTTCCTCCATCCAGCTTTTTTGGCCCCTTTGTCGAATATGAGGTGGCTGAAATTGTATGAGTTCAAATTTGGATCTTCAATTTTCTTCCATTGGTCAATGATTCTATTTTTGTGCCAATACCAGGCTGTCTCAAGGAACTGAAGAGAAAACCCACAGAGTGGGAGGAAACCTTCACCTGTAATACATCTGACAAGAGCATTAACATCCAGAATATATAGACTACTCCAAAAATAAAAAAAAGAAGGAAGAAATAAATAACCTACTCAAAAGATGGAGTAAAGAGATGAACAGAGACTTTACTAGTGAGGAAGTAAAGATGGCTAAGAAACATCTTAAAAAGTGTTCAACATCAGGGGTTGGAGAGATGGCCTAGCGGTTAAGAGAGCCGACTGCTCTTGCAGAGGATCCGGGTTCGATCCCCAGCACCCACATGGCGGCTGAGAACCGTCTGTAACTCCAATTCCAGGAGAACTCCAGTTCCAGGGGAATCCGACACCCTCTTCTGACCTCCGCGGCATTGCACGACATGGGTGCACAAACCTACATGCAGACAGTACATTCATACACATAATAAATAAAAAATAAAAAAAGTGTTCAACATCATTAATAATTAAGGAAATGCAAATTAAAACCACTCTAAGATATCATCTCACTCTGATAAGACCAGATAAGATCAAGAAAACAAAAGATACCAAATGCTACAGAGGTTGTGGAGAAAGGGAAACACTCATCCACTGCTGGTGGGAATGTAAACTTGTACAACCACTATGGAAAGCAGTGTGGAGAATCCTTAAAAGACTCAAAATGAGCCTACCACCTGACCCAGTCATACCACTCCTGGGTATATATCCACAAGACTCATCCTACTCCAAAGATATATGCATATCTATATTTATTGCAGCTCTCTTCACAATAGTGAATAGCTGGAACCAATTCAAAGGCCCCACAACTGATGAGTGGATAACAAAAATGTGGTACATCTACACAATGGAGTTCTATGCAGTAAAGAAAGATGACATCATGAAATTTGCAGGTAAATGGATGGAACTAGAAGCCATTATGTTAAGTGAAGTAATGTAGTCCCAGAAAAACAAACGGGGAATAGTTTCCCTCATTTGTGGATGCTAGCACTAAATCCCCAGTTGAAAGGCAAGCTGAGCAATGTGACTGTTATATTTCTTTCTATCTGAAAGCAAATACTGTGCTTTTATAATGTGAATCTCGTAATGGGCTCTAGAATTAACTTACCATTTATTTTCAGACATTGTAATTACTGTGTATGGGTGGAAGGTATGTATTCATATTTTAGAGTAATGTAAAATTAAGGGGAAAAATGTGAATGCCTAAACATATTTTGGAATTCACATACAGTTTATTTTCAGAGGTCATAGTTTTGGTATATATGTGACGCTTATATAGGCATATTTTGAAGCAATACAAATGGGAGGGAATAACAACAACATAAGGACTGGGTCAAAAAACTGACTGATATAGTTAAATTCTGCCCCAAAACAATAAACCTCTGCAGAGAAAAACTTTAAAAAGACTGAGAGGGGCTGGAGAGATGGCCTAGTGGTTAAGAGCGCTGACTGCTCTTGAAGAGGACCTGGGTTCGATCCCCAGCACCCACATGGTGGCTGAGAACTGTCTGTAACTCCAATTCCAGGAGAACTCCAGTTCCAGGAGAATCTGACACCCTCTTCTGATCTCCATGGCATTGCACGACACTGGTGCACAAACCTACATGCAGACAATACATTCATACACATAAATAAATAAATAAATTTTAAAAAAGACTGAGAAAAAGATGCAAGACATGTATGGCAGAATATATGAACTAGGGTTGGGTAGGGGGCACGGAAAGGGGAATATGTCTGAATTGGACTGAAAATACACAAAACATCAATAAAATTATTTTATTTAAAAAAGAAAAAGATTATTTATTTATTTATTTATTTATTTATTTAGAGACAGGGTCTCATGTAGTCCAGGCCACCCTTGAACTTATTATGTAGACAAGGCTGATCCTGAATTTCTCATCCTACTGCCTCTACCTCCCCAGTGCTAGGACTACAGGTATGAGCCACCATGCTTGGCTTCTATAGTGCTAAAGATTGAACTTGGGGCCTTGTGCATGCTAAGCAAGCACTCTACCAACTGAGGTGTACCTCACTCCCTTTATGGTGTCCTTACGGATATTCCTTTACCTAGGCCTTTAAGAAGTGGTGGCTTTAAGTCTTCCCCCACCTTCCCTCTCTCCCTCCCTCCGTCTCTCTCATTACATTCTACCATTGTCTTCATTTTACTGGTTCAAATCAAGCACAGAAACTTTACCTCTCTTTACATGTTTCATCCTCTGTGGTGGTTTGAATGAGAATGGCCCCCATGGGCTTCAAGTGTTCAGACATTTTGTCCTCAGTTGGTGGCACTGTTTTCAGATATCTTAGCAGGTGAGGCCATGCTGGAGGAGGTAAATCATTGGGGGCAGGCCTAGTGAGTTTAACAAGCCTTGCAGTCTCCAGCCTCTCTCGACTTCCTATGCTCATTGGGAGATGTGAACCTCAGCTTTCTGCTCCAGCCCCGGCCACCATGCCTCCCACAACAATGGACTTTAATTCCCTGGAACTGTCAATTGTAAGCTCAAATAAACTCTTCCTTTTATAAGTTCCCTTGGTCATGGTGGTTTTATCACAGCAACAGAAAAGTGACTAATACACCCTCCCTCTTTGGAATGTAATTATCTAGATATTTCTACTACGTACTTCTAGAACTTCCTCAGAGTGTATTAGAATTTTTGTTTCAACTGTCAACCTAGAAAAACACAAGAGAAGAAGAGAGTGTATTTATCCAGTTTGATTATTATATTCTTTCTTCCTGATGCTTCAAGCTTTCTTCTTTTATTATTTTCTTTATATTTGGAAAATTTGGATAGCAGTTCTTTAGGAAATGTCTGGTCGTGACAAATTCTTTTAATTTTCCTTGATCTGTGAACATCTTGATTTCCTTTTTATTGCCTGAAAGATATTTTTTGCTGAATTCAGGTTTTGGAGTCAACAGTTCTTTCCTTTCAATATACCTGAAAAAAAAAATGCTACTTTTGTGGGGCTTGTGTGGTTTCTAGGAATCAGTGTCATTCAAACTGTTCTTCTCTATCAGCAAAGAATCGTTTTCCTTTCTCCTGATTGAGGGTTTTTTGTTTTGTTTTGGTTTTGGTTTCTAGTTTTGAGTAATATATCTTGGGGAGCTCAATGTGGCTTACTTTGTTTACTATTTTACTCAATTCTTAAATTTCTACTTGTTTCTCCTTCATCTTTTATTTCTTTACCACTACTTTGCTGTTTTCATTTGTTTTGATAGTATCTGTCATTGCTCATTGAAGCATTTTTATGACAGCTTTTTTCAAATCACTGTCAAATGATTCTGACTCTTCTGTTATCTTGAAGCTTTGCTTGTAAAAAAAAAAATCAAGATTGAGACATCCTTGGTTCTTGATAGGATGAGGGATTTTTTCAGTTGAAATATGGATTATCTTGAGAATCTGAATTTTATCCAAACCTTGTTCTATCATGCTGTCTTTGACATCACTCCAGCATGAGAATATTGGGGGATGACATCATGTTGGTACCCAGGGGAAGTCTGAGTTCCCTACTTGGCGCCTCGCGACTACAGGGTTTACACATTCTAACAGGGAAACTTATGCTAATTTTCTTTGAAATGGTTTGACAATGGTGCTTATATTTTACCCATCATTTTCTTTTTAAATCTCTTCTCTTTTTTTGGTACACACACACACACACACACACATGTTACTGGGCGTGGTGGTACACGCCTTTAATCCCAGCACTCAGGAGGCATAGGCAGGTGGATCTTTCTGAGTTCAAGGCCAGCCTAGTCTACAGAGTGAGTTCCAGGACAGCTGGGGCTACAGGGAGACCCTGTCTCAAAAAGAGCAAAACACACACACACACACACACACACACACACACACACATTCTACTGGATGTTTACATGGAAAAGGTAAAATCACATTTTAGCTACTGTGAGGGGTTGGCAAGCAGGGTGCAGACTGGAGTGGAGAGCATCGTGGCTGTGCTGTGAGCTCCTCCTGGAGGAGTGGGTATTGCTGACAACTGCAACTTCTGGGACCAGCAGCCTGTTCCCATCGTTTAGAGCCAGGAAAAGCAAAACAGATCCTCCAAACGAAGTGAGAGAAGCAGCAAGCCTAGTGCCAGAAGCCTTGATCCAGGATTGCAAAACTTATCTAGGAAAGAGAAGGCTAATGGTATAACTTGACCGGTGCTAGCTAGCACTGGAGCCATCCTGGGACTTGGATTGGGGAGTCTGTAGTAAGCAAAGCCCATGGAAAAGAAGCAGTCTCCCAGGTGACAGCCAGGTGGGGAAGACTGTCCTTGATGGTCAAGAAGTCAAATTAACAACAAACAAAATCTATCCAAGAAATATACGGCAAGAAATGAAAGTGGGTTGGAGGCTAGAGGAAGCAGGCAGAGCACTGTGAAGGGAGCCCAGGATTGCCTTGTGCTAGCAATCTGAGTGTTTCAGCTGAGCTCTGTGCAGATGGAAACAAACGAATTCAGAGCTGGCTAAGTGGGTCCCGCTCTTACAGGAGCCTGCTCCTAATCAAATCTGACGACATTTCTGTTTCTGAAGCTTCTCTCATTTCTGTTCCATGCTCAGGCTTTGAAAACCATATTCAAGCTATTTCATCCCATTAGCTCCAGGGTTTCTAAGACAAGAAACACTACACAGGGCATCCATCTAAAGAGGCCAGCAATTGAAGAGAGCAAAGAAGAGAGCTTCCCTCCTCCTTTCCAAGCTGTCTGGGTGCTGGGAGGCTTAGGAGGGAGGCTTTCTGCAGGAAGACCCTGACCTGCACAGGTCACATGAGTGCTCACAGAGATGACTGTGTTCAAGCCCTCTGCTAGCAGACACTCAGCAACTGTCATGAGATGGTCTGTCATGGATCCAGCTCGAAGAACAGGGCCTGGTGGGGCTCCTAAAGTTCCTATTCATTAAGAAATCTACACACTCAAGCATGGATTTGGAGTGGACATGTGTGTCTGCATTTGGTGGCATCAGGAGATAGTCCCCCAAGGAATAATTCTCCATTCACCTTAAAGTGACATTCATAAAGAACATGGTTGTTCAAAAGGAGAGTCCCTATGTGTGGTGGTTTGAATGAGAGTGTCCCCCATAGGCTTTAAGTATTCAGACATTTTGTCTCCAGTTGGTGGCACTGTTCTGGGAGATCTTAGAAGGTGTGGCCGTGCTGGAGGAAGTACGTCATTGGGGGTGGGCTTAGTGAGTTCAATAAGCCTTGCAGTCTCCGGTCTCTCCCTCTCCACTTCCCGTGCTCATTGGAGGATGTGAACTTCGGCTTTCTGCTCCAGCCCCAGCCACCATGCCTCCCCACCATGTTGTACTCTAATTCCCTGGAATAGTCAATCATAAGCTCAAATAAACTCTTCATTTTATAAGTTCCCTTGGTCATGGTGGTTTTATCACAGCAACAGAAAAGTGACTAATACACTATGTAACCTCAAGGTATAAGCACAATTCCCAAATGTCCCAGCAAACAGGAGAGTAGACACTGAAACTTGTAAGCGTACTCTCAACACTGCCTCAGTTACTTCTGTGAATAACTGTAAAGAATAGTTATTATTCTCATTTAGAAAGTAAAATCACAGTCTCAGAGACTGTCTTGCTTCAAGTCACAGAAGCACATGGTCAGACTAGTACCTGAGCCTGGAACTTGGCACCCTTGACACTCCATCATGTTGCCAGGGGACATACTTGCTCTTGGGTTGCTCCTAAGAATGTGGCAGGAGACTGGGAGACTTGTCTGCTAGAGTCAAACAGATGTCTTGAGTAATACTATGCTCTAAACTCAGCTGCATGCTAACAATCTTGTCACTCCCAGAACATCTTTCATTTGCTCCTGTTCAACATTCACACTTGGACTTATCTTTGGGGCTGAGAGTGAAAAATGCTAAATGGATAAAGGCAGAGAAAATGGCTTTGGAAAGATCTAGGAGTTAGCGGGTCAGGTCAGGATGGGCAAGGGGGGACAGAGAATGTGTCCTGGCAGTGGGGAGAGGGACGGAAGGACTCGGAGGCCGCAAAACTACTGGCTGATGGCCAGGTCTCCCACTACAAGAGATGGATCATGTTCAGAGGGCACGGAGAAGGGTGACTTGTTCACTGTGGGGTACAGTGTGCAGGCAGTGGAATTCTAAGGCTCATACCAGTTAACAAGAGTGGCTCAAAATGGTCATAATTGAGGCACTGGAGAGATAGCTCAGTAGGTTAAATATTTTCCGAGTTGGACCTGAGTTGGACCCTAGACCCAAATGAAAAGCCAGGTATGGTGGTTCATACTTGTAATTCTAACACTGGGGAGATGAAGCAGTCAGATCCCTCGGGCCCATTGGCCAGCCTAGCCCAACGAGCGAGCTCCAGGCTAGCAAAATACCATGTCTCAAAATATAAGATAGACAAACAAGCTGGAAAGATTACTCAGTGGTTAAGAGCATTGCCTGCTCTTGAAGGAGACCTGGCTTTGGTTCACAGCACCAATGTGGCTAACGACTGTCCATAACTCCAGTTTCAGGGGAATCTGATGGTTTCTTCTGAATTCAATTCCACAGGTATTGCATGACATGAATGTACTTACATACATTCAGGCAATATACTCACATACATAATCTAAAAGTAATAAATAAAACATTAAAAAGAGCAGATGGATGGCTCCTGGTGAATGACATCTGAGGTTGACCTCTAGCACCTACACAGGCATGTACACATGCGCACATGCGCGCACGCACACACACACACACACACACACAAGCAGGTTGATTTTACATTGGTAGTGTAAAATGAATTACATTGGGTACATTTATACCACAGAAACTGGCAAGTGTTACAAATGTTTTTCAGAGCTGGTTGTTAAAAATATTTACCAGCACATTTGGGTGTGTGTGTGTATGTGTGTGTGTGTGTGTGTGTGTGTGTGTGTGCGCATTTATGTTACACACTGCTAAAAACAGAGTTTGGCAACAGTTAAAGAAAGTTCTATCAGGCAGAACTACCCGAGTCTTGGCACACTCACCAGCCGCAGGTTCTTCATGGCCTGGGGGAACATGCCTTGGTGTAGCTGCAGCTTGCCAACCTTCATTACCTGCACCCCTCTGACAGGATGGCTTCCAGGGAAGAAGATCCTGGAAGAGAGCAAAAAGCAAACCGTGTCGGGGCTGGAGAGATGGCTCAGCGGTTAGGAGCACCGACTGCTCTTGCAGAGGACCTGGGTTCGATCCCCAGCACCCACATGGCAGCTAAGAACCATCTTTAACTCCAGTTCCAGGGGAATCCGATGCCCTCTTCTGACCTCTGTGCCATTGCATGATGTGGGTGCACCAACCTACATGCAGACAGTACACTCATACACATAAAAATAATAATAAATAAATTAATTAAAAATTAAAAAGCAAACAGTGTCCCAGGCTCTCACCTGTGTGGTCGGCATTTCATCAGGAGGCTGGGCAACTGGGAGTGAGCTCTAGCTGTGAATGTTAATGAGCTACTGAAAGGAAATTAGTTTGTGATCCAGAATGCAATGCCTAAGGGAAACTGATTCTTCAGTTCCCAGAATACCTTCTGCCTTGGGGAAAATAATGCAACTGAGCGCCTTTATGGTAAAGGATAGAGAAGAGAAACAAAAGTCCGGATCTTGGCATTTGTATCCTGACGAAGGCTGCAGTGCACTTTAGGGCACTAATCCTATATCCTGGTCCTCTTCTATGAGTTCTAACACTAGCCTATCAATGTATGTTTGTGGAATAAATAAGAGGGAATATGGTATAGAACAATCTGTTATATAGGAGACTTTAACCATGGATTCTACAGGTTCATAGATGATGAGAAGCTAGAGCAGGGAGTACACAGGACCAGCACTATCGAAGAGGTCATTCCAAAGATGTCTATCTATCATCTATCTATCTATCTATCTATCTATCTATCTATCTATCATCTATCTATCTATCTATCTATCTATCTATCTATCTATCTATCTATCATCTATCTATCTGTTGAATAAATGTATGAGCATTTCTGTGATTCCAAATAGATGCCACCACACCTCTTCTCTAACTGCAAAGCCCTCTGACTGAATCTTGGCTGTCGGGCTCATCATGGTCCACATCTCTTACAGCACCTGTGCATTTACTTTATCATCTGGCTGGATCACACTGTTGGCTAGGACGCCATATCTGTGGTATGCTCTCACAATGTTGGGAATGCAGGAAGAACTCAGCATGTACTTGAGCTCTTTCACACTTAGTTTCTTTTCCTGTGATAAAATACCCTGACAAAAGCATTTAAGGGAGAAATGGTTTATTTAGCTCACAATTCCAGGCCATCATCACGGCAGGGACAGTGGTGGGGACCTGAGATAACTGGTAATGTTGTACCTGTGCACAGTCAGGAGACAACAGCAATACATCCATGCATGTTAGTGCTCAGCTCGCCCTCCCGCTCCACACAGCCCAGGCGTCCTGGGCCAGGGGATGGAACCGCCCACAATTTAAACTGGCTCTTTCCACACCAATCACCATAAATAAGACTGTGTGGTTGTAGCCCACCTAAGTCAGGGATTCCAGAAAGCCAACCAAACCAGAGTTCTAAAGAAATAATCACCCTGCACTGCGTCCTTGCAATCCAAGAGAAGTTTGCTGCAACCACCTGCAATCGTGCCTCACTAGAGGCAAGAAAACACCCAGTTTCTCTTATGATGCTCCTCCTGATACCTGCCACAGGCCCACCTATGCCCTTTCCCCCAGTTCCTCACCCCCACTTCCTTGTATGCCTGGCTTTAAAACTCCAGCTCAGCGCCATCTTGACTCTGGTTATCCTGCTCCCGAGTCAGGTAGGGCAGTCTCATGCCCAAAATAAAACCCGCGTTAGTCCTGTATACTTTTGTGCCTGGCCTCCCCTCAATATGAACCTAACAAAGACAATTCCCCAACAGACATCCTCAGAGGCTCCCTAGTGTGCCGGATTGCCTCTTAGGCGCTGAGATGACAAATGATACTAACCGTCCCACACACAGGACAGCACAGAATGGGCATGGTGTGTGTTACAGAACGAGACCTCGGGACTATACTTCAGGCTTCGTGAAAAGCTATATTAATTACATTTAATGTTGCATTCAACAATGGCATCTCCTGCTTCCAACTGGCTCTGAGAGAAGGCTGAGCTGCCGCTGCTGCCTATGCAGGCTCATGTCCAGGACCCAGGGAAATACCACACTGGATATAAATGAGCATTTCCCTCAAGGCCCAATAATCCTGCCAGACCCAGGCAGACATTCATTCAAGGGTTAAAAAAATATTATAGGAAGGAGTGTGATTTAGAGCCCCAATCCAGCGAGCCTTCATTTATGCCATATGTTCAGTTCAAATTCGTTGACCTAAGCAGAGGGAGAGAGTGACACAGTAGTTAATGGAGACAGTTGCCTGGTGGCTGGGTGAACTGGCTGCCAAGAACTTGGAAAGACTGCTAGGGGGAGGAAGGACTGGCACTGACATGGCCGGCCACTTCAATGGCCAGACAACCTGAGGGCCATCTGTGATGGAGCTGGCCCTGGGTGGCCCGGTCCCAGCTGCTCTTCTTCCATGGGCTCCCGGGGCTTACAGTTAAGCTCTCCTGTGTAACAGATACTCCACACCCCATTCCCCCGTCTCAGCTCTTCTTCGTGAAAGGTGAGACGGAAACTTTCCCACTCGGTTCTCACAAAGGTAGAGTGTGAACCTGGGGACAAGCGCTGTGCACGAAGGCGGGCCCTGCCTCTGAAAGACCTGAAAAGGGAAGGGAAGAACAAAGGAGACACCTGGGTCCCGGATCGCCTTCATCTCTGGTGTGTGATCTGAGGTCAGTCGCTCCACCTCTCACCCCTTCCAGAATGAACATCATTATGGATTGTATGGAAAAGATTTCAAGATCCCCAGACAAAAGACTTAAGTGCAGGATGCCATTATCAGAAGGTAATTGCCCCGGACATGTTCCCTGAAAAGCACACCTGGATTTGGGATTTTATTTTATTGCTGTGAATATGGTATAGTTAAATTTAAAGGCCAAAAAGTAATTTTATACTAATAATCTCTCCACTAAGTGGGTGTCTGTCACATCAGCGAACAGAAGGAAAGGAAATCTTTTCGGTTCTGTGATGGTAGAGAAAGTGGTGCATAATTATGCCATGACAGAGACCTGCCTCGGTCACTGAGAGATTTTTAAAAATGAGTGGTATTTCTTAGGAGGCGTGAGGAGGGAGTTCCTGTGGGAAGTGGGGGATTTCCACATAAATATTCAGTGAGCAGTTCACTCAGTGAGGTACTGACTGGGCTTCTGTCCCTGGAGGCCCTTCCGGATGACCCATGGAATCTGAGTCACGATGACTGTCTGGACCCATACCCTAAGGAGCTCTGATGAAGCTCGCTGCTCCTGGGAGAAGTTACAACTCAGGACGTGGGCTTCTTATTGACTTCCCTCATGAGAGGCTGATAGGAGAGAGGTGGGCCTGCAGATGAGTCCTCAACTCTAGGACTGCCAGAAGTCACCACCAGGCTGACAGACTTATTGTGTGCTAGGGTGAAATGGGAATTCAGAAGCAGAGGTGAGGGACCACACAGCTATGAGAAGCTAGGCTCTGGGCTCAGCACTCTCACACCTCTAGAAAGGTCAGGGTGAGTTCTTGACCTTGGTGAATATAAAGAAACGAGACGAATTAAGTCACAACACAGAAGTGTGAGGTCTCCCCCTCTCAACATAGCTCGGACACATTGGGGCTCTGGGAGCAGCCAGGACCATAGTGACTGGGAGAGCAGCAAGAATAAGCTGGTTCAGACTGAGGAGAGATGAGACCCAGGGCTCAGCCTGCAGGGCACAGGGAAGACCAGGTCGTTGTGGGCCTGACAGCGGAGGCAGAATGCAAAGCTGGAAAGGAGGTACACTGAAGATCAGGCTGCGCAGGAGCAAGCATTCAGCTTGCAAATCCACCTGGCAAGTGAGGCCCTACAGGTGGCAAGTGAGGCCCTACTGAAGGGGCCTGAGAATATTTCATCAGATAAGAAACAGAGACCTGGAAAAAAGACCATAGTGACAAAGAGACTTGGGCTAACATGGTGGCCACAAGAGAAGAAAGACTTGAAACAAAAAAGATTATAGAACTGATTCAACAGGACCTGGAGACCTGCCAGGACACAGCAGTCACAGGTGACCCCCGGACTCAGAAGTTTCACCATGGAAACACACACGCAAATTATACCATATCTGAATCACTTATTTTGGATAACGCATTCAACTTGTCTGAGCATTACAAATGTTCTTTTCACAGGAACAAGGCTAGCCATCCCATACCCCAGAAAGCTGAGCTGAGAAAGCAAAAATTGCCCTCAGTGCTTCAGTGTTAAATAAGAGCACGGAGGAACCAAGTTTAAACAAGCAGAGAATGGAAGCCAGCATGCGCACTCGCTTTAGTCCAACCTACAGGCAGCCAAGGTACTGCCGTCATGTTTTGACAGGAGGCTGAGTCAGGGAACCTCCGCTGATCTCGCTGGGCTTTCCCTGTGTGATGTGCTCATCACTTATACTGTTCCACCAGAAGTCCTGGCTTTGGCATTTACAGGGCAGGAGATGACAGTTATTGTTCAGAGCTGCTTTAAAAAAAAAGACCTAGTACTAAACTTAAAGGGAGAGGTTAACCTGCCCGTTGAATCTTTGTTTTGGAGTTAAGCATGCAGACCTGGTTATATGAATTATAGAAGAAAAACGTGGAATGGTGACAGAGCTAGAAAACTGATTTTTGCAACTCCTGAAGACCTGATTGGGGTGGGGGATTATCACTAGATGAGACCACTGAATGGAAGGAGGATGGAGAATTGTACAGCGTGAGGTTATGTCATTATAATATGAACCCACGGATCAGTCACTGATATGGGAAAACCAGACATTAAGTACTATTTGATGGGACAAAACAGAAATTATTTCATATTACCTATTTGTAGCATCCTTGCCAAGCCCAGAAAAAAAAATCAACAAAGCAAAACAGAATCTAACTGAACCCATAAAACTAACTCCATTTCACAGGAAAAACAAGTGATAATGGAGCAAGTAGAAGCAGCCAGCGAATGCAGGCTGTGGGGATCTGCAGGACCTCAACTAGGGATCACTAGCAGCTCAGCCACATGAAAAGAAAAAGATGACATGTGGGGGGATAGTCTAGATTTAAAAGGACTTAGACGTAACAACCACATGTAATATGTAGGACTGGTGTACCCTAATTCAAACAAAACAATGGTTAAAAGGCATTTCTCAGATAATGAAGGAAATCTGAACATGAAATAGCATTTTAGGTTTAAGGAAATGTCCACCTGTTTTGTATTAAATGATGTAATGTCTGAGATTTGGTTTAAATATCGTCACCACAATTCCTTTTCCCAGAAATGGTGGATTAGCATGCTTCAGACCAACTCCTGCTAAGAACAAGAAAGGATGAACAAAATAGTTTTAAAACTCTGTTTGAAGGTAAGACAGCCCATGGAAGCAGCAGGGTCTTAAAGAATCACAACCGTGGATCAAAAAAAAAAAAAAAAAAAGAAAAAAGCCAGTTATATATTATACTGTTTAAATACCTATATATCTAATTGCATGTGCTTCATTAGTAGGATCGAAAGGTTATGCCTGGACAAGCTGGCAGTCCATGAAAGAAAACAGCCAGAATTGACTAGAGACCAAGACAACAGCTCCAGAGAAAGTAGACTGTTTTGCTTCTCATCCACCTGTGTCCCTTTTCTAAGCCTAGGGAACAATCTGCGGAAGAGGGGGCGCGGTAGAATGTAAGGGCTGCGATTGGGGTGAATGGTGAAACTACAACAATATAATGAACTGTGACCACGTCCATTTGCATCAATACGTTGCGATTTGTTGTAATCACAATACAACTCCCTCCGGTTTCCCCCCGTCGCGCTGGATCGGCTGGTGACCCTATTGTATCTGTAGATGGCGTACTCTGCGCAACACAAAGCACTTGGTTAGAGAGTGTGCGTTTTTATCTATGAAGGATGGGCCTTGTACTTCTCACAAATTAATCGACCTCATGACTTTGTTATATATTCTAGGAAGAGGGTTGAAAACATAACAAGAAACAAATAAGAGCAGCTGAGAGACAAGCACTGCATGTATAAAGTTGATCGGCAAGAGAGCTGCAATAATCTGGGATGGGTAGTGGTTGAGATGCTGACTAGGGTTGAATGGTGGCCGGGTTGAATGGACGGGATCATGACTCGCACAAACTTGAATCTGGAAACATGGATTTTGAGATTGGAATATACAACCAAGAGATATGTATAATTTGGCGTGATGTTTTCGCAATGAGTGAATCAATAAAGACAAAAATAACCATATATCTATGAGTACCGGTGAGGTACACCCTGTATGACTAAGCTAAGTGATAGCCTGAAGCTCACGAAGCTCTCATAGGGTACCTGCAAATGTAAAATCCAGATAAATACAAATAAAAATGCTGAAAATATAGCGCTGGGCTGTTTGTGGCTGTCATGCCTATTAAGTCCTCTATGCAATTTCGGTGTAGTGCTATGAGGTAACTAGTGTGTGATTCTTTGTGTAGTTCAATGGTTCCGAGTCGGCTGCAGCTTCAATACAGAGTGAGTTCCATGGACAGCTCGCCGGAAGCTACAAGGGAAGATCTTTGGCCGCTGCTTACTTGCGATCTTAACGACCAATAAAATGAAAATACAAAAAAGTAAATAACTGTAAAAATACAGTATATCACGATACGTAATATGTGGACAATGTCTACTGCAGGTCCGCCCTTCAGAGAGAGGGGCAGGCGTGCAGCCTTCGAACGCTACCTGTTAGGTCAGTGTCTCACTTTGTCCCGCTATGTGATGATGCCGCGCTGAAGCTAGTAGTAGGCAAAGCTTGCAAGATGTGTCGGCGTGCTCAGCCTTTCAGTACCCTCCGTTGTCACAAGACAGCCTCATAGCGAGAGCATGGTCTCTTGGCCGCTTACAGTGAAAAGGAGACACCTCACGGAGGCACTCGAGAACGTAATCAACTATGTTGAGGTAGGACTGAGTAAGCACCATCAGCGTAGCTTTTGTGTCAGTGAGACCCTCCGCGACAGTCATCCAAATCTCGTCTAGCCTGGACGTAGCAGCTGATAGAGTAGAGGACATGTAATACATAATCTATCGAATTCAGCGTTTTAAAGCCTGCGCCTGCTGAACATAAAAGCGACTCACACGATCTTGCTATGGCTCTAAGTGCTCAGACTATGCAACCAATAAGATGGCTTTTAGCTCCGCTGTGCATCCGCAGCTAAAAAGTTGTTATCGTAGTATCTTGGGTGGTGCTAACTACGAAACCAATGCTCCTGCTTTCACCGAAAAACCTTTTTCTAGAGCCATGGTCGGACACATACAAATGCATCAGAAACATCCAAGAATAAAATCTAACACAGAAAAATCTAAAAATCAGCACCTGATTCAGATTGCTAAACATTATCTATATTGGTTCTCATCCAGAGAGCAGCACTATAGTGTAACAAAGAAAGATGGTAAATAACGTACTGACCTTTTGAGAGCCTTTGAAAACCAATACGAAAGGCCTATTAGCATACAATGAGAGTGTTAGGTATAAACCAACAGTGAAAGGCTGAGAAGCACTAGAAGCATCGCAAGTAGAGCGGCGGTGAATCTCTACGTATCATTCTAAACCTAGCTGTGGTGCGAGTCCCTCACCATGGTCAACAGTCGCTTAGTTCTTAGAATTCCCATTAATTTCACCCCCCTTCACCAGACAACTATATTTGTCAAGGCAATCATCTTTCAGCTCCTAGGGGTAATGTGTGAACCTATTAGGACAGATTAAAAAATTAGAAAAGAGGATAGAAAGTAGACAATTCCTATTCACATAGAAAGAGAACAGCAAAACTGTTCGGCTACGGACTTATCTTTCAAGCGCCCAGCCAAGCTTGGCAGGGGAGACACCACAAGTACAGAAAGGCCCACGTCCTGGAGTTTGATGGAGACGGTACTCAGCCCCAGGAGGCAGCTGGAAATGCTTCAATCTCATCGCAGCACGAACTTCGCCTCGATTTAGTTGGTATATTGGTCCAAGATCATGTTCACATCCTGTAAGTTAATCAGCCGTGTAATCCATGTTTGTCCATTTGGGGCTCTGGGATTAGGCTTATTCTGTCGGCTGTGAGGAGGGGGTGGACGTCTATCATGCGGGCTCAGGAAACCCCAGCCGGTAATTTTATACAGTGGAACGGGGATGTGTGATCACTGGACGTGGGATACTGAGACTTGCTCACTGAACCTTAAGTATGCATAGCTTCATGGTTGCAAAAATCCCCGCCAACCTAGGTTGCCCCAAACGGGAGCGGGGATAAAACCCGATGCCTTCCGCCACGCCACAGTTCCGAGGAGAGAAGATTCTACTCCGATCTCCCCACGTTTCACTCTCCGCCCAACCGAACCTCTCCTGCTCCACGCTCACCCGCCGTACACTGCGACTGAGATTGTATCATAACGGGCATCATGGCTCAATGAAGGTAGAGAAAACTATAATAGCGCAGCCTACTTCTTAACATCATGCAACAATACGACAGCAATTACTAGAACTACATGATTGAATATACAACTACTATAGGATAGAACCTCGATTATTGCCCGAGCATACAGCGAAATGTGAAGAGACAACACAGGACAGCAGGGGCACTATAGAAGATCTAACAGTGGGATCCCCCATGGGATGAACAGGACACAAGATATCAGAACACAATTTTGGTAACATATTTACAGACTACCAAGATTAATAAAGAGCAATCAAAAGAACTAAGAAAAGAGATGAAAAAACGCAAGAAGGACCAGAAGAGAGAGAATGACAAACTCCTGAAGGACTGGAAACTACTGAAAAGATCAATGCTGAAAAAGAAGAAATAAACCAGCGAAGCAAAGAGTAACAGGAAGAGATTGAGAAGGTCAAAAAGAAAGTAGAAATACTAGAAGAATCAGAAGAGGAAATAAAGGATCAAACACTCATCCAAATCAAGAGGAAAAGGAAGTGGAAAAAGCCTCGAAGCAGAATGGAGGAAGCAGAACAAAAGAAATATCAGACCTGGAGTAACACAGAACAACTAAAACCTCAAGAAAAGTTATAAAAATTAAAAAATACACAAAAGTGGAACAACCAGGAACTGATGGGAACACTATGAAAAGATCAAACCTCCGCATCATAGAGTAGAGGAAGGAGAAGAATCCCAAATGAATGGTATTGATCAGATCTTTTCTTCAACAGAATAATAGATGAAAACTTCCCAAACTAAAAAAGACAAAAACCAATACAAATAGTAAAAGCAACAATAGACTCCCAAACAGATCAAGATCAGAAAAGAAATTCCTCACACCACATCATAGTTAAAATGCTAGACACCCAAACAAAGACAAAATCTTAAAGTGACAAAGGAGAAAAAACAAGTGACCTATATTGGGGAACCTATCAGAATTACAACTGACTGCTCAATGCAAACTATAAGCAAGAGAACCTGGAGCAAAGGCATTCCAGTGTTAAAGGACAATGAAGATGCCAACCCAGGTTCTTATACCCAGCAAAAAAGTCGATTATAATTGAAGGAGAAAGAAAAAACCTTCCATGACATAAACAAGTTGAAAGAATAACGTCTGGAAAAGACCCACCCTGTCAGGAGAATTACTCGAAGCCAATCAAAGAACAGAGGAAAGGAGCAACCATTCCCCAGGTTACTAAGAAAGAGAAATCAATAAAGCATAACTGCAAGAAGTAGAACCTAAACCCAAACCACAATGGATAACAAAGGCAAAAGGAAGCAACACAGACCTATCAGTCTAAACTTAAATATTAATGGAACTAATTCCCCAATCAAAAGACATAGAATGGGAGATTGGATTAGGAAACAGAAATCCACCAATGCTGTCACAAGAAACACATCTTACCTTCAAGGACAGACACCACCTTTTTTTAAAAAAATGGAAAAAGGATGGAAAAAAAATTATTCCAGGCATGGTCCTAAAAAGAAAGCAAAGTGGTTGCTATTTTAATTTCAGACAAAAAGACTTCAAAGTAAAAGAAATTCAGAAGAGACAAAGAAAGGCCATTACATTTTTATCAAAA
Source organism: Rhizomys pruinosus (assembly GCA_009823505.1). Classification (NCBI taxonomy): domain Eukaryota; kingdom Metazoa; phylum Chordata; class Mammalia; order Rodentia; family Spalacidae; genus Rhizomys; species Rhizomys pruinosus. The sequence continues at coordinate 108,231 of VZQC01010399.1, read as the reverse complement.
GGAACAATTCACCAAGAAGATGTCACAATCATAAATATTATATGCCCTACACTCTGGTGCACCAACTTTATAAAGAAAATTCTACAGGACCACACAGTCACAGACTAAACCCGTACACGTGCATAGTAGGGGACTTCAATCCCCACTGAGTCCTTTGGATAGGTTTTTTTTTTGTTTCCCAAAAAAAACCCCAAGGGGACAAAGAATTAACAGAAAGACATCTGAACTGAACGATACGATACAAGAAATGGACCTCAATAGACTCTACCGATATTTCCACCCCCTATACCAGGAAGTAGCACTTTCTACTACCAGCACCCCATGGAACATCTCCAAAATAGACCAACATACTGGGACACAGAAGAACCTCCACAAATACAAAGATTGAATAATTTTCATGCATTCTATCAGACCACGTTGCAATAAAACTCAACACCAACCTAGGAAATAGCCCTACTGCCTTACAAGAACACATGGGAGACTAAACAAAATACACTCTTTTTGAATAATGAATGGGTCAATGGAAGAGATAAAGAAAGAAATAAAAAGCATTCCCTGAACTGAATGACAAATGACAATACAACACAACAAAACCTATGGGATACCTTAAAAAGCAGTCCTAAGAGGAAGTTTATAAGCCCTGGGTGCCTACATTAGAAACAGAAAGAGCACAAGTGATGATCTAACTGCAGCTAAAAGCACTTGAACAGGCAATAACAGATGAAACCCTAAATGCAACCAGACAGGAAGAAATAACAAAATTCAGAGCCAGAAAATCAATGAAATAGAACAAAGAAAACAATACAAAAAAAAATCAATGAATCCAAAAGTGGTTCTTTGAAAGAAAAACAAGAATAGACAGACCTCTAGCCCGCGGTTAACCAAGAAAGAAGGAACACTCCCAAATCATACATTCCATGATGAAAAGGGAAATATCACAACAAGACAAGAAAAGATCCAGAAAATCATATGGGACTATTTCTAAGAACCTATACTCTTACCAAGTTTGAAACTAGAAGAAATGCATGAATATCTGAAATCCTGGAATCACCAAACTGACCAAGAAGAGATCGGATTCTTAAACAGACCCATAATACATAAGGAAATTGAGGATGTAGTAAAAACTCCCAATTAAAAAGCCCAGGCCCAGACGGTTTTCACAGCAGAATTCTATAAAGACATTTTCAAAAAGGCCTACCAACCATTATTACTGAATTGTTTAGAGGATACAATCAGAGGAATTTCCCAATTCCTTTCTATGAAGCCAACATCGCTCTATTACCCAAAACAGGCAAAGGTACAACTAAAAGGAGAATTATAGACGCATCTCCCTAATGAACACAGATGCCAAAAATTCTAAACAGGATAATGGCAAAAATCGGCATATAGAGCCACATCAAGAAAATCATCCACCATGAAAGTTGTTTCATACCAAAGATGCAGGGATGGTCAACATACGAAAATCAAAACATTATCAACACATAAATGGACTCAAGGATAGAAACCACATGATCATCTAATTGATGCAGAAAAAGCCTTTGACAAATCCAGCAATCCCTTATGCTTAAAGTCCTAGAAGGAATTGGATCGGAGGGATCATTCCTCAATGTTCCAAGAGCCTATACAAGGAAATCCCACAGCCAATATCAATCCTAACAATGGGAAATGACAGAAACATTTCCCTTTAAAGGTAGGAACTTCACAAGGCTGCCCCTGTCACACTCCTCTTCAATACAGCAGGTGCTTGAAAACACTTGCTAGAGCAATTAAGGCAAGAAAAGGAAATTAAAGGAGTACTAATTGGAAAAGAAGTCAAGCTATCCCCTAATTGCTGAAAAAAGATATTGATTGTTACTTAGGGGATCTAAACTCCACCAGAAAACCTCCTAGAAATGATTAAACAGTTCAAGCAAAGTGGCAGGATACAAAATTAACCTTAAAAAGAAAAAACAAATGGCCCTTTCTTTTTACACCAAGAACAAGCAACTGGAGAATTCAAAGAGACCTTCCCACTCCAATAACTCAAAACAATAAATACCTAGGAACACCTACCAAAGGACACCAAAGGATCTCTACAACAAAATTTTAAACTTTTAAAGAAAAAAATATTTAAAAAAAAAAAAAAAAAAAAAAAAAAAAACTCCCATGCTCATGGATAATGGGAAAATTAACATTGTAGTAATGTCTCCATATTCTACTAGAACACCTTTATGATTTACGCAATCCCAATCAAATCTAAAGAATTCTTCACAGCTTGGAAACAAAAGTCCTTAATTCATTTGAAAAACAAAAGTACACGAATAGCCAAGAACAGAGACGCTGAGTAAAAGAGCGGCCTACACAGGGGGATTCTCTATACCAGAGTCTTCAAACTATAAAACTGACAGGGGCTATAGTCATAAAATACAGCCTGGTAACTCGGCACAAAAAACAGACCTGTTGAACATGGAAGACGACCGAGATCCCCAAATCTGAGGCGCACATACAATTTCCAGACCATCTCATATTTGACAAAGGTGCCACGAACACAATGGAAGAAAGATGGCACCTTCAGCAAGTGGTGTTGGCAAAATTGGATCATCAGTTGTAGAAGAATGAAATGAAAACCCTACATCTCGCCCTGTACAAAAAACAACTCAAAATGGATCAAAGAAAGACCCTAATGTGAACCCTGCAACTCTACCCTGAAGGCGAAAGAGAAAAGTTGGCACAGCAGACTACAAAGACATAGGTGTAGGAAAGACTTCCTAAATCAAGACAGCAGCTGCCGATGGAATTAAGATCGACGCAGAATTGACAAATGGGACCTTCATTAAACTCAAAAGCTCTGTACATCAGAAAAACAATCAGGAAGTGAAGAGAAATCCCCACAGAGTTGGAGGAAAACTTACTGCAGATACTCTGACGCATGTGATTTCCAGAATAATATAAGATACTCAAAAAAAAACAAAGAAAAAAAAAACAATGACCCACTCAATAGATGAGCAAAGAACTGAACAGACACTTCACAAGTGAGGAATTAAAGATGGCTGAGAATAATCTTAAAAAATGTTCAACATCACTAATCATTAAGGAAATGCAAATCAAAACCACTTTAAGATATCATCTTACTCCAATAAGACTGGCTAGGATCAAGAAAACAAATGATACCAAGTGCTGGAGAGGTTGTGGGGAAAGGGGAACACTCATCCACTGCTGGTGGGAATGTAAACTCGTACAGCCACTATGGAAAGCAGTGTGGAGAACCCTTGGAAGACTTGGAATGAACTTGCCACCTGACCCAGCCATACCACTCCTGGGCATGTACCCTCAAGACTCACTCCACCGCAGAGATACATGCACGGCCATGTTTATTTCAGCTCTTTTCACAATAGCAAGGAGCTGGAACCAACCCAAATGCCCCTCAACTGACGAGTGGATAGAGAAAATGTGGTACATCTACACAATGGAGTTCTATGCAGCAGTAAAGAAAGACGACATCATGAGATTTGCAGGAAAATGGCTGGAGCTAGAGGACATCATGCTGAGTGAAGTAACACAGTCCTAGAAAAACAAACGACGAATGGTATCCCTCATCTGTGGATGCTAGTGCCAATTACCTAGTTGTAAGTATTTCTTGTATAGGGCCCCCTGAACTTTTGTCCAAAGCAGTTGGGAGTGATGCATATTGGAAACAACACCACCACCACCAATAACAGAAAGGACTGAATCGAAGAACTGACTGCAACAGTGAACTTCTGCTCAAAACAGTCAACTTCCTCATGGAGAATATTAAGAAAGACCGAGAAAGAGATGAAAAGCATGTTTGGCAGAATGCATGAGCTCTGGTGGGGTAGGGGGATGGGGGAGGACACGGGTCTAGATTTGTTAAAAAAATAAAAATAAATTTATGTGGGAAAAAAAAGAAATGAAAAGCATTTAATCATAACTAAGTAGTTTAAGAACTGATCAGTTATAGCTCTGGATTAGTGAACTGGAATGTTGGGAAGACAGAGATATTTATTCATCATAAGACATAGGAACATGACAGAATGGAAAACACAAGTCTAAGACATGTCAGCTGGAATCTGAAACGAGAAAAGGTAAGAAAGAGGGAAGAAAGCCAGGCATGGTGGCGCACGCCTTTAATCCTAGCACTTGGGAGGCAGAGGCAGGCGTATCTTTGTGATTTCAAGGCCAGCCTGGTCTACAGAATGAGTTCCAGGACAGCTGGGGCTATAGGGAGACCCTGTCTCGAAAAGACCAAAAAAAAAGAGGGAAGAAGCAACACATGAAGCATCACAGTGGAGAAATTCCAAAACTAATAGAAGACAAGACACAGACTGAAAACGCCAACTGCATGAAGATAGCTCAGCAGTAGAGAAAGGTCGAGGAAGGTCAGAAACACAACTGCTGAGTAGAGGAGCCAGCGACAGACACATAAAGGCTCATCCTCTGTTTTATGTATGTTTTGCATTTTTCATAACTGAAAAATATTAGGGCATTGGACTTTACTTTTCTACTTTGAGAAATAGTAGCTCCTCCTCTTTCCAGAACTTCGCAGCATTTACATAGGTTTGCAGTCCATGGGTAGAAGACAACCTTGGGTCGAAAATTTTGAATGAGGGTGTTGGCTACAATCTTTTGAACAGTAGTATTCCAACAAAGTTACATGTTATCTGTGTAAGACTTAACTATTGCTCCACCAGAAGTGTCTAAGTATTATGCAGACATGACAACCTGGTAACAAAAGCAGGTATTAAAACCCAGGCATTTACAAAGGAATAAATAAAGAAAGGGGGTAAGAGAAAGAAAGAAAGAAAGAAAGAAAGAAAGAAAGAAAGAAAGAGAGGGGGGAGGGAGAAAGGAGGAGGAAAGGGAGGGAGGGACTCTGATAACCACCTCAGGTTTCCAAAGGTTCTACTTTTACTAAATTGTGAGTCCTAAATAGAAATGAAATGATACACACAAGGAATGGTGTACAGTGGGCTTTCACGGCACTCAAGACATCAGACAGACACTGACCAGACGCTGAACTGCGGAAGGAGCAGCAGCTCATACTGAACATTGAGTTTAGCTTCGGATCTTCAGTCACTGGAGAAACTCAGCACCGAGCACCATGGCTAACTCGGACAAGGAAATGTGAAGAGGCCGTGGAATCCTCTGATGCTCCCCAGGCTCTGCTTAATTCAAAGCAGCTGCTGTATGGAACTTATTTATGATTTGTGGGAGGGAAGCTTTGATTTGTAATAAGTAAACTTTTGTTGTTTCTTTCCCTTTGACCCTCCCCTAAACAGGAAACAACACCAAAAATGTTAAGACAGGCCACACTGCCCAATGGCCTCACTTAACCCACAGTGTGAGTCTGGAAAGCTGCTAATTTCCAGGCAGATGGATTAATGCCCCTCCTCACCTCCACTTTCTAGTCCTGACAGTGCTGGGAGATCAGCCGTAATTCTCAGTGGTTTCTGAAACAGTAAGAAGTTGGTCGATCCCTAACTCCTGCTGTGTCTAAACATGTGCTAGCAGTCTATGCTGCTGGGAAAGTTGGATCTGCCCCCACCCCCTCTGCGGGCTACCTAGTGTGAGAAGAATGCACACAGAGCCACATGCTGTAATGAAGTTCTTCTGGGGTTTCTTTTACTCCATAAAATTTTTAAGCAGGACCATGTACACACACACACACACACACACACACACACACACACACACACACACACCCCAAAACAAAACAAACAAACCACGTCTCAAATTTCATTTCTGGGTCATGCCACCCTAACGTGCTCCACCTTGTCAAATGAACTGCTTGCTTACTTTCATCAAAGGCTGTACTTCTGTATCAGCTTCCTCTTCCCCCTGCCAAGCCTATGTCTCCTGCTGCTTGTCCACTAGCGGTCTGATTGGAAACAGAAAACGTGTCCTAAAGAACTGGACAGAATCCCCAGGCAGACAGGAAGGCATTTCTCTTTGCATAAGTAGCTTTTGTTGTTGTGGTTGTTGTTGTTTGTTATTGTTGTATTGAGAGAAAGTCTTTACTGGCCTAAAATTCACTCTGTAGACCATGCTGGCCTTGATCTCAAAGAGATCTCCCTGCCTCTGCCTCCTGAGGGCTGGGATTAAAGGCCTGTGCCATCCCTCACAGCAAGGAGCTTTCTTTTTAATACTCCTAGTGGCAACAGTGTTGTCCTTTGACTTTTGTCTGTTTCCTCTCACAGTACCATTTTAAGGTGTGAAATACTGGATGATATTTTGAATGATTTTTTTATTATTTTTATGTATATGAATGTGCTGTCTGAATGTAGGTTTGTGCACCCGTGTCCTGCAATGCTGCGGAGGTCAGAAGAGGGCATCGGATTCCCCTGGAACTGGAGTTAAAGACGATTCTCAGCTGCCATGTGGGTGCTGGGGATCGAACCCGGGTCCTCTGCAAGAGCAGTCAGTGCTCTTAACCTCTAGGCCATCTCTCCAGTCCCAATATTTTGAATTATTTTTAAAAGACTAAACACTGTAACAAATTATACAATAACTATAACTTAGTTTATTAAGTCCTGGGGAAAACACTGGAATGGGATTTTCTTTTTTTTTTAATTAATTTTATTTATTTCTGTATGTGTATGAATGTACTGTCTGCATGCAAGTTTGTGCACCCGTGTCGTGCAATGCCACAGAGGTCAGAAGAGGGTGTTGGACTCCCCTGGAACTGGAGTTCTCCTGGAATTGGAGTTTCAGATGGTTCTCGGCCGCCATGTGGGTGCTGGGGATCAAACCGGGGTCCTCTGTAAGAGCGGTCGGTGCTCTTAACCGCTAGGCCATCTCTCCAGCTCCCTGGAATGGGATTTTCATTGTGGCATTGCCATGAGTCCTCTGGACTCTATTCATCCTTAATACACAGGGAATAAAAGACGCCTCTGAAGTTGAGAGTGTATGTGAGAAAGCCCCTCAGCATCTGAACCCCCAGATGCTCCCGCCATTCTGAGATCACTTTCTAAGAAGGAACTTGTGAGCAGAACTTGAACATTTACTTTCTAGGATTAAAAAATATTTATTTGAACCTGTTTGAATATCTGAAGATTGCTTTGCATCTTGTTTCTACTACAATGGCAGGCCATTCTGAGTCAGTCATGGAAAATGATATAAATGTTAAAGTCCATTAAGAAGTCTGTTAAAATGCAACCTATGCTGGTGAGATAGTAAGGGACAGGTGGACTCCTAAGAAGCAGGGAGAACTGTGTGACTATTGGTATGTCAGGGCCTTGTGGGGCTTGCAGGACAGAAGATTGGCATCTACATACTCCAATAGGGTCAATAGGGCATTATCCCTCATTACCACTGAGTGCTGGCACAATATGAACGAACCTTAGCAATGTTATGCTGACTGAAAGAAAGCAGTCAAATGAGAGTATGCACTGCACTGATTATATTCATTTGAAATGTCTACACAAAGCAAAACCAGAGAGATAGCACACAGTTGCCTAGAGCTAAGGGAGCTGGTGTTGACTGCTAACAGGCAAAAGGAAACTTTCTGGGGTGGTAGGAATAGTCTAAATATTGATTATAGTGCTTTCTGCACAACTCTTAACAATTTCTAAATCTTAAAACTGAACACTGAAAATGACAGAGCTTTATGATATGTAAATTATATTAAAATAGCACTGTGAGAAAGTTAAACAATTTATGAGCCAGATACTTCAACATCAGCAACTTGGCAATCAGGAACAAGAGCACAAAAAGATTGAGTAAATTCGAAGAAATTATAGACCTATTGATTTTTTTCATTTAAAAAATTATCAAATAATACAGGTTTAGGGGCTATAATACAACATTTCAATATATGTACACAATGTAATGATCATATTGGAATAATTAACATCCTCGCATCTTCCAAAATTCATCATTTTATGTACTGGCACTTTTAGACTCTTCTGGCTATTTTGGAAATGGTCATAGATATTACAGACTATAGTTAGCCTAGATAGACGTATTATTCCTGACTGTGTATTGAACCCATCATCTAAATTGTTTTGCTCTCTCTTCTGCACATCAGGGACCACTGCTATACCGTCTTCTTCTATGGGATGTGAGTACTAGAGCTACAGTTTGAACCCAGAGTATCTTGTTAACTGCTGCAATACTGGGAGTATTAAGGGAGAGGCAGGCGGATCTCTGTGAGTTCGAGGCCAGCCTGGTCTACAGAGGGAGTTCCAGGACAGCTGGGGCTACAGGGAGACCCCGTCTCGAAAAGACCAAAAAAAAAAAAAAAAGAGAGAGAGAGAGAGAAACTCTTCCCTTCCATCCCCAGTCATTTCCATTTCATGTTAAACAAAAGGAGCTGTCACACATTACCTGAGGCTATACAGAAAAAAAAGCCCAGTTCCATTCCCTCTTATTAGCACAACTATTTAAAATATAGTTGCTATTACCTCTCTTTTAAAAATTAAGAAACTAAGGTATACAGTTTTCCATACGTTGTTTAAGATCGCTTGATAAGTGCTGTGTAGCTGGGATGAATTTAGACCATGGTCTTAACTCTAAAATATGTATATGATATTACAATTTTGCATGGAAATGGGTTTTTAAACAGGGCATTTCCCCATGTGACAAAAATCTGGCCTTTTTACATCAAAAACATGTAATTTTAAAAGAGTTAAAAGGCGTGTGCTTTTTAATGATCTCCCCAGAGTTCTGCAGTGTCTATAAAAGAAAATACTTATTTCTGATACCTGTGTCTGCCGAGCTTTCTTTGCTAATGGGCTCTCCTCTGACAAGCCTGAGGGTCAGGGAGGCATAAGAGGTTAATTTTCTGACCTTCCCTACAACCCAAATATGCATGCCTCCCTCTAGACCACTGAATTGTATACACATTTCATGTGCTTCATTATATGATCAAATCCCTACTCCGAGCTCAAATTAGTCTGCTTCCTTTCATCTTGTTTCTAGAAGAGTATCTGCAGTCATAACTGATTTTTCTTCATGCTTCTCAACTTGCAAGATTTTGACACCTTTCAACAATGCAGATATACCTAGCCAGTATTTTTATCTATTTCTTTATGTATGTATGTGTTGCATGTATGTGTGTTATATGTGCAGGTGTGCATGTGTCCATGCATGTGTGAAGGTCAGTGAATGATTAGGGGGTGTTGATTCTCTCCCTGGACCTTGCAGTCTCTTTCTGCAGCAGGGCATACTCTGAGCTGGCTGCCTCTGTCCCATTCTGCCTCTGCCTCCCATCTTGCATAGGAGTGCCAGATTACAGATGAGAACCACTGCAATCGGGTTTCACTGTGGCTTCTGAGGATCACACTTAGATCATCAGGTTTATTTGGCAAGTGCTTTTGCTCGCTGAGCCATTTCTCCAGCCCTCAGGCGGTATTTTTTAAGGGAAGAAAAGAAGATGATGAGAGGGAATAAATGTTTGTCAAAAGAAGGGTCCCCGTCCTTTGAAAACCGTTAAGGGGGAAATGGCCTGAGAATTCAAATATCTCACAGAAAAGAAGAAGCAAAGGATAAGGAACCCCTTGTCTCTGCCTCCAGGGTGCTGGGATTATAGGTGGCTACCATGACTGCTGGGCTTTTTATGTGGGTTCTGGATATTCCAACTCCAGTCTTCATACTTATGAGGCAAGTGCTTTATTCACGGAGCCCAAGTCCCCAACCCAATGAATTAGTCTAATTTGATGTCTCTTCTTAAACTCCAATATAATTAATGGCCTTTCCTACTTTTTAAATTAATTAATTAATTTGTTTATTCCTTTACTTTCTTATTTATTTATTTGTTTATTCCTTTACTTTCTTACTTATTTGATGGTGCTGGGGACTGAACCCAGGTCCTCCTGAATGCTAGGTAAATGCACTAACACTGAGCCACACTCCCAGCTCTATTTTGACAAGGTAAAGCAGTGAGTATGGCCAGCCATGTAACCAAATTAGTAATAATTCAAGGTATTCAGAAAATGATACCTAACAGGTTAACCCCAATACAGAACTTCCATTTAATTACTAAAATACCCATAGAGGGGCATGCTTGCAGAAGACCTGGTTTGGTTCCCAGTACCTACATGGCAGATATCAACTGTCCATAACTATATTTCCAGGGGATCCAATGCCCTCTTCTGGCCTCCATTGCACACAGAGGTGCACTTACATACATGCAGGCAAAACATTCATACACATAAAACAAATAATTAATTAATAAAATACCCATCAAGGCATAAAAACAGATTTTAATGTTTTAAAGAAAATTTTATAAGTGAAACTTACAACTCAGACTAATGCCAGAGAGGCTGCCTATTTCCTGGGTCTAGGAGGTCTGAGCATAATGCACAGTGACACACAATATAAGTAAACCTGCTTGCCTGAATGCTGGGAAGGAGCCCTCCACTGACTGAGTCACAGACCAGAAGTGCAAGGCTAGACCAAGCAGGAATCTGTACAACTGAGCATGGTATGGGATGGATTCAACAGCAGTCCCATAGAAATCATGGCTCTTCCTGCTCCTCAACCAAGACCTTTACTCTAGGCATAGGCTGTAACTCCTGGGAAAAAACTAGAAGTGTAGGCATATCAGCCCAGATACAAACAGGTACTCTAAATAATGTGGTAAGAGAAGAATGAGCACAATTGTGCTGAGACTCCAGCATAATAAGGCAAGAAAAGAAAAGAGCATGATACAGATTAGAAAGGAACTGTCTACATATATTGATATGATTGAAAGTAGACAGAAAACAGATAGAAAATCTTGAAGAATTTTAAAAATCATCCCAAGAAACCAGTCTTGGTAGTACAGACCTAAAATCCATGCTGTTTGAGAGGTTAAGGCAGGAAGACTACAAGTTCAAAGTCTGCCTGGGATACACAGTGAGTTCAAGGCCAGCTTGCGCAACTTAGTAAGACTGCTTCAAAATAAAAAATAAATAAATAAATAAAAAGAAGGCTATGGATTTGGCTCAGTGTCAGAGCACTTGTCCAGTATATGCAAGGCCCTGGATTTAACCCTAAGTTCTGTAAAGCTGGGCAAAACAAGGAAAACCAATCCAAACCAACCGATAAGACAGAATGTCTCTGGAACCAACAACTTTACTGAAAGTCTTGGTAAAGCCACAGGACACAACGTCAATACACACAGATTAGCTGCATATCTATTTTCTACAATAAATGCATAAAAAAAACAAAGCTAAGGACAACTTAAAATTACTTTGGTGTAATTCTTTTTTTTTTAATTTTTAAAAATTTATGTGTATGAGTGTACTGTCTGCATGTAGGTTTGTGCACCCGTGTCGTGCAATGCCACGGAGGTCAGAAGAGGGTGTCAGATTCCCCTGGAACTTCAGTGTGATTCTAAAATGAAATATGCTTTTTAAAGCTCCATACATAATATCTGTGTACTGAAAATTACAAGATGCAGATGAAATAAACCAAAGATCCAAACAGTTCATGCATTGAAAGACTAAAGGGAGATGCAATTCTTTTCAAACTTAGTAGGTTAAACAATTCTTGTCAAAATCTCAACAAGAGTTATATATATGCATATATATATACACCAGATTATTAGAAAACTTACATGGAAAGGCAAAAGCACAAGAGTAGCTAAAACAATTTGGGGGAACAAAATTGGGGGAGTTATACTATCTGATTTCAAGTTTTAGAAATAATCAAGATCACGAGGAGCAAGCCTGGGTTCTGTTCCAAGTTCTGGTCAAGTCCATTTGTGGCATGACCCCTTGGTTCCCAGGATTCTGCTGACTCAGTGTGGAAGCAATCCACATAGGAAGGATGTTCCATAGTCCATGGCTAAAAAAATGTTTGCTCCACTTATTTACTGCTGTTCAAGAAACCACCCCCACATGTCCAGACATAAAACAATCGCCCCTTTTTATGTTCACATATTTTGCAAGTCAGAGTTCCACTCAGCATGCAGCAGGGCTATCTCATCTCTGGGCCACAACATCTAGGGCTTCTGCTAGATGACCCAAGTGGCTAAAGGTGTCTCAGAACAGCAGGAGGCCATTTAATCTTCCACACAGACCCTTCTACTTTTTCTTTTTTTAATTTTTTTTAAATTTTATTTATTTATGTGTATGAATGTACTGTCTGCATGTAGGGTTGTGCACCTGTGTCGTGCAATGCTGTGGAGGTCAGAAGAGGGCGTCGGATTCCCCTGGAACTGGAGTTCTCCTGAAATTGGAGTTATAGACGGTTCTCAGCCACCATGTGGGTGCTGGGGATCGAACCCAGGTCCTCTGCCAGAGCAGTCGGTGCTCTTAACTGCTAGGCCATCTCTCCAGACCCCCCTCTTCTACTTTTTCTAATGTGCTATTATATGCTTCCTTCTAGGGGTCAAAGGCTAATACAGATGGTATTTCATACCCATTTCCCTAGTTCCACGGTGGGTAATGCTTCACAACAGGGATCCTTTGACTTTGCCCACCTTATCCATACCTGTATTTTTTAGAGAGCCTTGTAGAAGACCCATATTGAACAATTATATTTATTTCAGTTTATAGAAGGGTTTCCTTTTTACTACATTTATATATTTTTTTTATTTGAGGGGAGGGCTTTGTGCCACAGCATGCTTGGGAGTCCGGGGGCAACTTATGGGGGTCGGTTTCTCTTTTTCAACTAAAGACTGAATTCAGGCCATTGGTCTTGGCTCCAGATACCTTTACCCTGAGCTATCTTGGCACCAGATGCCTTTACCCTGAGCTATCTTGTCAAGCCACTTTTCCTTCTCTTGGAGGCAATACACAGTACTATTTCCTAAACCTGAGACTGATGGGTGAGAATAAAGCAGCTCTGTGAGAATAAGCACTGGATTGAGTCTGGTGCCAGTGATGAGCCAAAGAAGGAAGTGATGGAACATTGAGAAGAGAGTTACAAAAAGCTGGGTACGGTGCAAAGGCCAGATTGGCCATCTTATAACGATGGGTAAAAGCATATGTTCTTTGTGTGTCATGAGCAATTTCGCAGCCACCATTTCCCACTAAATTGTGCATTTTATTCTCTTGATTATACAGCTCTGGAACCCAATGTCCCAGGAGGCTATGTGATCTGCCCAAAGTGCAGAAGTTAGAGAGCTGAGATCAGAAGCCAGCAGCTCTTTCTACCCATCCCAAGAGCTCAATGAACCTCACCTTAACCATTAGATTCTTTTTTGTGAATTTCATACAATATATTTTGATCATTAATTCATTTTATTTTCTTCACTAACTGAATTTTTATTTCTGAGCAAAAAACAAATAAGATACATAAACAATAGAAACAGAACCAAAATAAAATAGAAACACCCCCCCAATTTTTTAAAAAAATATATATCTATATATATAATAACTTCAGCAGCACATAAACTAAGACGGGGATGACGCCGAGAAGTTCGGCCTGGCCCCTGTGCTAGGATCCTACTACTCTGTGCATTGTGTTAATGTCTAATAATTCATGAAAATATTTCCAATCAGTTTCAATAGCCCCTAATACCCTCTGAGTCCACTAAGCACAGACATGCCAGCAGCCCACTATTATCCGACCACCAGGAGTTCATGGGCAGAACTGAATTCATCATTAACTGGGGGAAAAAGAAGAGTGCAGGGGAACTGTAAAACCAATGACTCTGCCAGCAGTTATTTCCCACAGAACCCCTGGAATCGAGCACCCAAGCAAATAGCAGAGTACTCCAGCTGCCAGCTGTGCTTCCATTCGAGACACTACTTGCAGGAAATATTTATTACAGTCTTCCATTTTCTCTGCACAAAATCAGAGAAAATTGAGAAATGCCACATTACATTGTCTTCAAAAATCCTATCATGGAGTAACTCAGCTTTCACAAGCTATTCTCTGAAGATGCTGCTGATGCTCTAGCAAGTTGATGGAGTAATATAATTTGCTGGCAGGAAAAAAAAAAGGCGGGCATACAGAACTGTGTTCGTCAGAGCAGTGTCTTTACAGTGCCTTATTCCATTTCTATTACTTTTCAAGATCACACATCATCTCAGGGGCAGAACTGTCGCCTTGCTGTGGATGTTTCGGGATTTTTACAGTTGGAAGTAGATTTTTAACACTTTGGCAAATTACAGCCATTCTTGCTTAAAAGAGGTTCATTTCTGCTGGTAGCGCTCTCTCTCCCTCTCTGGAGTCCCCTGCATGGTGCTGTTTGCATGGAGGCTCCTATTACTTTGGGCTCTCATGATCCTGCAGGGGCAATGTCTTCCACAATCAATTTCAAGTCCAGCCCTGACGCCCTGACAGTTAGACATTTTGAAATAGGCATCGTTTGTCTTCGCTGGCCCCGCCCCTTGTTTCCTGGACAGCCTTTCTCTTTCACAAAGGCTGGGGACTCTCCAAAGGCCTCCTCTCTGTTGTCTCTCAAATCTGCCTTTCTCCCCCCTCTCATGAAAACTTCCCAGCTTCCTTTAGAAAAGTCTGTGTTCGTGAAGGTGTTGAGAAAAGAGACTCTTGTTAAGTCTCAGTTCTTAATGACTGATCATTTCAAAGATGCATTTGCATGGTGGAGAAATTCTTGTTATTGCAAAAGAATTTCTAAATGAGTAAAATTTGAAACAATGTGACCACATGATGAATGTTCATCAGTGGGAAGAGACTGTGATTCAGGGCACGTGAACCCCACCAAATTTTCAGAAAAAACAAACCCAACTGTGGATACAGTATGTCAGTTGACAAACCATCATGTATAGGAGTCAAGTTTTGGGGTGAGTGGTAGGGTGGACACCGGCTTCAAGCTTGCCACTGAAATGCTCATTGTGTGATTTAGTCCTGTGAGCAAATTCAAGATGCGAGGAGACCTAAAACCTCAGGCCAGACCCCACCATGGAGCCCAGGGAGAGCAGAGGGGCCTCAGTCTCCTTTGGACATTTCCCGTCCTGTTTGGAGAGATCTGTGCTATGAGTCTACTTCCTACTCCTCCTAATGGTCCACACTCCTGGGGAGGTCAGGTGATCTCTTTGCACATGCCTCCTAGAGCGAAGGGGACATCCATGTATTGGTTACTTTTCTTACTCTGTAATAAAATACCTGATTAAGGAGGGAAGGTTTACTCTGGCTCTCAGTTCAAGGGCACAGTCCATGACGGAGACCTTGAGGCAGCTGGTCACATTCCAGTCCACTCTCAGGAAACAGAGAGATGAAGGCCAGTGCTCAGTTCCCCTTCTCCTTGTTTACTGAGTTCAGGTCCGCAGCTATGGAATGGTACTGCCTACAATCAGGATATGCCCTCCCACTGCAATTAATCCACTCTAGAAACTCACTCAAAAAGGGTTGTCTCCTTGGGGATTGCAGATTCTGTCAAGCTGACAATCAATATTAACCATCACAGGGCGCTTTACCTATAATTGTTAAATGAAGCTGACCACTAAGAGCTAGCAGAAACCACAGATCACCTACTTCAATGCTATCATTTCAAGGAGGCTGAAATGGTCTATAAAAGTAGCCCTGGGTCCATCTGGGTCACTCAGCAGATTCTGCGCCCTTCATGCCTATTATAATGCTTGGTGCACAAAAGGTGCTTAGTGTTTGCTGTAGTCGGCTGGTGGCTAAGTTCCTAGCATCTGCCCCCTGGTCCTGTGTTCTTTCTTCTGTGTCCCAGCCTTCCTCTCAGCTCTAGAAGAAGACTTTACAGGCCATGTCAAAGCCTACAATAAGACTTCACAGCGACCCAGCAGACAGTCCAACTTTCTCAGGTTGAACCCTTACTTTGGCAGCTAATGGTGCACTTGTAGTTATTCCCATAGACTTTTAGAAACTGCCAATCTTTTCAGTCAAGGAAATTTTCATGCTGGGTCTGAGAGTCTGGCTCCCACAGACACAGTCCTTCTTTCACAGTGTCCTTGGAGACGGTCAAGAGCACCAGATGACTTATTGGAACTCAAAAGGTCTTCAGCTGGACCCCCAATGAAATGACGAGGCACCCAAATACACATTCCCACCCCCAATACCACCAAAATAAATTAATAAAATGAAGAAATACAGCAAAAAGGGACTAGGAGATGACTCAGAAGGTAAAGCAACTGTTGAGCAAGCATGAGGATCTGAGTTCGGATCCCCAGAGCCCATGGGGAAAGCAGAACATGGCGGCAAGTGCCTGAAGCCCAAGCCCTATGAGGTGGAAACAGGCAGATCCCAGGGGCTCACTGGCCAGCCAGTCTAGCCAAAAATCAAGCTCTAGGTTCAGTGAGAGACCCTGTCTCACTTAGGAAGGTGGGGTTTCCATTGGGGAAGACATCCTGATTTCAACCTCTGGCCTCCACAAACACTTGTATGGAAGAGCATACACACACCCTCACACACCACACAAACACACATGTACACCAACACACATGTACACAAACAAATATATCAAGTTTATACCAATGCCCAAGCTGCAGTCACAATTTAGTTCTTAAACCTAAAGGAGAGAGGGTGATTAGACCAATACAAACAAGTGATGACTGCAAATACTTGCGGCTGACCTTTAAATATTATTTTTATTCTCATTTGTATATAGTCTGTATTCTGGAAACTTCCTTCAATTGAAATATCCATGAGAGGAAAATGAAAACTAAAAACTAAAGAGAATTCCATATGCTCTGGTTTTACCTGTTTTTGCCCATTTCTGACGTGGGCAGAACTCCCTACTCACAAGTTTAGCCTGTCTATCTGGAAATTACTGTTGTTAAATGCCTTTGATCAAAGAAAATCCCAATTCTTGATGTCCCCAACCCTGTGGGAGAGACACACTAGAGAATTCATTCATTCACATTTATTCACTCATTTATCCATTTAATCATTAATTCAAGTTATATGTGCTCCACTTACTGAGTATCCATAAAATAGGAACCAGACAGGTGGTGTTCCCTATCTTCCAGAGTTTACATCACAGTGGAAGGAACAGATGCTGAAAGGTTTGGACAGGAGCCAGAAGCCTTCTAGCCAATAGACACCCATCTAAACTTCAGGGTCCTCAAAGAGGGATTCTGGTTGGGGATTGATAGATGAATCAAAATTAGACTAAGAATATTCTGGGAAAATGGAAAAATAGGTGCAAAAATACTGCCCTCAAACAACACAAAGAAGTCAAGGAACTCATTAAAAAGAAAACTTAGTGTCCCAAGTATGGAACAGGGATGTAGAGATTTGATTATGCTTGATCATGAAAGGCACACTACCTTGATGCTAGACTACCTGAATCAACGATAGGGGTCTGCTTTGCTCAGGCATTAGGTCCAGGTGAGGGAAAATGTTTAGACTCAAGGTCAGCCAAGTTCTTCAAGGGCAGAATTTCTGAGGGAGACTAGACTATCTATACCTTGTTCTAAACCAGGCCCCATTTCTTGCTCATAATGTGAATGCTCTCAGGAAACAGAGTGAGCCCTATGCATAAGGAGAAAGTTCTGTCCTCACAGGCACCAGCATACATCTGGAAGGAGGGCCAGCGAGGGTTTTCTGGCTTTCCTTGAGCCATTTGCATGGATGGTGCTAATTTTGGTTAAGACAGTTGAACATCTTTAATGAACCACATAAATGCTGGGACTCCGCTTAGGGTCAAATTTGAATCCAAGACTGCATTGCAGTCTGTTTTGTCTAATCACCAGGTCTATTCCCACTGTGAAGCTAATTAATTCCCTACTTAATTCATTCTATATTTCTGAGCAAAACATTTTTCAGTTGAAACTCAGGGGGAAAAAGGTGATGATACAAATCTGGATTTGATCACTGTTAGGGGGCAAGATGCAGGGGAGTTAGAGACTACAGTGGGCTCCTCATCCAGGCTGGGCATTTCCAACAAGCTATTCCATGAGGAAGCCAAGCCACGTGAGATGCACAGCATCTCCTGGGTATCCCAGAACGCAGATACTTCTTAGTCTGGTTGCTTCTTCCCCACTGACAATGTCTTTGCTAAACTGCTTCAGGCATTTGATGGGAAGTGAAATCAGTTAGGAAAAAAGAACCCGGTATTTCACCTAGGAAAAGAGGTCTGGCCAGCACAGTGAGGGCTCTCCAAACCCCCCATTGGGCACCAAGGTGCTGCTTGCAATGCTTATTAAGGCAATGGATTGGTTTATTCTGCTAATGCCTCGACACTGGAAAATAGCATCTGGAAACAGCAGGAGTTCCCAAGTCGGGCACGGCAGCACTGTGTCTCTGCTGGTGACCAAGGTTTATATGTTTGCTGTCTGTGTTTTTCTTGAGTAGGGCTGTGGGAGAGGGCACTGCCTGGCAGATTATCATTTTCTGAAGGTAATGAATTTATCTCTTAGGAGAGAAAGGGGGAGAGGGGGAGGGAAAGGGGGATGAGGAAGAGACTTGTGCACACTCACACGAGCATCAGGAGGCACTGGCTCTGCAGAAACTCAATTTCTTCAACTGTTCTTTCTAGCCTCGCAGCCAGATGTTTCTGATAGCCAGGGGTTATACATGTTTGGAAGTCACTGAAGAGGCCCCAGCAGAGCAGCCCCCTCCCTCTGCCCCATCACTACCTTCTCCCCAACCTCTGAGTGTCACCCCCTTTCCACCACCAGCTTGCTTCTCCTTTTTCATGGTCAGGTCTCACTGTCAGGTTCAATGACAGAACCACCTGATTACAGCACTTCTCAGAAAGGCTACATGTGTGTACATGTATGTATAGATTTCAGTAGTATATGCAAATTTCTACCCAAAGGCTGCACAGTGGAATTTCACATCATCGTTCTGGGTCTGCTCTCAAATACAGTAAAAGGACAATGTCTTGTGGACTCTGGGTAGTTTATATATTCATCTATTTCATTAAGGAATATTTATTCAGTGCCTACAATTAGCCAAGCACTGTTACAGGAACTGAGTACTGCTCAGTTAGTCCTCACAGCAGCGTGGGGGTTAACATAACAATGAGCATTATCATTTACAGTTGAGGAACTTGCAACTGACAGAAGTTAAAGAACTGGCCTAAGTCACATAACTCATACACTGCAGAATGAGTCTATGTTCTAACCTGTGACACTTTTTTAAGGGTGCTTAGAGCTGCTAACAGCCAGGGACTCTCTCTACAATCAGATTTTGTAATTTCATATCTAATCTTCATGGCACATGACTCTGAAATAGGTCTGTTTGTGGTAACAGGCGCCGAGCAAGATCCTGGCACAAGTCAACTGGATGCATTTTCATCCTTATTAACTTCTCAGTAAATGTGGAATTATGACATTCTAGTGATTTATCCTTTTCTAAGAGTGCCAGGCCAATGGGGAGTGTGATGAGTGTCAGAATATTGTTAAGCCACGATTCATTAATATGTTATAATGAACAGGTCTAACGGTTCATAAAACAGCTTCTTTTTTTATGAATGTGGCCCTCTAGTAGCAATTAAGGCAGGAGGGAACCGCAGAGCTTGAGTGGAGGCGGGGGTCAAGTTCAAAGACACCAAAGTCCTTGAAGGATTTCTTTGGATTCGTTCCTTCACCTCAGTAGCTGCTGCCACCCAGGGCCGAGATGAAGATGAAATATGTTCCTGATAGCTCAGACACACAGTGTTACAAACAACACTTCCTGGCAAAGGCTTGCGTGCTGGAGGAGCAGGCACATGTTCTCCATGTTTCTGGTCAGGAGACGCTTCCGCCTGCAGCCTCTCTTGCCCACAGAGCCAGCATGGTGCTAGCAGGCTCAGGCTGGGAATGGAAATGGGCTAGCAACCTTCTCCTTACTGCAGGGCTCCCTGGCTTGTTTTCAGACTCAAAGATCACACAGTTATCTAAGCATGAAGTACTCTGGACGCATCTCATTTTTTGGCTCTCAGTCTGTCACTGTTCCCTACACAATGCCCTGCTGCAGATCTGTCAGTCCAATCTCCCACACTGTCCTGCTCAGTGCCCCCACCCTCTCTCCTGCTCTCTCCTCTGCCCGACTCTTCTCCTTCCAGGGGCCCCACCCCTCCACCTGCCCTGTTTGGCATTCCACCAGCTCTGCCTGACCTGAGCCCTGGTCACACTCCCCTCGCCCAGCCTGTGCCCATTTCCTATCCTCGGTGTTGGCTTAGATGACAAGCGATTCCCTGACAGTGGCCCACTGCCCCATGCAGTCTGGTTTGCAGGTTCCTCAAGCTTTTATAAGTACAATGGTTTTTCTGTCTGCTGATGCATCTGCCCATGTTTAGTGTTTGATAGCAATGCCAGTAGGCAGCTTTCTTTTGGCCTCTTGGTTCATCTATTTTTCTCTTGTTGAATTCAACAATTTGATGGTTTTTTCTTCCTCAAAAATTAATTAGTCAATTAACTTATTTCTGTGCATATGCACCACGGCATGCTTGCAGATGTCAGAGGACAATATGTGGGAGTTGGTTCTCTCTCTCTCTCTGACGTGGGACCCAGGTTCAAACTTGGGCCGTTGGGCTTGGCTGCAGGCGCCTTTATCTGATAAACCATCTTGCAGCCACAGTATTTTTCTTTATTTTATTTAAAACAATTTTTATTCATATTTATTTTTATGTGCAGGAGTGTTATGGCTGTGTATATGTAGGTGCACTTGTGCCACACAGTGCCTGCAGAGGTCAGAAGAGGGTGTCAGATCCTCTGGAACTGGAGTTACAGATGGTTGTTAGTGACCATGTGGGTGCTGGGATTTGAACGCAGGTCTTCTGCAACAGCAGCCATTTCTCTTAACTGCTGAGCCATCTCCAGCTTCCATAGTAGTTTTCTTATGTGGCATGCAGCTAGACTTTCTTTCCCATGCCTGAGGTAGGCATCAGATTCCTAAAGCTGAGGTAGTTATGTGATGCCTGGCATGAGTGCTGGGAACCAAACAAACTCAGGTCCTCTGGAAGAACATCAAGTGCTCTTCACTGTTGGGCCACCGTTCTAGCCCTATAATCTTATCTTTTAAATTTCATAAAAGCAGTTATGGTGGTATGTGTGGATTTATATTTACCTAGGGTTTCTCTGTTGTTTTTTGTTATAAACACGGGATGAGCATTGACTTTTACAGTCAACACTGATATGTTTTCTAATGTTTCAGTAATTTCAATACTTAATACCATTTCACACACCCTACACCTTCTCTCTAGGTTTAATTCTCTTCTTGCAACATACTCTTAATTCTTTTAACAGGATTCTTTGTCTTTCTTAACTTTGCTCACTATTTTTAAGCTTATTTTTATTTTATGCGTGTGTGTGTGTGTGTGTGTGTGTGTATGTCTGTGTATGGGTCCGCATGTGAGTGAATGTGCTGCCCATGAAGGCTAGAAGAGGGTGTCATATCCGTTGGAGCTGGTTCTAACCGGTGGTTTGAGCCACCTTACATAGGTGGGTGCTGGGAACTAAACCCGGGTCCTCCGCGAGAGCAGTATGTGCTCTTAACTGCTGCTGCGCCATCTGTCTAGATCTGCTTGCATTCTTGATAGAAGTTTAGATACCAAGCCCTGTTTGTTGGTCACTCTATTCTACATCCGGAAGATATCCTGTGTGTTCTGGCATCGGTGCTGATGTGGGGAGGTGCACTGTCACCTGAACTGAAATTACCCTGCATGGCCCAGTGCCCGTGGTACTCTGAAGTTTTGCTATAGTGTATGTATACTTAGGTTTCTCTGGATTGACTTTATTTGGTAATTACCAATGTGCTTTGAAGTTGAAGGCTCACATCTTTTCTATTTTTTTTTTTTTTGGGGTAATTACTATGTGAATCTTTTCTAAACTCTAGAAAATTTTAAAGTGCTAGCCACCAGTTCTATTCTTAAGAATCCTCTACATTCACTCAAGAATCTCAAAAAATCCTTCATGCCTCCTAAACACTTTTTCATATTTTTTAACATTTCTTTTTCTGTCTTAGCTTCATTCTGGATAAATTCCTTGGTGCTACTTTTTAATTCAATAGATCTTTCTGGGTTTTGTTTTAATTCACTGACTGAAATTTTCATTTCTAAGATTCTAACTGGTTCTATTCTGACTTTCTCATTCATTTTATTTGTCTGTTCATTTCAGGGAATTCTGTTTCTCTCTGAGAACTGGAAATATATTTAAGACTTGTATTCTACCATTTTATTTCCATATGAGATGAATTTACTTGTGGGTTTCACGGTCTTGCTTGATGCTCTCCTTCACCATCATGAACAGAATTTACCTGGTGGCTCAGGGACCTGGCCTCAGTGACAGAGCCACTGGACATCTGCTGCCACACTGACAAGTGGCTGGCAGGTGGCTGGCAGGTGGCTTGTCTCTAGTCTGCTCAGCCTCCCATATCTGGATTCTGCACCTCAAGGACACATGGACTTCACAGAAGGCATCACTCTAGGCCCAGGTCAGCAGCTACCTTTAACATGTCCTGTCACAGGTGAGGGTGACTCGATCATATCCACTTCGTAGAGTTCACATCCAGATTCCAGAATGTGTCGGAAATCACATTGCCAGCCATTTTGCCACTGTCACAAACAGCCAGGTAGCCAGGGCATCAGCAACTTCTCTGCTTTGCGTTTCTCTTTGTCTCAGCTGGAGTGTTAGCCTTACCTTGGGCCAGGCTACCTCCTTTATGCTTCCCATTGCTATACTTTGCCTCTGGTAGCTGGAAGCACACTCTGACAGAGCCATCTGACCAAGCAGATCTTTGACTATGCTGTAACTTCACCCCATCCACTGGCCCATGTGTAACAGGCATCTCCTAAGTTCTACAGCCAACCCAGACTTCTTTACCTTGGGAGCAGACCCATGCTTGGAGGGGAGGAACTTGCTGGGTTCCCTGTTTTCCTCCAATTCTCATCTCAGACATTCTCTTTCAACTTAAACACTATTATCTCAGATGGTCCTTAGTAGTCCAACCTCTAAGTATCTACTGCTATATCTGGTGACTTTTCTTCAGAGCAAACTGCAAACAGTCACAAAATCCCCCATATAGCAGCTCCAGGCCACACTTCTATCCTATTGACAAAAAACCTACACACCATGGGCCACAAAGCTTCATGTGTAAGGTCAAGGACACCCACAAACAAGCCCTAAGGAGAGAGGAAGTGCACTTCTTAGGCTGGGAAGTCTGATCTCTTTTGTAGGACTTTGATGAAGGGATTATCTAGAATTTAATTTATTATATCCAATAATTAAAGAAACTTATGTAAATACATTATCAAAAAGAAAAGGTAATAAACATTTACTAGATAGGACTAAGTGAGATGACAAAGCATCCCAATGGATGGAAATGTGAAGTTCTGGATTCTTTTAGTACAACTGCGCAGAGTAATGCCATACCCAATGCTGCCAATGAGTAGCTCTGTGGGACTGCACTAATGAACAGTAAGGGAGTGTCTATGATTAACTATGCTTATTTGGGGTAGCATGCTAGAAAAGCAGCAGGAATGGGCCAGCATGACCTCTATAATTTCCTACATATTCATTATTTTGTTAGGAATTTTTTTTTCCTATCTACAGACAGGAATGTGCATATCAGTTCAGGTCCTCTCTATGGTGTCATAAATTCAAATTCAATGAGTCTACAAATTCAATGAGGGCTACAAAATGTGATATGCACAAATAATTAAGCATTCTTCTCAGAGTGGCTGAGAGTATAGTGCACCCCCATTCACCTCAGTCATGACCTCTGGCTCTGCAGCTTGCTCTTTAACCGCAGCTTCACAACTGCACCCTGCCCAGCAAACGACTGCAGAAGTGAGACCCTCTTGATTAGCCAGTCAAAATAGAAAGGTCATGAATTAGGGTGTGAAGCCACTAAGAACAGTGATGGATTTGGAAGGAATGAGAGGACACTGGCAGCTCATAGAGCCAGGAATCAAGTGATAGAGGAGGTGGTTCCTTCAGCAGTACCAACTGGTTGTGTGTGTGTGCGTGTGTGTGCGTGTGTGTGTGTGTGTGTATGTATGTGTGTGTGTGTGTGTGTGTGTGTAGGAGGGTAGTCTATTGCATATGGATATACATGTGTGTCTGCACATGTATGCATGGGCATATGGAGGCCAGATAATGGCAAACTCAAGTCCTGGTGCTTAGCAATGCCATACTGAGATGTTCTTACTAGCATGGAACTCACCAAGTAGGGTAAGCTGAATGGACAGTGAGCCCTAGCGACCATCCTGTGTCCACCTTGCTTGTGAACACTTTACTTACTGAGCTATCTCCCCAGCCAGAGTTTCCAAAATAGTTACCACAAGTAACACTCCAGCCCAGTGCCATGGTACAGGGCATAGAATATGAAGCATGATCCTCTGGTGGTACAAGAAATGGTCTGAGATTTCCAGCCCACTACAAATGGTCCTGTTGGCAGGTTTCCAAAACCAGCCCAAGACATCTTCTCAGTTGCTTCAGGCCTCTGAAACAGAGCTGTACCAAGAAAAAGTCAATGCTCATTATTCTAGGACTATTTCCTCTGTGTTTTAGAGAATTCTACCTTCAGAAACTATTAGGCTTTTCATGGTATGGGTTCAAGGATGGTAGGTATCTCAGATTGTTGCTTGTGAACAGAAATCAGATAGCTTTGTTGACTAAACATAAATGCCAGATATAACTCAAGGAAAATAACTAGTCTAGAAAGCAGAAACATGCCTACTTAAGAAAAATACAACTCTCAGCTACTACTGGCTGTTTCTAACTCCAGGAAACCCCTAAGGAGTCTCCGAATGGATGTTTGCAGGTGAGTATGGCAGCCCCCAGTTCCAACATTCCTCCCACCCACAGCTTGGGGCCAGTGATTTCACTAAGGAGAGCCTGGGTAGTGCTTAGCTGCAGCATAGAGGAGAAGCTTCTGGTGGAAGCCAGAAGGGTCTTAGCCCTGGGAGACCCAGCGGGAGGAGCCTTGTGACTGAGGAGCTTTGATCCCAGAACATCCACATGTGCCACCAGGAGCCCTCCTTGGGCTTGAGAGCCACCGACCACCCAGCTTCTCTACGTGTGCCATGAAGAGCAAAGACCAGACAGGGACAGCTCCAGAGGCTTGGGCTCCGTTCTCTCTCATGCTCACAGGTGTTTTTCCAGGCTGGGCTTGTCCTTGAGGAGGCTGAAGTGTGGGGGCCACCGCCTGTACTCTGTCCCCAGATGTCTACCTGAAGAGCTCTTGATTCGTCACTAGTGTGTCACTCAAAGCCCTTCCTCATGTTTGAATCTCTTCAGATCACCATTCTTGCCTTTTCCTCCCTCCTCCACAACTCTCTTTCATTTGCTTGCTTCGAGAATGCACTCAGCTCCCAGGTTCCACTCTGTCCTCTGCCCCTGGGCTGGGCTGTGTTATTACTGGATACAACCCAAGTACCCATGCACCTGACACGTGTGCTAACCCTTCACTCCCCCTTTTCTCTCCATCCTCTCCAGAGCCACCCCAACCTTTCCCATGGTCTGAGAACCTGCCTGCTTCTGAGAAGCAGCACCTATCCCAGGGGAGGGGGTCGGAGCAGCTTGGCAAAGTCTTCCATGCAGAAGAGGCGCACAGGGCTCTGGAGGGAGCCCAGTGTCCTGTGGCTCTTGCTCTCCAGATAGCTGCGTTCTAGGCATGGCAAAGAGACCAGAGACACCGCAAGGGTGGGCAGCAGCTGGGCAACAGTGCCCACTAGGAAGAGCTCAGTTCTCTTCACTCCTACCCTCCACCCCATGGTCACCTATTTAGGGACCTCAAGTCTCAGTTCTCTGAAGGGTCTGGAACAATTACCAGCAGCACATTACAAACAGGAAATGTCTCTTAACTCGAGAAGTGTCTCTCTTTCCCTTTCCAATGAAATGGAAGTGTCGCAGGTTTGAATGCAGGGGGTCTTGGAAGCCAGTGAATGAAGAGCAGCTTATATACAAATGATCGTGTTTTGCACTTAATCACGTGAGCACACAGGCTGTACCACATCATTCTCATTTATTGTGGCTGCTGATGTTGACAGAGAGGCCTCTGTCTGTCCTTCCCTGAGCCAGCTTCCCCCTTGGTGTTTGCTGATAGGTCAGGGAGCCAGGACCACGCCTGGGGCATCTCACCTAGAGCTGAATGCTGAAATGAACACGGACTGTGCAGGTGGGACCTGGCACTGTCCCACCACTCCCAGGGAGTCACACACAACAGAGCAGCACAGGCCTAAGGAGTGGTCTAGCTGGCCGGCCGCACTCTAAGTTGCTTGTCCTGACCCCTTCCTGTCTCCCAGCTCCACTGCACTGTCCTTGGGGCAGGTTCTCCAGTGGTGTCCTCCCTCTAGCCACAGGGGAGGACACCACTTTGAGGCTTTCCCTTTGAGGCTCCCAGCCAAGACTAGTTCATGTCACTCTCTGTGCTCCCTGTGAAGCTAGTGGCCCTGGGATGAGCCCCATGGAGTTGAACACACGGGAACGGGGGGCGCAGGACCCCCAGGGGGAAGTGGAGCTTCCTGCAAGGAAGGGAAGACAGAAAAGATCCTCTGCAGAGCTGGGGAAGGGAATGGCCACAGGTGCTGGGAAGGAGCGTGGGCCTGCCACGGAACCTGAGCAGATGGGGCTAGCTCAGGCACACAGGTCATGGGGTGGAGGGGGACACACGATGGGACGATGGGACGGGACAGGATGCAGAGCTGCGTGGCTTCTTCCTACTTCTCATTTGCCTTCTTGTGCCTCTGCTGCATGATTTCCAAATCCCTCTGCTTGCAGGTCGGAGTAGAAAGTCTGTCATCCGGAGGTTTTCCCCGAACAAGATGTGCAACTTTTGCATAGTCTTCTAGAGGACGAGCTGTGCTGGTTACATCAGGCCACAGTCAAGGCAGCCCTTCCCATGGTCCTTCCATGTGAAGTTCCCACAACATGGTGTCATTCC
Source organism: Rhizomys pruinosus (assembly GCA_009823505.1). NCBI lineage: Eukaryota > Metazoa > Chordata > Mammalia > Rodentia > Spalacidae > Rhizomys > Rhizomys pruinosus. Next base: position 81,561 of record VZQC01010399.1, on the reverse strand, counting down.
TTCCTTGCTCTTGATGTAGTTTTATAACTATATGCTATATTTTTATAATGACATCATTATTGTCTGTGGCTCACATGAGCTATATGGTAACAAGGTTCATGTAAGGCTTTTTTTTTATTTTTATGCTTTTATTGATGTTTTGTGTATTTCAGACATCATTTCTCAGTTCAGTTTAGACATATTCCCCTTTCCCTTGTCCCACTCGCTCCAGATCATGCACTCTGCCATAACTATCCTGCATCTTTCTCTAAGTCTTTTTTTTATGTTTAGGAATTCACATTTTCCTCCTTTAATTTTATATTACTCTAAAATATGTAAATATACTTTCCACTCATATACAGTAATTACAGAGTCTGAAAGTAAGTGGTGGATCGATTCTAGAGCCTGTTAAGAGATTTACATCATAACAACACAGTTGCTTTCAGATAAACAGAAATATAACAGTAATGTTGTTCAGCTTCCCTTTCATCTGGGGATTTGGTGTTAGCATCCACAAATGAGGGAGACCATTTGCTGCTTGTTTTTCTGGGACTGTTACTTCACTTAGCATAATGGCTTCGAGTTCCATCCATTTTCCTGTAAAGTTCATGATGTCATCTTTCTTTACTGCTGAGTAGTACTCTGTTGTGTAGATGTACCACATATTTGTTGAGGGGCATTTGGGTTGGTTCCAGCTCTTCACTATTGTGAAGAGACCTGTAATAAACATGGATGTGCATATATCTCTGTGGTAGGATGAGTCTTGTGGGTATATACCCAGAAGTGGTATGGCTGGGTCAGGTGCTAGGCTCATTTGGAGTCTTTTAAGTGTTCCCCACACTGCTTTCCATAATGATTGTACAAGTTTGCATTCCCACCAGCAGTGGATGAGTGTTCCCCTTTCCCCACAACCTCTCCAGCATTTGGTGTCCTTTGTGTTCTTGATCTTAGCCAGTCTTATTGGAATGAGATGATATCTGAGAGTGGTTTTAATTTGCATTTCCTTAATTATTAATGATGTTGAACACTTTTTAAGATGTTTCTCAGCCATCTTTAGTTCCTCACTGGTGAAGTCTCTGTTCAGCTCTTTATCTTTTGAGTAGGTCATTTGTTTTCTTACTTCTTTGTTTTTTGAGTAGTCTATATATTCTTGACGTTAATGCTCTGTCAGATGAATCACTAGTGAAGATTTCCTCCCACTCTGTGGGTTTTCTCTTCGCTTCCTTTATTGTTTCTTTAGCTGTACAGAAGCTTTTGAGTTTGATGAGGTCCCACTTGTCAACTGTTGACCTTATTTCCTGTGCAGCTGCTGTCTGATTTAGAAAGTATTTCCTACACCTATGTCTTATAGGTTGTTACCAACATGTAAGGCAACAGTACCTGTAGCAGTGTGTACGCAGCGGTGCGTAGGCAGCACTGTGTACGCAGCGGTGTGTACGCAGCAGTGTGTATGTAGCAGTGTATATGTAGCTCATGGGAGGCACTCAAGCCCTACTTCAGTATTTGTGAGACACATGAATGAAGGCAGATGAATGCAGACCCAGTAAGCTCAGGCGAAAGACAGAATACGGCCTATCATGCAGACATGCCTCAGTGAACAAGCAAATCACTTCTCAAGACCAGACTGGTTGAGAAAGAAGACCTCTGGGAAGAACACACAAAAACTTTGTTCAAAGAATGCTTTATACAAGTGCCTAAGAAAAGACTAAAGCTTTATTTCCAATTAGCCCTGGGGTTCAGACACTGAGCCACTGGCAATCCAGCACCCCACGAGGGGATGAAGGTAAGGACCAGGTTCCCAGGAGCCACCATGGGGAGGGATTAGCGGTTCCCTCCCAGTGGGAGGGAGCAGACCACAGTAGGGCATGCTTGTGGTTTGGTGCGGAATGAATTTCTTTAACATATGGTATGTAGTCATTCTCAGCAAATTCTTTGTTCATCACATAACATCCTGTGTTGAGGAAACCTTCTAGGTAGTATTGTTTAGGGGCAGAACTGACTGGGTCTTGTCTGGCTTTTAAAGCCATGTTTCTGAAGGAGAAACCCAATAAAAAGCCCCACTTAGAGACTATACCCTTAATGGAGCGTAATTTTGCTGTGTTACATATACCAGAACCAATTACAAATGTTTAAAATGGCTAGACTAGTAAACACATGCCTGATGTTTTTATACAAAAATTTTTTAAAGGAACAATGCCAATAAAGAGTATCAGATTTGACAAGGCAGAAAACCAGTCCCAGAAGATGGTGATGGGCTCCCACAGGTTGGAGGGACCCTGAAAGCAGGCACATTAGTGGGCTGGAGTTACTTGGCATCTTTAACTGTGATTTGGTGAAGATATTTAAGGTGTGTTTGTCAAACCGGAACAGCTACAAGGCTCAGAAGAAAGAATAACACCTCTACTCCTAGCTTTGATAACAAGTCCACTGGGACTCCATTTCCTCACTAGGAAGTGGGAAGCTTCTCACTATTCTCAGTTATTGTGAGGATCAACACCAAAATTATGTAAGATGAACCAATAAATCAGTTATCTTTCTTCACACAAAGTAATAAAATCAGAAATTAACTATTATATTAAGTTATAGGTAAACTGTGCATCTAATTCTAATACATGACTCTTGGTGAGGTCCCAACAAAGAACAACAAAAACAAAAATAACACATGAAGGAAACAATGACAAAACCCCAAACAAAACAAAAACACTCAACCCCAAAGCAAACATTGAACAATGCCACCAAAGCATGTTCTTCCAAAATATAGCAATGTCTTCTTCAGAGCCTTAACACCTTTAGATAAAGTAAAACTGTGTGTCTTTGGGGAAAACCTCTGGATGACAGACTTTCTACTCCAACCTGCAAGCAGAGAGATTTGGAAATCATGCAGCAGAGGCACAAAAAGGCAAATGAGAAGTAGGAAGAAGCCACGCAGCTCTGTATCCTGTCCCGTCCCATCGTCCCATCGTGTGTCCCCCTCCACCCCATGACCTGTGTGCCTGAGCTAGCCCCATCTGCTCAGGTTCCGTGGCAGGCCCACGCTCCTTCCCAGCACCTGTGGCCATTCCCTTCCCCAGCTCTGCAGAGGATCTTTTCTGTCTTCCCTTCCTTGCAGGAAGCTCCACTTCCCCCTGGGGGTCCTGCGCCCCCCGTTCCCGTGTGTTCAACTCCATGGGGCTCATCCCAGGGCCACTAGCTTCACAGGGAGCACAGAGAGTGACACGAACTAGTCTTGGCTGGGAGCCTCAAAGGGAAGCTCTGCCCTGTGGCTAGAGGGAGGACACCACTGGAGAACCTGCCCCAAGGACAGTGCAGTGGAGCTGGGAGACAGGAAGGGGTCAGGACAAGCGACTTAGAGTGCGGCCGGCCAGCTAGACCACTCCTTAGGCCTGTGCTGCTCTGTTGTGTGTGACTCCCTGGGAGTGGTGGGACAGTGCCAGGTCCCACCTGCACAGTCCGTGTTCATTTCAGCATTCAGCTCTAGGTGAGATGCCCCAGGCGTGGTCCTGGCTCCCTGGCCTATCAGCAAACACCAAGGGGGAAGCTGGCCCAGGGAAGGACGGACAGAGGCCTCTCTGTCAACATCAGCAGCCACAATAAATGAGAGTGATGTGGTACAGCCTGTGTGCTCACGTGATTAAGTGCAAAACACGATCATTTGTATATAAGCTGCTCTTCATTCACTGGCTTCCAAGACCCCCTGCATTCAAACCTGCGACACTTCCATTTCATTGGAAAGGGAAAGAGAGACACTTCTCGAGTTAAGAGACATTTCCTGTTTGTAATGTGCTGCTGGTAATTGTTCCAGACCCTTCAGAGAACTGAGACTTGAGGTCCCTAATGGGTGACCATGGGGTGGAGGGTAGGAGTGAAGAGAACTGAGCTCTTCCTAGTGGGCTATTAATGTGGCTGCAATTTCCAAATCTCTCTCATGTGCCTCCATGAGAGTAGCTGGGAAGAGGGTGGAGAGTGGATCTGACTGCCCTCTCTGGAAGGCAGCACTGTTTGGGGAGACGATAGGGTGAGGGGAAGAAGATGGGGATGGGGCTAGCACCAGGATTCTCCGGCCTCCTACAGTCCTGGCTTTGGGAAAATTCGTCAGGGTTTTGAGCTGTGATAGTTTTATATGAGAGGTGAGGGGCGGCTTCGAGACTGTGTTCTCCAGCTGTTATTTCTGTTTACTGCCTGGGCACATGCAGACCAGCCTCAGGTGAATCCCTGGACATCTCCATCCTTCTTTTTTTTCTTTTGGTCTTTCTGAGACAGGGTCTCCCTTTAATCCCAACTGGCCTGGAGCTCGCTCTGTAGACCAGGCTGGCCTTGAACTCACAGAGATCCACCTGCCTCTGCCTCCCGAGTGCTGGGATTAAAGGTGTGCGCCACCATGTCCAGCTCCATCCTTCTTTGTTACTAGAGTCATACAACCTAATTTAATGTGAAACTCCAGACTAGCATGCAGAACCTCCACAAGTGACATGGGCATAGGACTGGCTGGCTTGCCATATGCATCACCACTTTGTCCTCTGGCTCCAGCTGTGTGATGTTCAGGTGAAGGGCCACGAACAAGCACAACAAAACAAGAAAAACAAGTCTATGCAAAATTAATACAAAGTTTCCTACATACAATTGCTGCTGTTGAGAAATATTATCTCTCCAAACCTGTGAGCTTAGGCTGAGCTGTAGGAACTTGCCAGTCTGGCCATCAGAAATGGCTGACCAGCAATAGTTTCATATGGTAAAATCTACACAGAAGTCCATAATCCCTTGAGGAAGTAGTGTCCTACAGGTCTTCCTGTGAATGTAGTGATGGCAGGAAAGATGGATGGCAGTTCGAATGCGGAGCCTGGCCACAGGCTGAGGGGTTTTGTTTTTTGTTTTTTTGGTCTTTTAGAGACAGGGTCTCCCTGTAGCCCCAGCTGTCCTGGAACTCACTCTGTAGACCAGGCTGGCCTTGAACTCACAAAGATCTGCCTGCCTCTGCCTCCCAAGTGCTAGGATTAAAGGCATGCACCACCACAACCAGCAACTGAGGGTTTTTAATACAACAGAGAGGCAATTAAGGAAGTTCCTTCCAGAAAATTCCAGAATTGAGGGCTCTTATGGAAAATAATACATTATTTTGAGAAGGTTAGAAGGAAAATTGCAAGCTTGCATGATGCCATCAGTTTAAACAAATTTCTGAAGTCAATATGGCTGATTCTGAAGTCAATACAAGAAAAAGAGATGGAGAGAGACAGTGTCCTGGGTCGCTTTTAGAGCTCTGGATGCAGTCATTCCTAAAGGCAGATACCCACAGGCTCTCTTTTCACATGAGCTGGCAGGTTTCTTCTTACTAGCAGATCCTGACACACGTAACAACCACAACATAATACAAAAACTTCAAGTCAATGCTGAACCAAACTTTCTTAAAATGTCCAACTAAATCACAGCAGACAGGACACACTGCACACTGAAAATCCAAAAGAGTTGAAGCTTTTACTCTGACTCACAAATTTGTGAAGCCGAGGCCAAGGTAGTTGAAAATGTGTAGAGCTAAGATTAAAGGTAAAAGGAAAAATGGAATATGCAGCCTGTAGAAACAGAAGTTTCGAATGGCGAAACTACAGCAATATAGTCTGGACACTCATTTGATCAACTTGACTGAACATACAAGCCCCCCCCCCCCGCTGGATGGTGGGACCCATGGGCTGTGTGGGTTTAGGCACAACTGCCCGAAGATTGGTTATACATGAAGGATGCTTGTACTGCTTATACTCATAAATTATCACTTATTGCTAAAAAATGAAAAAAAACTGAAAGATGCAGGACAGTTATGGCAGAATGCATGATCTGGGATGGGGTCGGGTGGGGGTAAGGGAAAAGGAAGTGTGCCTGAATTGAATTGGAAAATGATGTACGAAATACACAAAGCATCAATAAAAAATAAATTAAAAAAAAAAGAAACAGAAGTTTCTCCATTTGGAAGACTCAACCAGTTGGCTACTACTATCTACTGCAAAGAAGGCAAGAATCAGGACACTTCATAATCTAATCTTCATAATATAAGAGAAATGAGCTTAGTATTCCCTCATTGTAGGCAAGAAATCAGAGGACAGAGGAGTTATGCAAAACTGCATGGGGTATGAGCTAAAAGTGGACCTAAATGAATGAATGATTATAAGAGTAAATTCATTAGAATGTCCTCATAGTATTCTAATACAAATATTAGAAAAGCACTCAATGCTTCCAAAAGTGTTTATCTGTTTTCTGGGCTGCATAAACACTCACTGATATGCAGTGCACGAAGCAGCAGCCATCTGCTCATTCAGGGCCCATATCTTCCTGCACAAATTCTGCACTTCTAATTTATGTGTTTTAGGCAAATACTAAAGGTTGATGTTAGTTCACTGCCAAAATCTGTGGCATTTGCAAAAGAGAAGTTGGAAATCAAAGACTATTTGGCTTTTTACCATCTATTACTCACCATTCTGAAATATCAATATTCAGTGTTCACTCCCTCTGGCCTCAGGCAACCAGAAGGAAACTCTAAGCTGTTCCCACACAGACTGGCAGTGTGTCAGGGTGCCATTCTCCTATGAGCTAATATGAGATTCAGTATCTACAGTCCTTCTTGAAAAATCTACCTCAAATTCAGGCCTGGGCACACTGCTTGAAGAATCTGCAGCTTTAACATAACCTACATTCCCAAGTTCTTGTTACTGCTCAGAGAAGACACCATATGACCTAAGACAGAAGGATAAAGAACCTTCATGGTTCTAGTTCTTTTTGGTCCAACCACATCTGATCTAATGGACCCTGGACATTCCTTTTACCCCTGAAGTCATCTACATACTGAGTGCCCACTCTGTGCCAGGGAACACATTAGCTCTGGGAGACAGTTAGAAACCAGTCTTTTGAGCCATTCAATTTCATTGCTATTAGCAGTTAAGATCAAAGGAAGAGAATGGAGATGAAGGAATATTTAAGGCCAGAGTGGTATAGAAAGTATACTAAAATTATTTCAAAGTGGAGATATAAGAATTAAAATCTGTTGGATCAATAATAGAAACAGTATCATTTGTTGAGAACTTATTTCACCCTTACTACGCTGTATAAGGATGGCACAATTAACAAATCCATGTTACAAATGAAAAAACTGGGGGTTGGAGAGATGACTCAGTGGTTAAGAGCACTGGCTGCTCTTGCAGAGGACCCAGGTCCAAATTCCAGCACTTACCGAGCATGATGGCACATGCCTATAATCCCAGCACTCAGGAGGCAGAAGCAGGCATATCTCTATGAGCTCAAGGCCAGCCTGGTCTATGCAGTGAGTTCAGGACAACCCTGTCTCAAAAAGAAAAACAAAAACAAATTCCAGTACCCAAATGGCGGCTAACAACCATCCATAACTCCAGTTCAAAGGGCTCCAATGCCCTCTTATGAGCACTGCAGGCATACCACTCATATATATAAAATAAAAATAAATTAAATTTAAATAAAAATGAGAAAACAGGTTCTGGGAGGCTCAGTCCTATATATTTCTTTTTTTTTAATTAAAAATTATTTATTCTTTATATGTATGAATGGACTGTCTGCATGCAGGTCTGTGTACCCGTGTCGTGCAATGCCTTGAAGGTCAGAAGTGGGCGTCAGATTCCCCTGGAACTGGAGTTAAAAACGGTTCTCAGCCGCCATGTGGGTGCTTGGAATCGAATCCAGGTCCTCTGCAAGAGCAGTCGGCGCTCTTAACTGCTAGGCCATCTCTCCAGCCCCTCAGTCCTATATTTCAAAGGGAAGATCTGGAAGCTACAGATTTGCAGGCAGGCCTATCTGACTCCCACACTTACATCTTTAATTGCCATGCTACACTGCCCTCATTTGCTAAACTTATCCTCTAACAATCTGAACATGGGCTGGATCTCTCTCTCTCTCTCCCTCCCTCTCTCTCTCCCTCCCTGTGTGTGTGTGTGTGTGTGTGTGTGTGTGTGTGTGTGTGTGTGGTCAATGTCAGGGTGTCTTCTTTGATTGCTCTTTACTTTTTTTTTTTTTTTTTGAGATAGGGTCTCCCTTGGCTTGGAACTCACTATGTAGACCAGGCTGGCCTTGAACTCACAGAGATCTGCCTGCTTCTGCCTCATTACCTTATTTTTTGAGTTTCTGACTTAACCTAGGCTGGACTACCAGTGTGTTTGGAGATCTTCCTGTCTCCACCTGCCCATCCTGGGATTACCACTCCTGGAAGGTGCTGGGGATCTAGACTCTGGTCCTCGGGCTTGGGAAGCAAGCACTTTTCTGACTCGTCTCTCCAGCCCCAACACGTGGCATTTCTTTTTAAATTAATTGATATTTTGTGTATGAATGTTTTGCCTACATGTATGTAAGTACACCTCATGTGTGTAATGCCTGCAGAGGCCAGAAATGATGTTGGATCCTCTGGAACTGGAGTTAAGGATGGTTGTTAGCCACCATGCAAGTGCTGAGAACTGAATCCAGGTCCTCTGCAGAGCAGCCAGTGTTCTTAACTGCAGAGCCATCTCTCTAGCCCAACATGTAGTATTTCTTAACATGAATTTTCTAATGATTTTTTTAAGTGATTTAATTTAAATGATTTTTTTAAGTGGTTATCTATGTTTTCCCTAGAATTAGACATGAACTAGGACTGAGGAGAGGACCTCAGAATAACCCCAGCATCCGTCAGGAACGGGATGTGGTTAGGCTGTTCCTGCCCTTCCTGGTCCCCTAGAACCTGTTGCACTGGTGGTGAGGAGCTGGATGTGCTGCTGATGGGCTGCAGGGGGTTGGCTTCCCCTCTTTCTGTTTCTAACCAGACTGAACAAGGCTTCTCCCCTTGGCACAAAGATCCCACAGCTAACTTGGTGGGGACCATGACTTCATTCAGTGAAGCATCTTAGAAAAGCCAAATGTTTAAAAAAAAAAAAAAAAAAGATGTGCCAGGTATGGTGACGCACGCCTTTAGTCCCAGCACTTAGGAGGCAGAGGCAGGTCAGATCTCTGTGAGTTCAAGGCCAGCTTGGTCTACAGAGCAAGCTCCAGGCCAGCTGGGACTAAAGGGAGACCCTGTCTCAAAAATACGAAAAAAAGAAAAGAAAAGCCAATTGTTGCTTATTATTGCAAGACTGCTATACAAATATGATTTTACCAACAAAGAAAAAAATTGTAAAAGAGTGCGAGGACAAGGGGGGCAGGAAGCAAAGACCATTTGGCCAAGGTCACAGAGGGTCCAACCACAGCCAAATGCTGATGCCTAGTTTTTTAGTGACAACTCAGGAATGCCCCAGATTGCACGAAGCTACTCCAATGAGGCTGGCCTGGCAGGGGAGAGCTAATTATGGCTCGTACTAGAGACAGCAAGCAACGCCAAGTCCAAACTGCACTCTTCATGGCCTTTCCTTCATAGACTGCTAGTTAGTTCCTGGTTTCTAAGAAACCAAATAAAATAAAAATTCTCTATTAATAACAAAACAATACTTCACAACCCTCTCCTTCCCTTTCAGAGACCCATCAATGATGGCATCCAATCAAAGCTGAATTATTAAATGTCTATAGATTAATCCCATAATTCTCAAGGGCTCAGAGTTTGTAATTCCCCTGAAAAAAAAAAAACAGACACAATCTACACCATGAAAAATTTAATTGCACTTTAATTACCAGTTAAGCTGAATAGCATGAGATATGGGTGCCTTCAATTTTTAATAGTCATTATGATTCCAAGAGAATTTTGAAGGGAAATAATTGAATCTCTCGGGAATATTCTCCTCTTCTGCTACTGCCAAAATCAAATGAGAACAGAAAAAAATGGAAAGGGTGATTCAAATTCTTCCAGATCATAACCCAGGATGGCTCCCAGCAATAATAAACTGGCCGTTCCCAGGCAGCTGCGCTGCACATTTTTGTGATATGCTAATATGGAGCTGGGTTTCCTGCCGTTGAGTTCTGCTACATTAAACAGATAAAGAGTCTTGGCTGGGCTCTCTCAAGTGTTCTCATGCTCTCTCTCGCTCTCTCTCTCTCTCTCTCTCTCTCTCCCTCTCTTCTTCCCTCCTTCTTTCCCTCCCTCCCTTCACCCCCCACCATTAGGCTGGATGCAAACATGCCATACATGCATATGTAGTTGCTCTTCATAACAACACACCAATATGGCCATGCAACCCCCTGGGCACACCAGCATGCACATCCAGTGTACATACACAAAAATAGATGTGTCTGCTACCTGTATAGAGGAAAAGGGAAGAAGGCTACATAATCCTCCAAATCTCAGGCAAAAACAGAAGAGCAGGTCTTGGGAGTTAAAAGGACACAACTTTAGCCTTTGAACATTCACTTTGTCAGAGGAACAACAGCCTCAGGAAGCAGCAGGGTGGAGCAGGAGGGGGTGCATGTGGAGGGCGGGCGGAGGGTGCAAAGCCAAATACTACTCTCCCTCCTTGAATTCACGGGGGCCTTCTTCACTTGTTAAGGATATTGAACTTTGTTACACGTGCATGTGTACACACGCAAGTGCAGACTCTTCTTGGAGGTACCGTCCTACTCCAGTTTATAGCTTTTTATAGAGAAATTAATTACGCTGTAATTTTGAAAAGTCAGTATGGAAACAAAATAAAGCTTTTCCTGAAGTCTTCAAGCAGCTCAGGGCTCTGTACCACCCCCTGGAACCTGCTATTCACTACTGTTAAACATACCACAGTATGGACCTTATTACGCATGACCATTTGGCAAGTGGATTACATGTTCATTTACCTAGCAAATCAGAGAAGAAAAAAAAAATCTGTACAGAACCACCTGCCACTTTTCTCAAAGTGTACACCCATTTTCTTTCTGCCACCCTCTGCATTGACACAGTGCTTTATCAAGATTTTGGGGAGCTGCATGTGTCTGCTTAGGGGATCAACTGTTTCTACCCCAGTTTAGAGGCCCAATCTTCATGGTGGGTTCACAGGGTAGGTATGCTCAGGTGAGAGAGAAAGCCTACAGGATTGGGAGACAGTCTCCAGTTACCAAGGAGAGGATCCAGGCTTTCATGGGTAGGAAGGCAGGAAGCACAGAGGAGAGCTTATCTACCCAAGATGCTACTTGATTTGGACTAAGCACAATTCCCTCTGAAATGTACCTAGCAACCTGTTAGTTACCAGGGAGCCCCACATGCAGGCTACACATATACCGACTTACTTTGTTTGTCTTTTGGGTTTTTATTTTGTTGAGACAGGGTCTCACTATATAGTCCCAGCTGGCCTAGATCTTACTAAGTAGACCAGACTGGCCTTGAACTCAAAGATCCACCTGCCTCTGCTTCCTGAGTGTTAGAATTGAAGGCATGTTAGAATTAAAGCTGCCATGCTTGGCCATATACCTACCTTAAACAATGGAAGTAAGTTACTCCCCTGGCAATCTATTCATAATGACCCATTTCTATTCCAACACATCCAGGAACACAATCTAGGAACTATGAGCAATAGGCTGACTTGGTCTAGACTGATTTGGGGTACATGCTCAATAAGACAAACTGTGTCCTCTGAGTGAACTTTCAGGGAAGAGCCTCTGCCATCTTATGCCTATCTATAGTTGGGTGTAAATATGATTAAAATCAGATACATAATGAGAAGGCACACATACATACATAGTGAGCAAAGATTACATAATCCATGCTTGCCCCTCAGCAACCAATCAAACACCTTTTTCTGTTGAGCCTCATAAAGAGAAGACTTAAGAGACTTGAGATCAGGGATTTCCCGAGACCACCTGAAGCACAGGTAGGAGCTGGGTGCTTCAGCCAGGTGGATTATTTGGTTTGATTCAATCGTCTGTGGCTTGATTGGCTTGTGTGGCTGTGGGGGCAGAGTTGTCGTCCTAGCTGGTATAAAAGGTAGCCCTGTTGCCACCGTGAGACTTGAGATCAGGGATTTCCCAAGACCATCTCAAGCACAGGTACCGGGGCACGGGCTAAACAGGAACCCCCTCCCCCCACCAACTGGGATTGCTGGAAGCGTGTCCAAGTGGATTTTTTGGAGAAACTTCAGAACAGAAAGGGAAGAGTGAGTTAGACTTCCAAAACAAAGCCTAAAATTTAGACAAGTCAACACTCCATAAGCAAGGAGTAAAGGAGAAAAACAAATCAATCAAATAAACAACGAAGGCATATGAAGGAGGCAAGAAAAGCAAGCCTTCAACAGAGTGAAGAGACATTTGGGATTCACACTGGAATACAGGCAAAGAGAAACCCACAAGCCAGGGACATGAAGAAGAGAGAACATGGGAAAGGTGCAGGATAATTCCACACCAAGCTCTACAAACCCTGTGGAAGTCTCCTACAGTGGGATCCCCCTGAGGATGGCCCAGGACACAGATATTAGAAGTACAATTGTGGACATACTCAAAGGAATCAAAAACTATACAGAACAAGTCAGAGAACTTAGGAGAGAGAATGAAAAACTCAAGAAGGACCTAGAGAGAGAGAATGACAAACTCTAGAAGGAAGTGGAAACACTGAAAAGATCCCATGCTGAAAAAGATAAGGAAACCAACCAGCAAAGCAAAGAGCTACAAGAAGAGATTGAGAAGCTCCAAAGGAAGTGGTAATACTAAAGAAATCAGAAGATGAAATGAAAAAGGAAATCAAACACTCATCCAATCAAGAGGAAAGGAGTGGAAAAAGCCTCAGAAGAAGAATGGAGGAAGCAGAACAAAGAATATCAGACCTGGAAGATAAGACAGAAAAACTAAAAACCTCAAGGAAAGATTATGAAAAATTTAAAAATACACAAAAGTGGAACAACCAGGAACTGTGGGACACTATGAAAAGATCAAACATCTGCATCATAGGAATAGAGGAAGGAGAAGAATCCCAAGAGAATGGTATTGATCAGATCTTCAACAGAATAATACATGAAAATTTCTCCAAACTAAAAGAAGACAAACCAATACAAATACAAGAAGCACATAGAACTCCAAATAGACAAGATCAGAAAAGAAACTCTCCATGCCATATCAGAGTAAAACACAAGACGCCCAAGACAAAGACAAAATTCTGAAAGCCACAAGAAAAAAACAACAAGTTACATATAAGGGGAAACCTATCAGAATTACAACTGATTTCTCAGTGCAAACTATGAAAGCAAGAAGAACGTGGAGCAAAGCATTCCCAGTGTTAAAGGACTATAGATGCCAATCCAGGTTACTATACCCAGCAAAAATGTCAATTATAGTTGAAGGAGAGAGAAAAATCTTCCATGACCTAAACAAGATGAAAGAATACATGTCTGGAAAACCAATCCTTCAGAGAATACTTGAAGCAATTCAAAGGACAGAAGAAAGGAACAACTATCATCAGGTACCTAGAAAGAGAAATTAATAAAAGTATAACTGCAGAAGTAGAAACCTAGACCAAAACCACAAATAGATAATAAGGTAAAAGGAAGCAACACACATCTATCAGTTTTAACCTTAAATATTAATGGACTAAACTCCCCAATCAAAAGACATAGACTGGGAGATTGGATTAGGAAACAGAACCCATTGATATGCTGTCTACAAGAAATGCATCTTACCTTCAAGGACAGACACCACCTCAAAGTAAAAGGATGCAAAAAAATATTCCAAGCAAATGGTACCAAAAAGAAAGCAGGTGTTGCTATTTTAATGTCAGACAAAATAGACATCAAAGTAAAAGAAATCAGAAGAGACAAAGAAGGCCATTACATTTTTTTCATTACATTTTTATCAAAGGAACAATTCACCAAGAAGATTTCACAATTCTGAATATATATGCCCCAAACTCTGGTGCGCACCAAACTTTATAAACACAATTCTTCAGGACCACAAGGCACAGATTAACCCCAGTACACTTATAGTAGGGGACTTCAATACCCCACTGAGCCCTTTGGACAGGTCAACTGGACAAAGAATAAACATAGAGACATCTGTACTGAACGATATGATACACCAAACAGACCTCATAGACATTTACCGAATATTCCACCCTAATGCCAGAGAATACACTTTCTACTCAGCACCCCACGGAACATTCTCCAAAATCTACCACATACTGGGACACAGAAGAAACCTCCACAAATACAAAAAGACTGAAATAATTTCATGTATTCTATCAGACCATAATGCAATAAAGTTCATTGTCAACACCAGGATAAGCCCTACTGCCTACAAGAACACATGGAGACTAAACAACACACTCTTGAATAATGAATGGGTCAAGGAAGAGATAAAGAAAGAAATAAAAGCATTCCTGGAACTGAATGACAATGACAATACAACACAACAAAACCTATGGGATACCTTAAAAGCAGTCCTAAGAGGGAAGTTTATAGCCCTGGGTGCCTACATTAGAAAAACAGAAAGAGCACAAGTGAATGATCTAACACTACAGCTAAAAGCACTTGAGAGGCAACAACAGATGAACCCTAAACGCAACAGACAGGAAGAAATAACAAAAATCAGAGCAGAAATCAATGAAATAGAAACAAAGAAAACAATACAAAAAATCAATGAAGCCAAAAGTTGGTTCTTTGAAAGAATAAACAAGATAGACAGACCTCTAGCCCAGTTAACAAAAAGAAAGAAGGAACAACTCCAAATCAATACAATCTGTGATGAAAAGGGAAATATCACAACGGACAAGGAAAAGATCAAGAAAATTATATGGGAATATTACAAGAACCTATATTCTACCAAGTTTGAAAATCTAGAAGAAATGGATGAATATCTGAAATCCTGGGAATCACCAAAGCTTGGCCAAGAGGAGACCAGCAGCTTAAACAGACCCATAACATATGAAGAAATAGAGGATGTAGTAAGAAGCCTCCCAACTAAAAAAAGCCCAGGCCCAGACGGTTTCACAGCAGAATTCTATAAAACATTTCAAAAAGACCTACAACCATTATTTCTGAAACTGTTTAGAAGTATACAATCAGAGGGAATTCTCCCAAATTCCTTCTATGAAGCCAACATCACTCTATTACCAAAACCAGGCAAAGATCCAACTAAAAAGGAGAATTATAGACCCATCTCCCTCATGAACACAGATGCCAAAATTCTAAACAGAATACTGGCAAATCGCATACAGACCCACATCAAGAAGATCATCCATCATGACCAAGTTGGATTCATACCAGAGATGCAGGGATGGTTCAACATACGAAAATCAATAAACATCATCAAACACATAAACGGAATCAAAGACAAAAACCACACCATCATCTCAATTGATGCTGAAAAAGCCTTTGACAAAATCCAGCATCCCTTCATGCTTAAAGTCCTAGAAGGAATTGGATTGGAGGGATCATTCCTCAATGTAATCAAAGCCATATACAGGAAACCCACAGCCAATATCATCCTAAATGGGGAAATGACAGAAACATTCCCTTTAAAGGTAGGAACTCGGCAAGGCTGCCCCCTATCACCACTCCTCTTCAATATAGTGCTTGAAACACTTGCTAGAGCAATAAGGCAAGAAAAGGATATTAAAGGAGTACTAATTGGAAAAGAGGAAGTCAAACTATCCCTATTTGCTGATGATATGATTGTTTACTTAAGGGATGCAAAAAACTCCACCAGAAAACTCCTAGAAACGATTAACAGCTTCAGCAAAGTGGCAGGATACAAAATTAACCTTAGAAAATCAATGGCCTTTCTTTACACCAAGAACAAGCAACTGGAGAAAGAATTCAAAGAGACCTTCCCACTCACAATAGCCTCAAAAACAATAAGATACCTAGGAACAAACCTAACCAAAGACACCAAAGACCTCTACAACAAAAATTTTAAACCCTTAAAGAAAGAAATTGAAGAAGACCTCAGAAGATGGAAAAACCTCCCATGCTCATGGATTGGGAAAATTAACATTGTAAAAATGTCCATTTTACCAAAACTCTTGTATAGATTTAATGCAATCCCAATCAAAATCCCCAAGAGTTTCTTCACAGGCTTGGAAACAAAAGTTCTTAAATTCATTTGGAGAAACAAAAGACCCCGAATAGCCAAATCAATCCTGAGTGAAAAGAGCTACACAGGAGGGATCTCTATACCAGATTTTAAACTATACTACAGGGCTATAGTCATAAAAACAGCCTGGTACTGGCACAAAAACAGACCTGTTGACCAATGGAACAAAACCGAAGATCCAAATCTGAGCACATACAATTTCAGCCATCTCATATTTGACAAGGGGGCCAAGAAACCACAATGGAGAAAAGACAGCATCTTCAGCAAGTGGTGTTGGCAAAACTGGATCACCACTTGTAGAAGAATGAAATTAAACCCCTACCTCTCACCCTGTACAAAAGTCAACTCCAGATGGATTAAAGACCTCAACGTGAAACCCCAAACTCTGAAGGTGATAGAAGAAAAAGTTGGCAGCAGACTACAAGACATAGGCGTAGGAAAAGACTTCCTAAATCAGACAGCAGCTGCACAAGAATTAAGGTCGACAATTGACAAATGGGACCTCATCAAACTCAAAAGCTTCTGTACATCAAAAGAAACAATCAAGGAAGTGAAGAGAAATCCCACAGAGTGGGAGGAAACCTTCACTGCAGATACATCTGACAAAGCATTGATTTCCAGAATATATAAACTACTCAAAAAACAAAGAAAAAAGAAAACAAACGACCCGCTCAATAGATGGAGCAAAGAACTGAACAGAGACTTCACAAGCGAGGAATTAGAGATGTCTGAGAAACACCTCAAGAACTGCTCAACATCACTAATCATTAAGGAAATGCAAATCAAAACCACTTTAAGATATCATCTTACTCCAGTAAGACTGGCTAGGATCAAGAAAACAAATGATACCAAGTGCTGGAGAGGTTGTGGGGAAAGGGGAACACTCATCCACTGCTGGTGGGAATGTAAACTCGTACAGCCACTATGGAAAGCAGTGTGGAGAACCCTTGGAAGACTTGGAATGAACTTGCCACCTGACCCAGCCATACCACTCCTGGGTATGTACCCACAAGACTCATCTTACTGCAGAGATACATGCACAGCCATGTTTATTTCAGCTCTCTTCACAATAGCAAGGAGCTGGAACCAACCCAAGTGCCCCTCAACTGACGACTAGATAGAGAAAATGTGGTACATCTACACAATGGAGTTCTATGCAGGAGTAAAGAAAGATGACATCATGAACTTTTCAGGTAAATGGTTGGAGCTAGAAGATATCATGCTGAGTGAAGTAACACAGTCCCAGAAAAACAAACGACGAATGGTATCCCTCATCTGTGGATGCTAGTGCCAATTACCTAATTGTATGGCAAACTGAGCAACGGTAATGTGATCTGAAAACAACTGTGCTCTTATATTGTAGAATCCCTTAAAAAAAACAAATAAAGGAAAAAAAATAAAAAGAAGACTTAAACAATACCCAGGACCTTTTGAGTGCCTTCACTCATGTGGCCCATTCTGACTCTTGCCAGCGTGTTTGTACGATCTCTTTGCTTTGAATAAAGCATTCATGCTACTTTGCAATCTGTGTGCATCTTTATTTTATCCTCGAATAAGTTGCTAAGGGCCTGAAAACATCTGGCCCAGACCCAGTCTACCTGTAACAGCAGGAAACGGAACACAGAAGATGCCGTCACACCAACAAAGCTGTGAGAGACTGGGACAAGCTGGGAATGCTGAAAAGGATCCAGACCCCCAACAGCACAGAAACTGTCTCAGGACCACAGTGCCTTGTGGTGACTCTACCACGAGAAACGGGAGGGTGGAGCAGAGGTTTCCTCACACACTCAATAGTTTATTTGTGAACATGTAGGGCCACCTGTATGGAGTCTTCATTGCCAAAAAATAGTTCTATCATCCTCATCACATAGGACAGAGGTCAGTATTTACCCCCAGAGTTCAGGCTGTCCTCAGAGAAGCAAATCTAGTTAAGCAGTCTAAATAAATACATTTCTTTATTTAGTGGGTGCATGCATGTGCCACTGTGCACGTGTGTGTGTGTGTGTGTGTGTGTGTGCACACGCACGCATGTGTGTAGAGGTCAGGGACAACTTACAGGAGTTGGTTCTCTCTCTAGCATGTAGGTCCCAGGGACAGAACTCAAGTCATCAGGCTTCGTAGCAATCTCTTCTATTCAGCCATCTAGCTGGCCAAAGCACCATCCTTCATCCTACCCGTCCTTCATACTACCTGCCTTGATACAGAAGCAGTTTCTCTGGTGCGTTATGCTCCTGGATGACCCACTCCTGACAGCACACTGTGAGTTTATCCCAGGAGAGTAACATCCCCTTTGCTAGGGCAGCCTGATGGAGGTGGCTCTTTGCCTCCCTGCTCTGTTCCACTCACACTGTGGCCTCTTACCCCACAGCTGAGTGTGGCTATCAGAGACACCAGACTTGAGGACCAGGAGTGCTCCTGGGGTGTGAGGTCTGCGGGCTGTATCAGGCCCTGTGCTGACGATCCCTCCTGGGGTGTGAGGTCTGCGGGCTGTATCAGGCCCTGTGCTGACGATCCCTCCTGTGGAATGGTTCCTATGACTGTGGTGCCCTAGAGTCGGGTGTCCAATCACAGTCTCCTCCAATACTTTTGAGACAAGTAAGGGTCCTTGGAAAGACAGGACTGCCATGGCAAGGCTGTAAGCTGGGGGCAGTCAGGAAGCCAGGCATGTAGCACTAGCTACCCGTATATTTACCAAAAGCTCTGTCTCCACTGCAGCCTCTGCTCCCAGGCTGGAAGTGGGAGTGACTCCAGAATCCTGCACCTCCCAGAAATGTTCTGTTGTGGACCAAATGCTTTCAGGTAATGGACCTGTCTGCTATGTGTGAGAAGGTGAGAAAAGGGAAAGACCATGGCAGTGTTCAATGCTTATCCAAAGACCATATAGCCTGGATAAGCACTGAAGAGCTGGATTTTGAACATCAGAAGTAAGCTGGGAGCCATGGAGAATGGGTCTGTTTTCAAAGCATTCTTCAAAGCATTCCTCAAAGGAAAACTGAAATTCGCGGATACCACCAGTCTGCAAAGGAATGAGGCTGCTAAAGCCATGCAGACCCAGAGACCAGGAAAAGCAGCGACCAAGCGAGGGCCAACTGGAAGGGAAGAAAATCTGAGGGTGATTTGTGTATGCATGTGCACACGTGGACGGCATGTGCACACGTGGACGGCATGTGCACACTGGAGGTCAGAGGCTGCTGTCTGGTGTTGTCCTCGACCTCTCCCACCTGCTTTTTGGAGATGGCATCTCTCACTGAACCCAGAGCTTGCAAATTTGGCTAGAATAGCTGGCCAACAAACTCCAGGGATCTTCCTATCTCTGCCTCCCCAGGGCTGGGATTACAGATGCACACCACTGCACAGCTTTCATGTGGGTTCCGGGGATTGCACTAGGGTCCTCATGCTTACATGGCAAGGAGTTTATCTACTCAGCCATCCCTGCAGACCCTGGGGATAATATTTTTTCAGTAGCTATTGAGGCAATTAGCAGTTCTGGCCCAGGTCCCTACTGCTCGTTATCCTTCCAAATGATCTCAAGCCCACCAGCACATCTTCCAGTTCAACGGAGCCTCTCAGCTCCAAAAGAAGAGAGGGTGCTTCCCAAAATTCAGAAGTGTGGAAGCTGCATCTCAGCTGCCACACTCCAGGTACTACCGGTGTGTATGCCTCTGGCCTTTCCAATTCCTGGTGTGTTGCAAATGAACACTGCAGCAGGTAAACAGAGCCCACGGTGCAAAGCACAACTCTTATTTATAGATCAAACACCTGTCATCAATTTAAACAGTAGTTATCTAACTTGAAAGTTTAGCAAGACACTGAATGCCCCCTTGAAGCAGTAATTTCCAAGTGGCAGTTTGCATATACAGATGTGTTTAAAGCCTACTTCAGAATGCTATAATTATCATCAAAAAGACCGATTCCATTAAATATCTGTTATGGTTTTAGTATTTGCTCTCCTAGACAGATTTGAAATGTTGGAAGTCTTTGGTTTCTTAGCGCTATACTTCTAACATCATTAATTTAAAGAGGCTAAGGATTTTTAAATTGGAAAGCATCTCATCACAAGTTGGGGGGCAGCTAATGATACACTGTGGCTGTTGCCTTTACGAACCCAGTTGACATCTCCAGCCTTTCTACCAGACACACAAGAAACCTAGAATTCAAAGAAAGATCTTTCCAAGACAGATCAGTGCAGAGTGCCTGAAGTTCTCAGCACTGTATCTTTAAAAGTGATGCGTTATGCTGCTCCAAGGATATTATTCTAGTACTTCTGCTGATGAACCCGAGGGCAGTCTACCATCTTCTTTATTTTACAAATGATGAGAACTGACCCTAGAGGTGGTACGCTGCCTGAGATCATTTGGCTAGGCAACAGTAGCATGAGTCAAACATGGGTTCTCTAAAGCCCCTCACAACTCTTGCCACATGCTTGGACTGTTTCAAAATTGATTTTCTGGGCTAGAGAGATGGCCCAGTGGTCAAGAGGACTGGCTGCTCTTGCAGAGGAATTGGGTTTGATTCCCAGTACCACATGATGGCTAACAACCATCCGTAACTTCAGTTCTAGGGGAATCTGACATCTTCTTCAGACCTCTGCAGTCAATGTACACCAGTGCAGATACGTACATGCAGGGAATACACTCATACATATAAAATAAAATAACTTTCAAAATGGACTTTCCATTAACAGGCTATTGACTATCATTGTGGAAGTGGATGATAATTATTTTCAGTGGTTTCAGACTGGTTTGACCTCTGGGACATGAGTTACCCAACAGGAAATTCAGTAACAGGCTACATGGTACTGTAGGCAAGGTGCTTTACCTTGGTAGACCTTTCTTCCCATTCAGAAAACCCTAGGAGCAAATTAGAGGACAGTCACTGCTCTTTTGCATTCTTTAGTTCTGTGGCCCCAAGCCTGTGGCTGCTTCTTTTTGCAGAAGTGAGGGCAGGCCTGTGCTCATGAGGGCGAGCACTTTTGCAAGGTGATCCCTCCTCACCAGGAGCACTACTGCAAGGTGACCCCTCCTCCCCAGGAGCACTACTGCAAGGTGACCCCTCCTCACCAGGAGCACTACTGCAAGATGACCCCTCCTCCCCAGGAGCACTACTGCAAGGTGACCCCTCCTCACCAGGAGCACTACTGCAAGATGACCCCTCCTCACCAGGAGCACTACTGCAAGATGACCCCTCCTCACCAGGAGCACTACTGCAAGGTGACCCCTCCTCACCAGGAGCACTACTGCAAGGTGACCCCTCCTCCCCAGGAGCACTGTTTGTATTCCAGTCCCTCGATACCAACTCCCTAACTGTTGTGTACTGAATGGATTTTGTGACATTCTGTGACATGGCTGACACTGCCTCTACTGTGATTCCAATAAGTACCCTCAATTCAACCCGGGCACTCTCAACAGTTGAGCTCAGGGAACCCCACTCTGTACCTGAACCCCAGAGCAGGGCCCATGATCCCTAAGAATGGAGTTACCTTTCTATCTCTGATAGGAAAGTACATGTGAATTAGCACAATGGCTAAGATATATAATATCTCAGAGTGTCAAGCAGAGACTCCTGAGTTGTCTGCTTCCTTCTGATGTGGAGAAGGGGAGGCTGGGGCACCTCATGGGGTGGGGTTTAGCCTGGTGTCTCTAGCTCTGCCACCCACTACTGAAGATCAGGGTTGGAGGAATAGGTGAGTGCTAAGCAGGTCCTAGGGTCCCTCTCCAGCCTTAGAGGCTGTAATGTGAAGATTGTTCTGTTATTTGGATGGTAAGTTGCTTTAAAGCACTCTATATAAACAGTAGCTTGTGTGTGGTAGGGGATTAACCTGCTTCTGAAGGACTGATCTAAAATCCACACTCAGGAGTTAGTGCAGGTTACTATCTGCAGGCTAGAAGTCCAACATTAAGCTGGAGTTTGGCTATTATTATCTCCCACGGGTCTGTGTGGTAAAGGCTTGGTCCCCAGCCTGGTGCACCTGAGAGACTATTTTTTTAGGCCTGTGAGTGTTTTGCCTGCAGGTATGTAAGTGTACTATGTGTATGCAGCACCTGCGGAGGCCAGAAGAGGGTGTTGGGTCTCCTGGAACTGGAGTTACAAGTGGTTGTGGGGTGCCCAACATGGATATTGGGAACTGAACCCCAGTCCTCTGCAAGAGCAGCAAGTGATCTTAACCACTGAGCCACTTCTCCAGCTCCATCTCGTGAGACTTCTAAGAAGTGAGGTCAGTAGAAGGTCTCGGTCATCAGAAATGTACCTTTGTACACGTGGAGGACAGAGGCCAACTTCCCTCCTTCCCTGGGAGCCAAGGAGCCAAGGTCTCTCACTGGCCTGGAACTCACCCAGTAGGCCAGGCCAGCTGGCCAGCGAGCCCCACAGATCAGCCTATCTCAGTGCTGGGATTACAATGGCGGGCTCCCACGCCCAGCTTCTTATCTGGGCTCTGGGGACTGGACTTGGGTCCTCATGCTTGCAAAGGAAGCAATCTGAGCTATCTCCCTGCCCCCAACCTACATCTAATAGGAAGCCAGTGATATTTATAAAAGAAAAAGGCTCAGGTCACTGGGCAGCAGGCAGGGGCTGAGGAGGGAGGCTGCTTGAAGAGCCTCCATTCTAATTATGAGAATGGTCCTTAGGTTCAACACGAGTCATGCTTTCAATGTCTACTCCCAGACTAAGACTGGAACTTCATTGCGTTCTGGCAGTCCTAGGTGGGCCCTGTCCGGGGCGTTGGGCCGTTGGCATTCAGTTTGCTATTTGATCTCTCGCTGGGTCTGTCCTCTCCTCGCTCCTGCGCCCTTCCTCCACCCTATCATGACTGTCAGAAACCAGCTCTATGTGTTTGGATTTCTGGCCTTGATCCAAATGCATTTCTATTGTTTATAAATGACTCAGTCCTGATGTCTCTTAAAACAGATGAAAACCCCGTCCTCTCAGGTCTGCTGGGCACTGGCCACATCATGGCGTACTTCTGTACACGGTTTTTCACTACAGGAAAAGTCCCGGGGGAAACCAGGCAAGACAGACCAGGCTTTGCCTCTGGACATAAGAAAACCCAGAGAGGCTTCAAGACTCTCCAAGTCCACTGCAAGCCGCAGGTCTCAAGCCAGCACCTGGCTTCTTAGCCCAGGGTCCTCAGAGAGAGTCAAGATGGGAGTTAGAATCCCTGGGAACATTCCCAGTTCACATGCGCTTATTTTGTATATGGAATGACCCTCCCTTGATAGCTTTGTCTAAACCTCCTGTGTCTTAACTCAGTTTCTGTCCAGCTCTGCTAAGCCACAGAGAGTGACAGACAGTGCCTCTGTCCCTAGAAGCCACTGGTTACAGACAGATGCACACATCCTCCTTTACAATATTTAGAATCGCAAACTAAAAACTTGGTGCATCTTATTGAGATGAGAGCACTGTTCTAAGTGGGAGGAAGAGAAAACTCTCTGGGATGGTCAGGTCTTCTCATCTAATTGTCATTCAGGTGGACAATTGAAGGCATGGCCACTCAATGTGTGTAAAATGCCTTGGAATGTTTTATTCCTCCTGTTATGGCTGGTTCACAGCTATGAATTTATCCTCAGGAATGTGTCAGAGAACTTAAAAAGGAGGCTTATGTTCAGCATGTTTGTGACTGTGTAACTGAAGTGAAGGGCAGGAGGTGGTCACGTTGATGGCTCGCAGTCCACGTGGCAGAACTCTGCAGCCACTGTGATGTTCTAGAAAATGGACACAGTGAGACTGCTGAGGGGAGAAAACAGGTCCTAAAGGCCTGTCTGATGATCTGTGATGAGATAGATGACAGATAGATAGATAGATAGATAGATAGATAGATAGATAGATAGATATAGATGATAGACAGACAGAAGATAGATGATAGACAGACAGATAGATGATAGACAGACAGACAGACAGACAGATAGATGATGACAATAACAGCAATGCTTCTCACTGCTGTGAGATTAAAGATGATTTTATTTCCTACTTCCAGCTCTTCGAAATCCAGTTTTAAAAAGGTGGCTCATGCCTATAATCCCAGCCCGAGTGAGACTAAGGCAGAAAGAATGCTGTGAGTTCAATCCCAGGCCTGAACTACATAGAGAGTTCTAAGCCAGCCTGGACTGCAGAATGAGATTTGGTCTCAAACACAACAAAGCAAAAAGCCAAAACACAAAAATGAATAAAATTTTTAGAGGTGTTCTTTCACTGGGCTCCCAGGAATCGTGAGCACCGTGGGGCTCCGTCTGCTGTGAGGTTCTCTGAGCTTTCTTCTGAGCAAGGTGGGTCGTGTAGAAGACTACATCCTGGGGCTGGAGAGATGGCCTAGCGGTTAAGAGCGCCGACCGCTCTTACAGAGGACCCGGGTTCGATCCCCAGCACCCACATGGTGGCCGAGAACCGTCTGAAACTCCAATTCCAGGAGAGCTCCAGTTCCAGGGGAATCCGAGACCCTCTTCTGACCTCAGCGGCGTTGCACGACACGGGTGCACAGACTTGCATGCAGACAGTACATTCATACACATACAGAAATTAATAAAATTAAAAAAAATTAAAAAAAAAAAAGAAGACTACATCCTTCATACTCATTGCAGCATCTCTAGTCAGCTGACAGGAAGGAGACCTCCCCCTCCCCAAGAGGAGCAGATAATGGGTTAGGGATCCTCATCTAGTGGGTCAGCCAGAGAATTTGACATGAGCAAGCAACCAAGATGTGGCCCAGGTGGGTAAGGGGAAGAGATGAAGGCACAGGAGATAGCGTCTTTCACTGGAAAATGTCCCTTAGATAAAATGTTCAGGGTGGGGGCTCAGCAGTTAAGAGTGCTGACTGCTTTTGCAGAGGACCTGGGTTCAATTCCCAGCACCCACATGGTGGCTAAGAACCATCTTTAAGCTGGTGGTACACGCCTTTAAGCCTAGCGCTCAGGAGACAGAGGCAGGTGAATCTCTGTGAGTTCAAGGCCAGCCTGGTCTACAGAGTGAGTCCCAGGCCAGCTTGGGCAATAGGGAGACCTCAGCACTGTGGAGAAGTGCCTGCAGAGTGACTATCTGAAAGAAGATGGCCAACCAGGAACTAGAAGGGCAGGCTCCTGCCTAACTAATCCATTTGACCTTTGCAGCAGGCACCCTGGGTGGGTACCGGTCTTCCACGGCAGTTT
This sequence comes from Rhizomys pruinosus, assembly GCA_009823505.1. Taxonomy (NCBI): domain Eukaryota; kingdom Metazoa; phylum Chordata; class Mammalia; order Rodentia; family Spalacidae; genus Rhizomys; species Rhizomys pruinosus. Next base: position 56,500 of record VZQC01010399.1, on the reverse strand, counting down.
CTTGTGATTTCAAGGTGCTTCACAGAAGGCTGTCAGATGGGACAAGGCAGCTGGGAAAATCTCTGGAAACAAGGCACTGGGACTAGTGGGCCTATGGCTTATTCCCACAAGAAAGGCACACTACAGTTTAGGTAACATCTCAATACTAAGCACCTAAACTACTCTGTCATTTGTGGTGGTTCACGGAGCCTCAGCTACACAAACATGTTCAATGATGTGAAGTTAGGATGCTCGCACAAGTTGCTTTTAGATAATGAGATTGTTTGTGAAATTCTTCATATTTTTGTATATACTTTAAAAATAATATAACAGCATCCCTTTTAATCATAGGGAGAAAATAAAGAAAAATTAACATGTCCTGGGGGAACTACAAAGGGGAACATAAATAAAGTGTGTACACTTCCTACGCAGGCCAGGGAGGAAAGCACGCCTGGCACATGAACTATCAATTGTGGCCTGAACTGTAGCTCTGAGGAAAAGGACTTGCATTGCTGATTTGTCCTCCTGCTTTGAGAATGTCACAGCAGTAATGCCATTTAACAGCCCGAGACAATTAATCAAGCTAATGTCTTCATAGAAATATCAGAAAGGAGCAAGTATAAGAACGGACATAGTTCAGCTTTGGAAAATAAGATTCCTTCTGTCTTGATCTTGTTACCGAACTGGGGGCACAAAGAGAACATGAGCTTTGTAGGATGGACTTACTCTGGAGTCTCGTCCTTCTAAGACAAACACATAGTCCTGGGCTCTGCAACCTGGGGGCTCCTGCCGGGTTTTAGTTAACTGTTTTGGCCTCACATGCTCTGTGACTGGCAGTGCCAGGGAGCTGCTCCTTTGAAAGGATCTGGGATCATTTAGTATCTGCCAGCTTTCCAATAAGCTCCAGTAAGCCTAGGAACTCCTGCCTGAGAGTTTATAGTTTCCAACAATCACATTTTCCTTCGCATTTAGAATCTCAGAAATGACTTTATTCCATGGGTTCCCCCATGCACACTCCTCCTGCAGGACACTGTCCTCACAAAGGGCCTTCTGTTAATGCTCCAGATACGTGGATGCTAAGCTGAACTCACAGACACTCTCAGATTCTAGAAAGCTTTGGAAGAATAATGGTCTGAATTTCTACTTTAGATCCAGGTACCTGTGGGAAAACAAAGCTGCAAACCAGATAACTGACAAGTACTAGGCTTTTTCAATATCCATAACACCTATGGGACCCAAGGTCTCCCTCAAGACATGCAGGATGAGCAACTAAAATTTTTTCCTGATTGACCAGGTGGTGAGTATTTCTAAAACTTTATCAACAATGAATGGATGGACTTGGCACTCTGTGTAATATGAAGTTATTTATCTTATTAAAATTAAAAATGACAGCATAAAAAAAAGAAGTTCTGATTTGGAAGGTTCTCCAGATTTCTTTCTCTAGTTACAGATTCCAAACCTAGAAATCTGGAAGCCTTATGTGGATTCTTGTCCTCAACTACAAGAAGCCAAGTATCTCAACCAGAAAAAAGGAAGAGAGAGAGAGAGAGAGAGAGAGAGAGAGAGAGAGAGAGAGAGAGAGATTTTACAGGATTAACAGGACACAGTGGTTGTGTTCTGGCAACACCAAGCAGTGCCACAACTAACTTCAGCAAGAAGCACCCTGCCATCACCCTCCTGCACACCCCGCCATCCCCGCCAGCCATCATCCTCCTGCACACCCCGCCATCATCCTCCCGCACCCTCCCTCGCACCCGCCATCACCCTCCCATGCTCTCTCTCTACCCTGGGATCTGAGTGTACAGTCACTGAATGTCATGCTCTGGTTTCTCTCAGGTACCTTGACACAATAGTCAGGCAGCTGCTCTACATGGATCTGGAATAGACCAGCAGGGCCCTTGAGGAGTGGGTCCTCAACATCTGCATGGCTACTGCTATACACTTAAGACTTGAGTATCACAGGCCAAGAAAGAACTCCAGGTCTGGTGTCCACAGTAGCCCACCGTGTGCGGCAGAGCAGTCCTATGCCTTCAGCACGTCTCTGGGCAGTGCTGTCCTGTTGATGGCATTTGACACTCTTAGATAGACAGAGAAAAAGGGTCATTTGCTGAACACTTAGAAACTCAAAGCTTTCCCCAGTCATAGTCTCGGTGTATGAGCATTAGACTCCCTGTCTTCACAAATCTCATGCCATAATGGTGCTGTACAGGCGACTAATAAGCAGCAGGTAAGGCCTTGGCCATGAGCTTGAGTCTAAATCGGTGGCTCCTTCCAGTCTGCTAGAGCACCTCTCCATGCACAGATCAGGCTTTCTCTAGGTAAGGAGGGAAGTTGTGTCACATGGTTCGTTTTATAAGAGAAGACAGACCAGGGTGGGTGCTTCAAAGATGCTTTGGTCAAAGCCTGGAGAGCGTGGGAGGACTGAGTATGCCCAGTATCGCTCCCAGGGAAGTGCAGTGGACCCTGGAGTGTGTGGGAGGACTGAGTATGCCCAGTATCACTCCCAGGGAAGTGCAGTGGACCCTAGAGTGCATGGGAGGACTGAGTATGCCCAGTATCACTCCCAGGGAAGTGCAAAGGACCCTGGAGTGCGTGGGAGGACTGAGTATGTCCAGTATCGCTCCCAGGGAAGTGCAGTGGAGCCTGGAGTGCGTGGGAGGACTGAGTATGCCAAGTATCGCTCCCAGGGAAGTGCAGTGGAGCCTGGAGTGCGTGGGAGGACTGAGTATGCCCAGTATCGCTCCCAGGGAAGTGCAATGGACCCTGGAGAGCGTGGGAGGACTGAGTATGCCCAGTATTGCTCCCGGGGAAGGACTGAGTACGCCCAGTATCGCTCCCGGGGAAGTGCAGTGGACCCTGGAGTGCGTGAGAGGACTGAGTATGCCCAGTATCGCTTCCGGGGAAGTGCAGTGGACCCTGGAGTGTGTGGGAGGACTGAGTATGCCCAGTATTGCTCCCGGGGAAGTGCAACGGACCCTGAAGTGCGTGGGAGGACTGAGTATGCCCAGTATCGCTCCCGGGGAAGTGCAGTGGACCCTGGAGTGCGTGGGAGGACTGAGTATGCCCAGTATCGCTCCCGGGGAAGTGCAGTGGACCCTGGAGTGCGTGGGAGGACTGAGTATGCCCGGTATCGCTCCCAGGGAAGTGCAACGGACCCTGGAGTGCGTGGGAGGACTGAGTATGCCCAGTATCGCTCCCAGGGAAGTGCAGTGGACCCTGGAGTGCGTGGGAGGACTGAGTATGCCCAGTATCGCTCCCAGGGATGTGCAACGGACCCTGGAGTGCATGGGAGGACTGAGTATGCCCAGTATCGCGCCCAGGGATGTGCAATGGACCCTGGAGTGCGTGGGAGGACTGAGTATGCCCAGTATCATTCCCAGGGAAGTGCAGTGGACACAGGAGCTCCTTCTGTTCTCAGCCTAAACATCCAAAGACATCAAGAGATTTCTGCAAATCCATTTCAACTGGGCCTCTGCTTAGAAAGAAAGTCAAGTTGACTTCCGCCCAGACAGTAGCAGACAACCTGACGAGTCTCCCTATGGTGAGGGCAACAGCATACTACCATAATGACTGCAGGAGCCTGACGCCCCCAGCCCAGGCCTTGCTGGCTGGGGCCTAGGACCAGCAGTTCAGCCTTTGTCACTGCTGCCTCTGCGGTTGTGTGGCATCATGAGGCCAGCCGCCAGCTGAAGACATGGACTTTCCAACTACCCTCTGATGTGTTCCCATTGGGCCTGATGCACTGCAGGCTCTCCGCTCGGCCAGCTTTGTGCTTGGTGTTCACAGCCCTCTTAACTCTTAACTTTTCAACCAGAGACATTACACATGCAGCGTAGAGCTCCCTATAAACGACACTCTTCAAATCACTACTAGACTGAAGTCTGGTGAGAACCCAATAAACAGAGGCAGGGAAAGATAAGACACGTTCCTGCTGCTACTCTATCAGCACAGCCAGCAAAGGGGTTTGCAGCCTCTGCCTCCCTAATTATTACACTTATGTCTGCCATCTCACAGGCTCAAGTGGCTGACCAGACAGCTCAGTCCTTTGATATGAAATGCACACTGACAAGGCCACTGGCTTCAGAGGAATAGGGCCAGACAGAGACACACAGAAGGGAATGCAGAAGAACCACTAGAGAGCCCGACTCGATCCTCTTGTTCTCTGCTGCGGTGTGAGTCTTCCCCAGACATCCATGTGTTAGAATCATAACTCCTCACTGCAGCAAGATGGGGAGGGGGTGGCGGGACGGGGAACAAAGCCCTTCTGAATGCTTCTTGCCTTTCTCAAGGGGTTCGTTACCTTCAAGCAAGGGGTTATACGGTGAGCTGCCGGTAGCATTTGTGCCTCTTCTGCTTGCTTTTCCTCATAATTAGATCAAGGCCGTCTGGGCTGGTGTCATGCTTGGCTTGTGGGTGTCCCAGCCTAGGGTCATAAACCCAAAGGGAAAAACCTCTCTCCTTTTATAAACTACCTAGTTTCAGATTATTTTGTTGTAGCAACAGAAAACAGACTATAATGGTCTTCTACCTTTTTAAAATATTTTATTTATTTTTATTTTATGTGTATGAGTGTATTGCCTGCATGTATGTAAGTGCAACCGTGTCATGCAATGCCCCTGGTAGTCAGAAGGTGGTGTCAGGTCCCCTGGAACTGGAGTTACAGATGGTTGTTCGCTGCCATGTGGGTGCTGAGAAACAAACCTGGGTCCTCCATAAATGCTCTAACCACTGAGCATCTCTTTAGCTCCTAGTCTTTGATCTTTTTAAGGACTACTTCAAAATTCATTTCACTTTCCTTTCCCTCCCTCTCTGCCCTTGTCCTAGGCTCCCTCACTCTTTCTGACAGGTGCACATACACCTCTTGTCTTAAGGCTTTAGGCATCTAAGCCCAGAGAAGCACATGGTAGAAAGAAGACAGTGAGGAAAAGGAACATGTATCCTTCCAAAGCCAAACATCTAAGGCTGGGACTGCACAGTACTGCAATTTCCTGGGCCAACAGCTTTGTCCAGGCAAAGTTCCCGCTCATGTGAGCCATCTCAGTAGGACTTATCAAACTCAGCCATATGGACAGTTTTCATAGATGTTCATTCAAGATTTTCTCACTGCTCCAACTTCTAGCTTGTTACTTCACACCTGCTCCCCCCAACCCCCATGTGGTTCTCTTCAGTTGCTAGGTGACCTTCCAGGACAGCCCTGGAAATAGGGATTTCTAGTTTCTTCTAAGAGGAGAAGACAGGCAAAATGGCAGGAATACCAAGTGAGGGAAGAAAATTGGAAGGAACTCTCTGATTCGGTACCAAATTTGCTCCAGGATAAACTGCACAGTATTCAAAATTCTGGCAGGCCACCAGGAACTGTGGAGTGGCAAGGTTCCCAGATTCAGCTTCCCAGAGCTGACTGTACAAGGGAGAGCAGGATGCTGCCAGAAAAGCTCACAGCGAGGGGCATGGCATGGCCGAAACAACAGCGAGACCTTGGCTCTTCATACTTAGGGACCCAAAAGCCCAGGGACACTTTTTTTTTTGTCATTGAGTGTTAGCTTCCTTTCCCACTCAGGACTCCAGGGAGTTGCAGATTCTGTGCCCTTTAATCACAGGCAACTCATGCGTACTGTCCAGAAGCTACAGGGCCCACGCCGTGTAGCAATGTTCCCCACAGTAAATGAAGGCAGACGCTGGTGCCCTTCCTCAGCTTGGCTTGGAGAAAGATCCTTGAAGTCACCTGGCATCTCCCACAGTTGACAGAGAGTCAAACTATGCATGCACCCAGAAAAGGCTGGGTGCATGAAAGGTCAAGTCAAAGGAAGGCACTGCTCTCTTCAGCAAGCTCAGCATAGCTGGGTGATCTTTAAATGAGCACAGGACCAGGGCTCAGCAGCGATCCAGATGGCCACCCTGGGGAAGGCCCGTGCAAACCACCCAGCCATGCCTCCTGACTGAGTAGGCAGATCCAGATGTGGCCCCCATAGACATTGGTAACCTCTGCTGGTGTCTGTTAGCTAACCCCTGGAGGGGCTCTCTGCATTTCTCCACTTCTCCTGCACTTGGATTCTGATAGCATCTGCCAACAAGCTGCCCCAGTGGCCCGATACCTGGAAAGCTGGGACTCAAGTCCTCCTTGCATTGCTCCTGCCTCTCAGGCACAGAGGGAGACTCTTACCATTGGGAGGTCACTAGGGTGAGACTTCTCAGTGGCTCCTTCATTTGGCCTGCTTCCCTGCTAGGGCAAGACTTGGCCTATTTGAAACATCCTATCTCTAAGTCTACTTTTCCTTATGCCTTAGGTTTGTTATGGATTTATCTTTCTCTTACCTCTTCCATCAGATTATAAACCCCTGAGAGGAGCTGATGGTAAAGGCAAGAAATAAGCATCACCAGTGTGATGGTTGATCTTTATTGTCGGGTTGCCTGGATCTACAGTCATGAGAGGAGACACTGCTCTGGGTGTGCCTATGAAGGTATTTCTGAAGAGGTTTAGCTGAGGAGGAAAGACCACCCTGAATGCTGGAAGAATCATCTATAGACTGGCTTGAATAAAGATAAGAGGAAGAAGGCAGCGGAGCACCAGCATCCATCTCTTGCTACTTCCTGACTGCAGATACGTGACCCGCTTCCCAGCGCTCCTGCTGCCACGCCTTGCGAGATGGACTGCACATGAGATGGACTGCACGCGAGATGGACTGCACGTGAGATGGACTGCACGTGAGATGGACTGCACGCAAGATGGACTGCACTCACAAACTATGAGCCAGTGCAAACTCTTCCTCCCTTAAGTTGATTCTTGTCAGGTGTTGGGTCAAAGCAATGAGAAAAATGAGCAATTCACTGAGGATATGCCCACCATTCTAAACACATTTCTGTTTTATTCCTGTGACAGAGACAAATGTTAATTCTTCCTGTCTTATATCTAAAAACATATATAGTTTAGAAGAACTAAGACACCTGTCCGGGGCCACTGCTCTGACAATGGATACGTGGGCCTGGAACTGAGACCTCTGTGTGGGAACTCTGTGCGATTCTCTCTTCAACTCCCTGGAGGCAGGGACATGGCTGCCTCCTCATCTTTGCATCTCTGTACCCGATTTAACACCTCGCGTAGCACCTTGTATTGTGTTAACTTGAATATTTGCTACATAAAAATGAAAGTATGTATCATGTCTGCCCTAACAGGTTTTTCAAAGCTCAGCAGGGCACTATCAAGTATACACACTGCTGTGAGACACATCTCCAGAATGTCTTCATCTTGCAAACCAGAAACTCTATAGTGCACAGTTCCTCATTCCCCACCCTTTGATTTCCAAGAGCTTCACTGCTTACGGGAGGGAAATCACAAAGCGTTTGTGTGATTGGCTGATCCAACCCAGCACAGGGTCTTCAAGGTTCAACCACTGACATGGTGTTTGACAGGATTCCCTCCTTTTAAGGCTGGATGATGTTCCGCCAGGAATTTTAGATGCTGACTTTCATCAGGTTGCTTCCTTAAAGCCAATCTTTCAACTCAGCTTCATTCACAAGAGCTTTCATAATGAAAGGGCTATGTGGTCACGGCTGGGCCCCGTGCTGTGCCGACTGATCCTCTCAGTCTACAACAACCCCTTCAAGGTCATTTCGATGATCCCCAGATGGGAAAAACAAGGCTCAGGGAAATTACACCACATGTTCAAGGTCACAGAGCTTCAAAGTACAGCAAGCTAGACCTGTTCAGCTCTGGGTGCCTTTCTGAAAGGCTGCTGACCGTTATTAGCCTTCACCACCTTCCAGTGAGTCCTTGGGGATGATGATTGTAAGGGACCCTGAGGAAAAGACATAAACTGGGATACCATGGCTGTCATGCCCATTCAGCACAGGGCTGAGTAAAGCCCTAAATTCTTTTTCTTTTTAAATTTATTTTTGTATGTGTATGAGTGTACTGTCTGCATGTAGGTTTGTGCACCCGTGTCATGCAATGTCGCAGAGGTCAGAAGAGGGCGTTGGTTTCCCCTGGAACTGGAGTTCTCCTGGAACTGGAGTTACAGACAGTTCTTAGCCATCATGTGGGTGCTGGGGATCAAACCCGGGTCCTCTGCAAGAGCAGTCGGTGCTCTTAACCGCTAGGCTATCTCTTCATCCCCGTAAAGCCCTAAATTCTTGACTGCCAGCCCACGCTCTCTGCTGTGGTCCCTCATCTCTGCACAGGGCCCACCAAGTAATCTACACATGTGACTTCTTACCCAATCAAAATGTTATGCTTTGTGCTGGCCCAGCTCCATACATAAGTCTTCCAGATGGGCCCAGGCCTCCCACAGACTCTGCTTACTAAACTCTGTTTCTCCTTCATTCTATATGGCTTTGTGCAGGTGTGCACATCCTCACAGGTAATGCTATGAACTATGGTTCTGACTTTCCAGGGAGGGACTCATTCCCTCTTCTGTATGATATCACTCAACAGCATCTGGAGGTATGGGTGGCACTGGATGAAGTCTTTGGATGTGCCATAGGATTGACAATTTAGGACAGAGACAGGTTCTTAGGGGGCAGTTGGCTTAGCACACTTATTTTCCAAATAAGATGTGGATCCAAAGATGTGAGGAGACTTGTCTGGTTACAAAGCTAATTAATGAAAGAGCTGGGCGCAGAATCCAAGTTGGTCATCTCCTGCTGCTCGCTGTAAGGGACCTACTCAGGAGTCCTTAAGAATTGTCAGCATCAGGCTTGTGACTTAAGAGCAGACAAAAGAAAGAGAGGTAAAAGTCTATATTCATTCATTTTTTAAGGTGATATGAAAGTACCAACTTTTATTTCTATAGGGGGAAAAGATGAAAAGGAATATTGAACAGAAAGAAATGAATAGAGAGCAAAGCAAATTCCCAGTCCTCATCCAGATATTAAATAACTGAAAGGCAGTCTCCGTGTGCCTCTCCCTCCCCCATCTGGCCTCAACACTGCTGCTCCTACAAAGGCCAGGAAGATGCTGTTCTCTCCCCAGGAATGCTTGAAAACCTGGAGAGGGCATTAACTTTTTATGACCTCAAAATTCTTTAATAAATTATCTTTATTAAAGGATCACTGGTTCTTTCGTACCTTGAAAATGAAATTACACTTCCTAGAAAACATATATTCACTTCATTTGCAGGTCTGCTACCTTGTTACAACTATGCCCACATCTCCACTAACAAAGGAAGATTTCATGGTTTACAAAATACTTGCAAAATACTTAATATATATATATATATATATATATTAAGGTGTAGCNATCCAAAGATGTGAGGAGACTTGTCTGGTTACAAAGCTAATTAATGAAAGAGCTGGGCGCAGAATCCAAGTTGGTCATCTCCTGCTGCTCGCTGTAAGGGACCTACTCAGGAGTCCTTAAGAATTGTCAGCATCAGGCTTGTGACTTAAGAGCAGACAAAAGAAAGAGAGGTAAAAGTCTATATTCATTCATTTTTTAAGGTGATATGAAAGTACCAACTTTTATTTCTATAGGGGGAAAAGATGAAAAGGAATATTGAACAGAAAGAAATGAATAGAGAGCAAAGCAAATTCCCAGTCCTCATCCAGATATTAAATAACTGAAAGGCAGTCTCCGTGTGCCTCTCCCTCCCCCATCTGGCCTCAACACTGCTGCTCCTACAAAGGCCAGGAAGATGCTGTTCTCTCCCCAGGAATGCTTGAAAACCTGGAGAGGGCATTAACTTTTTATGACCTCAAAATTCTTTAATAAATTATCTTTATTAAAGGATCACTGGTTCTTTCGTACCTTGAAAATGAAATTACACTTCCTAGAAAACATATATTCACTTCATTTGCAGGTCTGCTACCTTGTTACAACTATGCCCACATCTCCACTAACAAAGGAAGATTTCATGGTTTACAAAATACTTGCAAAATACTTAATATATATATATATATATATATATTAAGGTGTAGCCCATGCCAACTTCAAACTCCTCATCCTCCTGCCTCCACATCATCAGCATTTCCTACTGTGAGCCACTACAACTGGCTGGTTGTGTTGTATAAAAAATTGCTTATCTTATAATGGGGCTTAAGTAATGGAAGGTGTAATACACACACACACACACACACATACACACACACACACACATATATATATATATATTCCTCCATTTATATCTCAAATGCTTTTTAGAGCTTCCTGTGTATCGGGCACTATTCTTTTTCCTAGGGGCATAGTATTAAATAAACCCAAGGCCATTCTTGTCTTGATGGAGTTTGTATTCCAAGGATGAGGCAACTGGCTCAGAGTAGGCCAAAGTTAGGAAGGGTCAAGAGGACAGTGACAGTGACCATCCACGGAGAACCTGCTGGACTTCAGGCTCCAACACTGTGCAGTTACCATCCAAGGAGAACCTGCTGGACTTCAGGCTCCAACACTGTGCAGTCACCATCCACGGAGAACCTGCTGGACTTCAGGCTCCAACACTGTGCAGTCACCATCCACGGAGAACCTGCTGGACTTCAGGCTCCAACACTGTGCATGTCTCATTTATTCCTCAAGAACCTCACAAGGAAATGTCATTAAGAGAAGGAAAGAACACCCAGAGAGGCTAAGGACCTCCCTAAGGGTACTATGCTAGTAAGTGAAGGTGTCGGGACTCTTGAGATCTTTAGGGAAGACCAGCGTGTGCACGCTGAGTTGTGCTGGGTACTGAAGGATGGGCAGATTCAGTGTTCCAAGAGGACAGAATAGGTCACTGGTATAGCTGTGAGCCTGACTTCTCAGAGAGTTGATAATAGAGCCTCTGTGCTCCCTTGATGCCTGTCATTCAGCTGTGGAGTGCAGCTGTGCAGACGGGCAAGCTCCAATAAAACCCAGTGACTGCTGAACAGAGGTGCCTGCCTTCCCGCAAAAATGATGTGTGATGACTGGGAATCCAGGTGGAATGGGCTAGCCCATCCTCATCAATACACCCAGAGTAATACAAAATTAGGCAAATATCTAGATGCAAGAGTAAATCTTGATGGCTTTGTATGAGCCACTGATTTCTTAGTTATGACACCAAAAACACAAACATCAAAACCTATAAATATGACAGGATTAAACTAAAAGGGAAGACTGGAGACATGACTCAGTGGTTAAGAGCACTTGCTGCTCTTACAGAGAAGAGTTCAGTTCCCACACACAGAGCAGCTAACAACCATCTGTAACTCCAGTCCAGGAGATCTGATGCCCTCTTCTGGCCTCTGCAGGTACTGACACAGGTGCACTTGATAAATGCAGGCAAAACACTCATCAAATTTCAAAAAATAATTAAAAAACAAAACCAAACCCTTTTTGTGCTCACAGAAACAAGAGAACCCACAGAATGGGAGAAAATATTTGAGGTTATATGTGTGGTATGAGACTTACCTTTGAATACATAAAGAATTATGAACACAGGCATGTGAGACACGTCTATAATCCCAGCATTCAGAAGACTGAGGCAAGAGGATTGCCCAGCCTGGGCTACAAAGTGAGATCTTGTCTCAAAAATAAATAAATAAAGCATGGTGTGTGGGGTACATGCCTTTAATCCCAGCACTCAGGATGAAAGGCAGGTGGACTTTTGTGAGTTTGAGACCAGCCTGGTTGTGCTGGATAGCTTTACTGTCAACTTGACACACCTGGGTTGAGGGAGCCTCAGTTGGGGAATTGGTTCCATTGGATTGGCCTGTGGCCACATCTGTGGAGTATTGTCTTGATGGTCGAGCAGTGTGGGAGGGCCCGGCCCACAATGAGTGGTGCCACCCTGGGCAGATTGTTGTGTACCAAATAAGAAGGCAGGCTGGGCATGAGCCAGGGGAGCAAGCCAGTGAACAGCATTCCTCCATGGCTTGTGCTTCAGCTCCTGCCTCCAGGTTCCTGCCCTGAGTTCTTGTCTTGGGCTCCCTGAGTGATGAACTATGACCCGGGAGATGTAAGCTGAATAAACTCTTTCCTCCCCAAGTTGGTGTTGGTCAGAGTGTTTTGTCACAGCAATGGAAGACAAACTAGAACACTGGTCTACATAGCAAAACCAAGCCAGCCAGAGCTACCAGCAAAACCCTGTCTCAAAAAAAAAAAAAA
>VZQC01010399.1:3452-42029 GCA_009823505.1 Rhizomys pruinosus | reverse complement strand
TGCGGAAGAGGGGCCGTGGTAGAATGTAAGGGCTGTGATTGGGTGAACGGTGAAACTATAGCAATATAGCCTGGACACTCATCTGATCAACTTGATTGAACATACAAGCCCCCCCCCCAGCTTGATGGTGGGACCCATGGGCTATGTGGGTTTGGGTTCAACTGCTTGCAAATTGGTTTTACATGAAGGATGCTTGTACTCATAAATTATTACTTATTGTTAAAAAATGAAAAAAATAAGGAGGTAATTTTTTAAAAAGCATTAAAATAAACTAAAAACCATTACAATGCAACAACACAGAAACAAACAGTGCAATTAAAATATTGGCCAAGGATCTCGACAGACATTTCTCTAAAGAACAAATACAACTGATCAATGGGCACATGCGATCCTGACGGCATCACCCAACAGGAAAATGCAGATGAAAACCACAGTGAGATCCACTGTGCTTCTAGCAGGATGGATAGAATCCAGACAGATGAAGAGACTGGGAAGATGGCTCCATCGGTAAGGTGCTGGCCATACAATCAGGAGGACCCAAGTTCAGATCCCCGGCATCCACACAGAAGCCAGGCATGGCGGTGCATAGCTGTAACCCATAGGGTAAGTGGGAGACAGGCTACCTGAGCTTGCTGGCCAGCCAGCCTAACCAAAAGGTGAGCTCCAGGTTCAGTCAGAGACCTATCTCAAAAAATAAGTGGACAGCAATGAAATAAAGTACTCTGATCTCCACATACACAGCACAGGTGAGCACACCCGTCTGTACACACACTGGTATATACACATGTGCACAGACACATGTCTCTCCCACAACAAAGTCAGACAGTAAGTGGCAGCAAGGATATTCAAAAATTCTAAACCTCATATATTATTGATGAGAATATAACATTGTACCCATGTTTTCAAAATAAGAATGTGAAACTAGTTAATTGCTATCTGATTGAGTAGTTCTACACCTAGAAATACATCCAAGAAAAAGTAAAATATATTTTCATCCATACATTTGTGCACAAAGTTCATAGCAATACTATTCTGTGCCAAAAAGTGAAAAGAATCCAAATGACCATCACTTGATAAGTAGATAAAACATGAGATATCTATAAAATGGGATATTTGCGAATACAAAGAAATAAAGTACTAATATATGCCAAAGCATGGATCAACTTTGAAAATACACTGTAGGAGAGAAGCTAGTTACAGAGATCACATATTGTATGATTGATTAGATTTATATAAAAGGTCTAAAAAAGAAAAATCTAGAAAAACAGAAAGCAGATTATGATTGTCCAAGGATAGAGGAACTGGAGAAACTGGGGTGTGGTAACAGGTATGGGTTTGCTTTAGGGGTAATGAAAATGTTCTAAAACTGATAGTCTATATGGGTTCAGAACACTGTAAACATATACAAGCTCCCCGAGTTGTGCACTCAAGGTGGGTAAATGTGTATAGTATATGAATTACATCTCAAAACATGCATAGCCTATCTAAAAAACCTGCCAGGAGTTAGCAAAAGATGTCCTCAACAACCAAGCATTGAGAACTGGAGTAAGTTATTCTTCTACCAACCTGACAAACCACTCCTCTGGGAATTTTTTGAATTAAAAAAAAAAAATCTGGCCAGGCATGGTGGTGCACACCTTTAATTCCAGCAACTGGGAGGCAGAGGCAGGCGGATCTCTGTAAGTTCAAGGCTAGCCTGGTCTACGGAGTGAGTACCAGGCCAGCTGGGGCTACAGGAAGACCCATTCTCAAAAAAAAAAAATCTGAAAAGTGAATAATCAACAAATATTGCCCAGACTCTAATACAAAATAGAGAGCTTAGAGAAAACAGATTTTTCCCAGTAACACCCAGCCACTGATAAGACTATAACTCAGGGCTGGAGAAATGGCCTAGTGGTTAAGAGTGCCGACTGCTCTTGCAGAGGACCTGGGTTCGATCCCCAGAACCCACATGGCAGCTAAGAACCGTCTTTGACTCCAGTTCCAGGGGAATCTGACACCCTCTTCTGACCTCGGTGGCATTGCATGACACGGGTGCACCAACCTACATGCAGACAGTACATTCATACATATACAAGAATAAATAAAAAATAAATAAAAAAGACTATAACTCACCAGAGTGGCACAAGCTACACAGAGTCAATAAAAATCTCATCGATAAAGGGAACACTTCCTCTAAACCAGAAGAGAGAGTACATTAGTCAGCTTCCTGTTACTATGACATAACACCTGAGATAATCAAGTTAAAGGGAGGAAAAGTTTATTTTAGTTCTTGGGTTTGGAGGTTTCAGTCTATACTCCATTGGTCTCATTGCTTTTGGACCTGAGGGCAGAAGCATACAGTAGAGAGGGCCTCTTGGTTGTCCAGAAGGAAGAGCAGGAGGGGCAGGGCTCAACATGACTTTCTCTATTAGACCTCATCTGTAAAAGGTTCCACCTCCACCTAATATAGCCCCCAGGCTGGTGACCAAGCTGGTAACAGCACAGATCTTTTGGGAAAGACAGTCAGAATTATAGCAGACAGGCATTTCTTTGTGACAACACTGGTATTGCATTTCCAAAGCTGAGTGTGGAGCAGATGCATCGTCTTGGTGGGTGGCCTCTTAGCACCAGCTCCTGGCCTTCCCCTCTTCGGATCACAAGAATTTGCCTGGTTTGTCTCATGATATGGCAGTATCAACAACCTCATGCAAACTCTACATGCTTCCTGACCAAACTTGAGTTATCCCAAGTAAACAGTACTTGAACTTCAGAAGCCTGATTCCATGCATTTGTGTCAAGGACACATTCCACAACATTTTCGCAAGGGCCCACCCTCAGTTATTGTTTCTCCAAAATGACAGGCCTCTGCCCCACTGCAGCTAATAACTGATTGTCCTTCACGATGGAAATATACCCAGAACCCCAAATGATGCATTGGCTTCACTGTGGATGCTCTGCTAACAGTGATGGAAGGCTAGCCATGACAAGCAAGAAATTAAGTGTATTTCCTCACTGCAGCCGTGGGAAGGAGCCAGCATTGGGCCAGGATGTCTGACCAGTGCTAACCATCTCCTGGGCCTTCCGTCCATGGCTATTGGGGGAATATACTTGAATAGTTTTCTCTCTCATTTGTTATTCTGCCACAGCAGGAGCCAGCTCTGCCCTCACAGTCTTGTCCCAGAAGAGCCATTAACAACCTGAAGTTCCCATCAGCTGGAAATGTATCTGCCAGGCAGCCCACTTCCCCACATCACTC
Source organism: Rhizomys pruinosus (assembly GCA_009823505.1). Taxonomy (NCBI): domain Eukaryota; kingdom Metazoa; phylum Chordata; class Mammalia; order Rodentia; family Spalacidae; genus Rhizomys; species Rhizomys pruinosus. The sequence goes on along the minus strand of VZQC01010399.1, from coordinate 38,791 downwards.
ACACAAAGGCTGCTGACGTTGGGACTGTGTCCAGCAGGGTATTTTTCATTTAGTTGAAGTTGTTTTCAATGTTTTCCTATTTTCCAATGATTGAAGGTCAGGACTGGAGCAGGGGATGGTATTAATAAAGCCCTTGTGAGGGCATCTGCTGAAATAACACTTTAACCCATCACAGGCCAGGGAACAGAAAACACCACACATAAGGTGCAGTGGGCCAAATGACCACTGTGGCAGAGGAGTGTCCTCCGACACACAGATGGCTTCTTCCAGAGCTCAGTTGCATGCATTTGCCTAACATCACAGCTAGACTTGTTGACTGTTGAGGCCCCATACGGAAGATGCGGCGAGTCCCAGCACCGTGGGCTGGAATGCAGCCATATCTCCCAACCAACCGGTGATGAACAACTTACCCCTAATTGCATGTGGCCTAGAAAAGGGCAGAGTAGGGAGACTAGGGAAGGCCAATCTGTGCTGCTATGGGAAGGTTGTTACCCATGCCGGGGTGAAGACTTTGCAGTGCGGCCTTAGGTAGGGAATACCCATACTTTCGTAAGTAAGCCCTCACCCATTGCTCTGTTTATTCTGTAAGTAAGCCCAATAAATTCACTGGTTTCCCAAAAGTGCATTTGGGAGGAATAGCACCTCTGTTTGTTGTTGGGAGCAAGGGAGGAGGGGGTTGACCTTGTTTGTACACACACTCAAGGAACTGTAAAAACAACCATCAAATTGCCCATAGATAAAATATGCTGAGTCCATAGAAAGCCAAGGGGTAAGTATGCTTGTGTGTGTGTGTGTGTGTGTGTGTGTGTATGTGTGTGTGTGTGTGTGTGTGTGTGTGTGTGTATATACTCAGGAATTTGTTGTGTGTGGTGATCCATGCCTTAAAATTAGGGAGTTTTGACTTGGAATCTTTGCTAGATTATTGTCCAAACTAACGAAGAGAGAGAGGTTTGCTTCTTCTGTTGGTGACAACTGCCAGATCCCTAGAAAGTATTCCTGCTCTCCTAGGAGGACGGAGGGAAGACTTTGGCCCACAATATCCACCTCCCCATTTTGAAGTCTTTATTTCTTTTTTTTTTAATTTTATTTATTTTTTATGTGTATGAGTGTACTGTTTGCATGCAGGTTTGTGCACCCGTGTCGTGCAATGCCATGGAGGTCAGAAGAGGGTGTCGGATTCCCCTGGAACTGGAGTTAAAGACGGTTCTCAGCAGCCATGTGGGAGCTGGGGATCGAACCCGGGTCCTCTGCAAGAGCAGTCAGTGCTCTTAACTGCTAGGCCATCTCTCCAGCCCCTGAAGTCTTTATTTCTAACAAAAGAGAAAGCCTGGGGATCTTTGCCACATGTAATCTCAATAGAAGCTGTCTCATCTATCTACCCTGATGTCTGGCTCAGGAACCCCTTAGGGGACTGGGACGCACTCTGGAGGGCTCATTGACATGGAAGCAGCTACGGAAAATCTCATCCCACTCAGAATGGGTAAGATCCAAAAAACAAACGAGAAATGCTGGCAAGGGTGTGGAGAAAGGGCAACTCTTTTTTATTTTTATTTTGTCTTTTTGAAACAGGGTCTCCCTGTAGCCACAGCTGGCCTAGAACTTGCTATGTAGGCCAGGCTGGTTTCGAGTGCACAAGTGCTGGGACTAAAGGCAGGCGCCACCATGCCAGGAAGAAAGGGAACTCTTATCCATTGCTGGTGGTAGTGCAAACTGGTGCAGCCACTATAGAAACTAGTTCGGAGATTGATCCTCCATTTGATCCAGCTACACCATTCTTGTGCATATACCCCAAAAAGACTCTGTATATTTCTGTATTACAGAAATATCTGTTCATCCATGTTCATGGCTGCATTGATCATGATAGTCAGAAATTGGAAGCAACATAGATGTCCATAAACTGAAGAGATAGATAATGAAGGTGTGGCACACACACACAATGGAATATTATTCAGCTGTCAAAAACTAAAACTATAAAATTCATAGGTAAATGGATGGACCTGGAAACAATCATCCTGAATGAGGTGACCCAGACCAGAAGGACAAATGCTGCATGTTCTAGCTCACAGTTCTGAAATTCTACATCTTCATGTTTTAATTTAAAAATCTAGAGAAGTCAGGAAACTACTAGATGGCCTTGGAGGGATGGGAGAGGGCTCCTGGGAGGGGGACAGCATGCAGTGATACAAAGAGGGAAAGGGGAGGAATAGAGCAGGAAAGGCTACATGGGAAGGAAGGGAAGGTAAGGGCAGAGAGGGGGCGTGGGGAAGAGATAACCACACTAAAAGTCTTTAGAAAAAGCCATATGGAAACCTACCCTATAGAAACTTCTGGAAGTATATACATATACATTATATAAAGAGATTAAGAGGAGTTACCTTATAACAAGGGGACATTTTCCATACTAGACACCACAGGCTAGGAGAATGCTAGGAAACCCCAATGCTAGAAATGGACTTCTCTTAAAGCTATTGACCAGAGGTCCTACAGACTCTCAAATAACACTGGCCATTATCCCTGCTCTCGGATACTAAAACTTCACAGTAAGATTCTACTGCAGAAGACATGAGCTGTAGAACAAACAAGGAGCCATCAGCTGGTCCTGACTTCAGAGCCTCATCTCCACTGGCTAGCTTCCATGGTGCTGGAAGGTTCTGTGTATGCTATGGAAGTAAAAAATAATCATTGACTTTACCCAGCTGTGAATTCTGTGAACTACAACAACAACAACAACAACAACAACAACAACAACAACAATTGGCCTAGCAAGATATGCCCACAGGTGCAATAGTGACATGACTATGACAGGTGTAATCAACCCTGCTCTAATTGTATTTATGGTCTACTACATAGGATGGAGCCCATACCAGACACTGATATCAGGTTTGGGAACCTGAGGCTAGACAGGTCACAGGGTATAGGAGAGAGTCCAATACTAGTTTGCTACTAAATATAGTATTAAACTAACACTTAAGGACTTTTTGCTATACTCATAGACTAAAACATCTCACCAGAGAAGCTTCCTTATGCAGCAGATAGTGATTAAGACAGAAACCCACAACTGGCCAATGTGCAGAGAAACAGAGGCTGACGAGAGTGCTTATCCCAGAACAGGACACCTACATCAAAGTTCTGCCTCCCAAGGCTCCATGCTCATTACGGAAGAGGGAGTAGAAAGATTGCAAGAGCCAAAGGACATGGATGACCACGAGGAAGTTTTCCAGACAGCTGGTCAGTTACTCACAGGAACTCACACCAATGGTGACAGCATGAACAAGCTCCATGCAAGCTCAAATGGCTGCTGGAACAAGGAGAGTCAGTCACTTTCATAGATGTAACTCATGATAGGTTAACTAGGCCCAGTGGATGGAGCCACACTACAGGATACATGGGAGCACAAATTAGACTCTATAGGCCTCATTTTAGAGTATAAATTGGGCAGAAGGCAGTAAAGATGTGCAGATAAGGGAGGAGACCTAAATATCATGAAAATATGTTGCATGGGGGGGGCTGGAGAGATAGCCTACTGGTTAAGAGCACCGACTGCTCTTGCAGAGAACCTGGGTTTGATCCCCAGCACCCACACAGCGGCTAAGAAACATCTGTAACTCCAATTCCAGGAGAACTCCAGTTCCAGGGGAATCCGAGACCCTCTTCTGACCTCCACGGCATTGCACGACACGGGTGCACAAACCTACATGCAGACAGTACATTCATACACATATAAAAATATAAAAAAGAAAATATGCTGCATGTACATCACAAAAATTCAATTAAAAATTAAAATAATGAAAAACAAAAACTCCCCCAAACACAGCTGTGCAACATACTCCCTCCTAGACTTAAAGCTGGACTCTGGGAGGGAGTCCAAGAGGCCAGGATGCCATCCTCTGGACACAGAATAGAATGCCTCTTCCCAAACTGTGTTCTGTACCTCCCTAGCATTCCATAGGCAGTTAAAGTAGTAAACAGGCTTCATTCTTATCTCGTTTCTGGGATTCTAAGACATCTCACCTGTAGGCTCCTTATTTATGTAATAACAGGGTTGAGCACCTGAATACAAGAACAGTTTTATTTATGATTTTCAAATTTATTTTAGGGGGCTGGAAAGATGGCTCACCAGTTAAATGCACTGGGTGCTCTTACAGAGGACCTGGGTTCAATTCCCAGTACCCACATGTCAGCTAACAACCATCTGTACCTCCAGTTCCATTCTCTTCTGACCTCTGTGGGCATTGCGTGGCATGGGTACACTTGCATACATGCAGGCAATACATTCATGTGCATAAAAAATGAAAATATTTTTAAAAGATTTATTTTAAAAATGTGTGTGTGTGTGTGTGTGTGTGTGTGTGTGTGTGTGTGTAGGGGTGGTATGTGTGGGTGCAGTGCCTGCAGAGACCAGAAGAGGGCACCAGAATCCCTGGAGCTGGAGTTACAGGCAGTACCTGAGCTGCCCAACATGGGTGCTGAGAACTGAACTCAGCTCCTCTGCAAGAGCAGTACATGCTCTTAATCACTGGGCAATCTCTCTAGCCCCCATGGTTTTATTTCTAATTAAATGATAAAAGCCTACATCATCTACATGAATTCTATGACTTTCTTCTTCAGAATGTCAGTTTACAGTTTGTATAAAATTGTCCTTTACAGCCTGGTCTACAAAGCAAGTTCCAGGCCAGCTGGGGCTACACAGGGAGACCCTGTCTCAAAAATACAAAAAAATACAAAAGAAAAGGTCCTTTAAAGTCTACAGGTTGCTCACTTCACTCATTGAAGTTATATTAACTATCACAGTAAAAAAGTTTTATAACCTTTTTGCGATCTTAATCCCTTTTGTACTTTGAAAATAAACATCACTTTGAATCTGATAAAGAAATATTAGAACTTCATGTACTTTGTGATAAACTTACAGTTTTATATTTTCCTTAACTGAATAACAGTAACTAGACAAGCATGGGTTGAGTCTCCGTTAACTGAAATACTTAGAACCAGAGTGTTCTGAATATTTTCAGATTTTGGAAAGTACTTGGGAGATTAGGACTGATTAAGATAAAATCTACAAATAAATACACAATTTGTATTTTTTTTAATTTTTATTTATTTCTGTATGTGTATGAATGTACTGTCTGCATGCAAGTTTGTGCACCCGTGTCATGCAATGCCGCGGAGGTCAGAAGAGGGTGTCAGATTCCCCTGGAACTGGAGTTCTCCTGGAATTGGAGTTTCAGACGGATCTCGGCCGCCATGTGGGTGCTGGGAATTGAACCTGGGTCCTCTGTAAGAGCGGTCAGCGCTCTTAACCGCTAGGCCATCTCTCCAGCCCCGCAATTTGTATTTAATATATATCTTGTACTATAGTCTGAACACAATCTTATACAAGATTTAAATAATTTTTGTATGTAAAACAAAGATCTGCAGTATGGAATTTTCTGCTTGCAACTATCGTGGCTATATTCTAAAAGTTGATTTTAGAGCATTTTATATTAGGGATATTCTGCTGATACCAACTTAGTTTAAGTGTTAACTAGAAGCTCTTGACAGATTCTTAAAGATGCAGTGCTATAGTTTGGATCTCTCTTCATCCCCAAACCCATCTGTCAGCACATGGTCACCAGCCTGTGTAGCTACTGGGATGTGCTGGGTCTCTTAGAAGGGGGGCCTCCTGGGAAGAAACTAGGTCATTGGGAGTGTGACCTCAAAGGGGATATTGAGCCCTGCCCCTTCTTTTCTCTTATTTTGTTTCTTGGTGGCCATGAAGGGAAAAGGCTTCCTCAACCACGTGCTCCAGGACCCAAAGCAACAGAGCCAAGTAGCCGTTTGGACTGAAACGGCCCAAACTGGAGTTAAATGTTTCTTTCCTCCTTTCCAGTTGATAATTTTAGGCCTTTTGTCACAGTGATGGAAAGCTGAGTAACAGATGGAGTTGTGCAAATGGAGGATTCAGCTTTCCAAGATCTAGCACAAAGCCTTGTCCCCACACTGAAGCCTTTATGATCCCATATTAGAGACCTGGTGATCTCCGTTGCCTTTAACTACTTCCTGGGTGTGACAAACTTATTGCTGCTTCATAATGGTCTTTGTTAAAGTATGCATTTTGTTTTAGTTTTACAATGATTTTAGATTAATGGAAAGGATGCAAAGGTAACCCAGAGAGTTCCTGTCACTAACATCTTTTACCACCAAGGAATGTTTGCCAAAACTCAAGCTAATGTTGGCATATTGTTGTTAAGAACTCTAGAGTCTGCCTCCTGCTAGTGTTTCCGCCCATGCATTCTTCCTGCTTTTGGATCTACATGAAGGACAACATTGCATCAGCAGCCCTGTCTCCCCAGCCTCCTCTGGCCAGAGGAATTTCTCAGTCCTTTCCTGCTAGCTTTGAAGAGCTGGGGTCAAGAGTCAGAACCTGGGTTCATCTCCTGCTGTTTTCAAAGCTAAATGGAGGCGATGAGCTTCTGTAAAACTTCCACTGAGTCAAGTGTCCTCGCTGCATCTGATCAGAGGGGACAAGACATGGTCCACACCTCACATTACTGAGGTCACCTGGGTGAGGTGGTGTCACCAAGTTTCTCTACTACAAGGTGAAACTGTCTTTTTTTTAAATGTTTTTAAAGACATTTTAAGAGACAATGAAAGGCTTGCTTTAACTTAAAACTCAAATTGGTGGGCTCCTTATTCTAAAGACTCATCCAATGTGCTAATACACCAAAATATATGCATGAAGACCACTGAGGTCCCTGCCTCCTGTGCAGGTGAGAACAACCTCCTTGGACCTGACCCTCTGCTTGGTGTCAGGCAGGTTCATGCTGACTAGGGCCAGTGAGCCAAGCAAATAAGTGGACGCAGTCACCCCCAGAATCCTGCCACCTGTACCTATGCTCCCTGTACCTCACCTGCCTCCTCACCCTATTCCCAACCTGGTGCCTGATATCAAATCAAAGACTTAATGTGATTTTAGAAACATCAAAGTATAAAATGGCATGCTCCTTGTTTAGAATAAAGCATACTGCAGAGGCTCCAAGTCATTTACTATTTCACAAGTTGATTTGATCATAGAACCCTTCTCACTTGACAGCCTTCTTTTCACCTAAATGCATTACCTCCCTTTGGGAAACTGAGAATTGAGGGGAAGGAACTGGGTCAGGCCAACCTGACTCTGCATCTGGTCCTTAGCACTGCTAAGTCTCTCTTCTGCGAGTGCTCTTCAGAACCTCTGACATTCTAGGCCATAATCTGATGCATTTAAATGGATCCGACCTCTCATAAACCTGGGAAAGGGGGGGTATGCTTGCTCCTCTGTAAGCTGTGGATGGACTGTGGAGGGAGGGGGCACTTGGAAGCATTCTGAGAAGTGAGTGACTGATCTAGATGGACAGCTAGGTGCCTAAGCAAGGACTCCTTCCCCTTCCAAGGTCATATCAGAAGTGCTCAGGGCTGTGCTGTGATGGGGATGGAGAGGTGTACTGAGACCACTAGGTTCAGTTTTATTTGAAATCAAATCCTGTTTACCTTAAATCATGTCATCTTGAACTCCATCAAGGCTTTGCCTTCATCCTGCCTCATCCTTCTTAATCTCCCACCTCTGTATACAATCCAACTAAGACCATCCTTCTCTCCTGGCCTGAGAAATATATAAAACTACCCAAGATGCAAAGATCTGTTTTAATACTTTTCACATAATTTTTATTTTTTTATCAAATCTAGACCCGTGCCCCCCCTTTCCCCCCACCCCACCAGAGCTCATGCATTCTGCCAAACATGCTTTTCATCTCTTTCTCAGTCTTTCTCAATATTCTCCATGTGGAAGTTGACTGTTTTGAGCAGAAGTTCACTGTTTCAGTCAGGGTCTTTGATGCAGTCCTTTCTGTTCTTGTTGTTGTTGTTTCCAATATGCATTACGCCCAACTGCTTGTGACAAAAGCTCGGGGGCCCTACACAAGAAATACTTACAACTAGGTAATTTGCCATAGCATCCACAGATGAGGGTTACCATTCGTCGTTTGTTTTTCTGGGACGTGTTACTTCACTCAGCATGATGTCGTCTAGCTCCAGCCATTTTCCTGCAAAGTCGTGATGTCGTCTTTCTTTACTGCTGCATAGAACTCCATTGTGTAGATGTACCACATTTTCTCTATCCACTCGTCAGTTGACTGTTTTAATACTTGATGAAACCACTGGTTTGGGAGACTCCTGGGAGGTGACTCTCTCCAAGTGGCTGTTTGGCAGGAGACTGGGGTGGGGGTGGGGGTCTTAGTTTGGGCAGGGAGGAGGCTGAGCCTGAGGTCACTTCCTGGATGATGGATAGAGGATCAAACCATTGAAAACTGGGCTTCTGGGGCCTCCCTGGGCCCACCTGTAACTGTGGGCAGGGAATAATGCGAGGAGGAACTCATGTCTGTCACTGTCCCCAAGGTTAATTGGTGACCTAAGTTATTGGTCCAGGTTCTGGACAAGTCTGGAACAAACACATCACCCTCTTTTTCTGGTTTTTATTTTGGTTCCTCCTCCCCCATGCCTGCTGTCCTCCTGTCCCCACTGTCCTCCCGGTCCCCGCCGACCTCCCTGTCCCTGCCGTGCTCCCGGTCCCCGCCGTGCTCCTGTCCCCACCGTCCTCATCGTTCCCTCTGTCCTCCCCATCCCTGCCGTCCTCCCCGTCCCTGCCGTGCTCCTGGTCCCCGCCGTCCTCCCCGTCCCCGCCGTGCTCCCGGTCCCCCGTCCCGTCCTCCCCGGTCCCCGCCGTCCTCCCCGTCCCCGCCGTCCTCCCGGTCCCCGCCGTCCTCCCGTCCCCGCCGTGCTCCCGGTCCCCGCCGTCCTCCTGTCCCCACCGTCCTCCTTGTCCCCTCTGTCCTCCCCGTCCCCGCCCGTCTCCCGTCCCTCGTCCCCACTCTCCCCCCACCTCCTCCTGCCCCGTCCCCGCCGTCCTCCCGTCCCCGCCGTCCCTCCCGCGTCCCCGCCCCCGTCCTCCCCGCCCCCTTTGTCCCCCGTCCCCGTCCGCCGCTCCCGGTCCCCGCCGTCCTCCTGTCCCCACCGTCCTCCCTGGTCCCCGCCGTCCTCCCGTCCCCGCCGTCCTCCCGGTCCCCGCCGTCCTCCCCGTCCCCTCTGTCCTCCCGGTCCCCGCCGTCTTCCTCGTCCCCTCTGTCCTCCCCGTCCCCGCCGTCCTCCTGTCCCCACCATCCTCCCGGTCCTCGCCGTCCTCCCAGTCCCCGCCGTGCTCCTGGTCCCCGCCGTCCTCCCGTCCCCGCTGTGCTCCCGGTCTCCTCCGTCCCCCTGTCCCCGCTGTCCCGGTCCCTGGAGCTCTTTCTAGACGCTCGTGGCTCTGTCTGCTCACTGGGCCTCCTGACTGGTTCTCCTTCAGCTGTTTAGGGACACCTGTATTTTTCAATGGTGGAACCTGTGGCTGTCAGTCGATTCACCAGGTACCAGCAATGCAGTGATCTGCAGACTCCAGGAAGATGAGACCTTGGCATGGCCATCCACCTGCTCCGGCTTAAACTCCTCCTGCCTCTCAAGCAATTTCATACCAAAACAAGTTTGGCTGCTGCCTTAACTCCTGCCCATGAGCAGTATGAGTAGACAGGAACCCTAGTCTACCCAAGCCAAAGTCTCATAAGGGTTTTACTGTTGTTACTACCATGCAGGGCTGTGTATTCAGGTCAGTGGTAGAGCACTCGCCTGGCAATGCAGGAAGCCCTAGGTTCTTCCACTCCCAGTACCAGGAAAGGAGAAAAAAGCTCCCACATTAGTCCTCACCTGATAGAAGACGACAGACGAACAGCAGCCCTCATTTATCTCTAAGCTCACCTTATCTTATAATTGAAAGGGCCCACATTCCTATAATGCAGGGTTTTCCCCAGAGACTCCCTGTGTGAGTTGCTTGTTTGATGGATGGCCCTATACACTTGTGTGTACATGCTGCATGCCTAATGTTGTCATTTAGCAGGAAAAACATAATCTTGTGTCCTAAAAGACCTTGTCAGTAGCTGAAGCAGAACCTGGGATTAAATGACACTGGGGTTTCCTCTTTAATCTTGTGCTTATGGCCTGGAATGAAGATTACTAAGTGTGCAGCTGTGATCAGAACAGGACATTTGTCCCATCCAGGCTGCTCAAGACTGGGAAATGAGGCTGCCTAGCATGTCTGTCATAATTTGTTGCTTATGTTTCCAGCTCACCAGGTGCAGTATTCCTCAGAGATAGTCAAGGATCTTGATGTGCATTCTTTCAGAGTCAGGACAGGAAGGTTGGCAGAGTGCTTTCCATGCCCTCTGTATTGGCCATGGACATGCTACAGAGTTTGGGGCTGGCTGTGAAGAACATTCTTGAAAGACATCTTCCTGCAAAAGGAGTCTGTTCATGAAGGTTGCGTTCAGGCCCTGCCACAGGCCACCTCAGGCACATGTGCATGTCAGGGTCTCTTTCCCTCTGTTGCTGGGCATTTATGGGGGACCTGTTTCTACTCAATGCACTGTTCTAAACCTTCTAAGCTTCAGACAGATGGAAGGCAACTTGTGTAGTCAGGCATACATCTCTTAGTCCCACACATGCTCTTAAGACAGCAGAACTCAGAGAATACTAGCTTACTCTCAGCTAGGGACTGGGATCATGCTCACAATGAGGTCCTGTGGACTTCAGATGGTTCCAGCCCCTCGTCTTGTGACTTTTACTGTCACCAGTGCTGAATAAGCCTTAACCAAAAAAGGGATTTAACCTTAAATGGACACCTCTGCTTTTGATCTGCCAAGGAACTAAGGTATCAGGTTGGAGCCCACCATCCATTTAAACAGATCCAAGCAGTCAGATTTCACCAGGGAGGGGAGTGACTTTCCTGATTATATAACACTCCATTAATAATGTTTTAATAATAATTTGTTAATGTGCCATAGTAGCAGGAGGAGCTCAGTGATAAAGGGTGGGTATGAAGCCCTGGGTTCCATTCCTAGCACAATGCATGTGCATGTACCGAAAGATGGATGCAGAACAGCGGCCGACATGAGGCCCTGTGCAGTGCAAGGAGACTGCACTGCTTGTTCTTGGATTGTGGGAAAGTCCTTGGAAGGAAACCTATGTGGTTGTGCACAGAGTGGTAAGCAAGTATTCTAATACTGCAGTGAACAGTGGTCCCAGCCAGAACTTTCAGTGGATCTCAGTCCTATCTGGGAGGATAGAGGCAAAAACATGCCAGGGGTGTGTGTGTGGGGCATGGGAATGGGAGAGCATAGAGGAAAGGAAGCCTCAAGAAACCTGAGCATTAACTTGCTTTTTAATTCTTTTCTTTTTTTTTTGTCTTTTTGAGACAGGGTCTCCCTATAGTCCTAGATGTCCTGGAACTCACTCTGTAGACTAGGCTGGCCTTGAACTCACAGAGATCTGCCTGCCTCTGCCTCCCGAGTGCTAGGATTAAAGGCGTGCGCCACCACGCCCAGCTTAAAGACGGCTCTTAGCCACCATGTAGGGTGCTGGAAATTGAACCTGGGTCCTCTGAAAGAGCAGTCGGCACTCTTATCCACTGAGCCATCTCTCCAGCCCCTTTCTTTACTATTTAAAGGCTTCTTTAAACCTACCTCCACTGTCTTCTGACAGGAATTCACTATGTAGCACAAGTTGGCCTGGAATTTGCAATTCTCCTGCCTCAACCTCCCCTCTTGGGTTCAGGAATTACAGGGATATATAAGCACACCCAAAGGATCTCTGAACTTTTTTAGCATTATTACCTGCTTCCGACACTGATCTGATATGGTTAGGATAGGGTGCTGGTAAGAATAAAATACTTAGAGCAAATTTCCCCATCAGCGCAGGGGCAGCTCAGCCCAGGGAGTCTGTTGGCTCCGGGTACCTCAGTCCCATCTCCTAACAGACAGAAACCATTTCCTCTAGGCACCATCAGCTCGGATTTCTACTCAAAACACATACACTGTGTCTGAGGAAAGGCAACCATGAAATATACTGCACTGAAGAGTTGAAAAGCATGGAGGGTAAGTTAATTTTCTGAGAAGAAAGACTCAGCAGCTTGACACAATGGAACGCACGATTCACCTCTGCAGGGCAGACATTGATTTTCCCACCGGGGAGCACCATCGAATTAGCTGGCAGTTGAAGGTATGATCTCCAACTTTTTTCATTCCCCAGAGATCTTACATTTTATTTTAAGTCCATGAAACAACATGAGATGAAAAGTCTCATTCAGAAACCGAATGAGAAAGGAGGATTCAGTATTTCTCTTGCTCACAGCTAAAAACTTTCAAAGGTATTTCCTAACTAAACTTAAACATGTAGGTAGGGCAGGGATGGCGTGAAGGCTTTTCTTGTTCAGTTCCTCTTGGGCAGAAAGGCAGCCTGGGAGCTCAAAGGTGTGGTAGTGCGAAGAATCTGTCAAGTGAGAAACACCTTGCCATTCCTGCATGAGTCGCCTTAGACAAGGCATTGGGCTCTCTGAGCCACAGCTTTTATGGCTCTAAACTGCGACTGATCACTTCCGCTGTATCTAGAAGGATGGATCTAGGTTCTGTTTCTGATGTCTCACACTGTAAAATGTAACATTATAGCCCTGCATTCATAAAATGCAGAATTAGGAACAGGGTTTGGGACAGGGCCTATCCGAGTGGAGGGCCCTGTGGTTTAAGCCTCGTTACTGGCATGGTGAACCTACTTTCCACACCTGCAGTCTCAAAACATGAGATAAGCAAGCATATGAATACAGTGCACTGCAGACGGAGAAGCATGAGTGCACTGCAGACAGAGAAGCATGAGTGCACGGCACTGGATCACTGTACCAATGTGTGGTATCTACTGTGGGCTAGTGCACCAGGTGCAGGGGACCGAGCTCCAAACAAGACACACTTGATCTCATCCCACTGCATCATCATCTACAGCCCTCTAACTCTGAACTTTGTAGTGAGCCAGGTCAGCACGGAGTATAAGGACAGCCCTTCTAACCAGCCCCTTCCTTCAGACCCTCTGCGGTACTGATCCCCACCACTAGCTTTCTTACTCCATCTTGACCTCTGCCTTTCCCTCCTTCCCAAACCACTCTCATCTTACTGGCCTCCATTCTGAAACCTTAAAGCCATAAGGCAGGCTTTCCAACCTTTTGTTTTCAAATATGAAGGTACGACCACTGGCCAGGGTTGGGGTGGGACCAGCTTATGTGTGTAAGTGAAAGGATAAATTTGTTGAAAAATAAGGATCTTGGGGCTGGAGAGATGGCCTAGCAGTTAAGAGTGCCGACCGCTCTTACAGAGGACCTGGGTTCGATCCCCAGCACCCACATGGCAGCCGAGAACCATCTGAAACTCCAATTCCAGGAGAACTCCAGTTCCAGGGGAATCTGACACCCTCTTCTGACCTCCGCGGCATTGCATGACACGGGTGTACAAACTTGCATGCAGACAGTACATTCATACACATACAGAAATAAATAAAATTAAAAAAAAAAAGAAAAATAAGGATCTAATTAATGACTTGGAAGATAAAGTCCATAACATAAAACAAAAGACAGACACTGGAAACAGAGTTTAACATGTAACAAACTAGAATCTTCAGAATGAAAAACCAGAGAAAACTAAATTAAAAAGGAAAACAAATAAAACAAATTCCCCCAGAGATATAGGAAGACAAGTCTTTAAAATGGCCTAGCATGAATGAAAAAAAAAAAGATGCTTATGCCTAAACACATCAAAGAGCTGTAGCCGCACATGCAGAAAGATAAAGCAGAAGATCAAAGGAACTGAAATCCAACTCACTCCCGAAACAATGGATCTCAGAAGCTCTTGATGGCTGTCACTGACAATGACTTTGAATTGAGAACTTTATATTTAAGTTCTCTGTGGAGAATGAGAAGGGCAAATCTCCACCTTCCACAGTAGGAAACAAGAGGGGCTGAGCTGAGAAAAGGAAAACATTCCAGTATGTTGTTTGAAGTTTCATAGGTAGTGAATAAAAAATGATGACTTTTATATGGAAGCGAAGATGAGAGAGAAAAGATGATACTCTTATTTATTAATTTACTTTGTTTTTTTTTTTAATTTACAGTTTCACGAAGCAAAGGCTGATCTTGAATTCACGACTGATATGAATTCTTGGCCCTCCATCTCCTGAGTGTTGGGATTTATAGTCATGCACCACTTACACCTGGCCTATTTTTATTTGAGCATAACATAATTCTGTGTGCTTGAAAATATTATATAGAAGACTAAGAAAAGCACTGAAAATAGAAAAAAAGATGATGGGAAAAAGCAAACCAGAAAGGGGTGAGGGCTTGGCGAGAGCAGAAGGACCCGAGAGAAGTCCAGTTCACGGACAGGCGCGCCTCTGATCCGGTAACCTAGACCAGGCACTGCTGAAGAAGCTGCTAAGTTATCTCCAGGAAGTTTAACCGCTAGGTTCATCATGATCGCAGTGGTTGGTGACCTGCTGGTTTTGGGTAACTGAGTTTCAGCAAACTGACCTGAAACCATTTATATCTAATCTGGCTTTTCACAAGCTCAGTAGAGCATTTTCTCATGAAACTTAGTTTGGAAAACACTACATAAAAGGAACAGATGCAGGTGCCTGAGCTACAGGCCCTGGGGATGGAGGGCTGATGCTGGACCAGAAGATGGTACCAGGGAACTAATGAGAAAAGTTTCCTTCCCTCAGATGTTGTATTCATAAACCTGGATAGACTCTGCATTCTAGTCACACATTCGACAGGGATTAGCTCCACATACTTTAGTAATTTTTATACTGAAAACATTGACTTTTCATTAAAAACAAACTCATGAATGAGAGTAAAGTACTTGCTTTCTTTGCATTTTCTAGGTCTGTAAGGGCCTGAAACAGAACTGGTCCAGCTGATCATCCTCCCACTTTGCAGCCACCAACACTAAGGACAGGGGTCATCTGCTAACAAGCCCACTGTGGCCAACAGACCTGGATGAGGAGAGCCAGTAAGGTGGGGAGGCTTCTTTGCAAAATGACAGAGCAGCACCAGGTCTGTCCAGCACTGTAACTCTCCTGCTTTGGGTATATGCAGCCACTGACAGCGCTCTGAGTGCCGGGCAAATTCAGAAGTCTGGATGTTTTTAAGACTTAAAATCCAATAACTGCTAATGATTAGAAGCTATTTTACTTTATTTTATTTAATTATTTATTGGTCTTTTCGAGAAAGGGTCTCCCTGTAGCCCCAGCTGTCCTGGAACTCGCTCTGTAGACCAGGCTGGCCTTGAACTTGCAAAGATCCACCTGCCTCTGCATCCCAAGTGCTAGGGTTATTTTATTTTTAAATATTTTTATGTGTATGAGTGTATTTGCCTTCCTGTATGTAAGTGCACTTGTGTCATGCAATGCTTGTGGAGTTCAGAAGAGGGTGTTGGATCCTTTGGAACTGAATGGTTGTTAGCTGCCATATGGGTGCTGAGATTTGAACCCAGGTCCTCTGCAAGAGCAGCCAGTATTCTTTTTTGTGTGTGTGCTTTTACTGATGTTTTGTGTATTTCAGACATCATTTTTTAATTCAGTTCAGGCATATTCCCCTTTCCCTTCCCCCCACCCCACCCTAGATCATGCATTCTGCCATAACTGTCCTGTATCTTTCTCTCAGTCTTTTTTTTTATACAGCCAGTATTTTTAACTGCTGAGCCATCGCTCCAGTCCTAGACACTATTTTAATTAAAAAAAGACACACCGTGAAGCCAACTACAAATGCTTCAGATAATATATGTACATATATATCTATTCGCATGCATATACTTATGTAAACATATGTATTTTATATTATCTTACCCTGCTACCTACTAAGCTTCAAATATAGATCTCTCATATGTCCCTGATCATTTGTTAATATTGATCAGATGTTTCTGATTAAGAAGGAAGCTTTAGGCTTGGCTCATTCCCCTAAAATAGTATTCTCCCCAGCTTTGAGGCCCTTGCAAATATGATATACATAAATTCTATTTATTCATTATTCAATCTTACAAACATGTCATCTTAGGACCATTTTAAAAAGGAGCTTTGAGGCATATCCTAATATATTTTCTCCCTCCCCCCACAAAGACCATCAATCCACTAATAACTATGGACCAAAAACAGCTGTTTAGGGCCGGGCGTGGTGCCGCATGTCTTTAATCCTAGCACTTGGGAGGCAGAGGCAGGCAGATCTTTGTGAGTTCAAGGCCAGCCTGGTCTACAGAGTGAGTCCCAGGACAGCTGGGGCTACAGGGAGACCCTGTCTTGAAAAGACCACCCCCCCAAAAAAAAAACCCAAACCAGCTGTTTAAATCTATAAATAAATCTCAATAGTCTGCATTTTTCTACCTATAGAAAATGTACCAGGGATGCTTTCAAATGCCTTGAATCCAGGTGCACTCTTCTAGCAGCATCTACAACATGAATATAACTGACTGCAGTCAGAAACAGGTGATGCACACAAGGGTGCAGTAACCTTCACATAGCCTTTTCACACTAGGATCAGACACACCAGGTCCTTGCCTGCCTCCCAGATCCACCTTTCCCTCTTACAATTCAGTCTTCCTTCCAAGCAGCCGGACAGAGGGTCTGCGGCTGCCTTTGGACTTTTAGGAAATGGCTCTTCAGCTTGAGCAGGGCAGAGCTGATCTTTCTGTGTCACACACAGTCTTGTCTGTCAGCCTTTGGATCTCTTTTGTCCTTTGGAATTCTTTTCTGCCTGACATCTCACTAGGCTATTTTTGAGTGGAAGAGCATGGTGGACACTACTCCTCTAGTTGGTCCAGAATCCACCCACCCACCAGGTTCTGGAGAATAATTGCCTCATCCCAAATCTGCATTCCTGGTGTGGTAGCCTCCCTTGGTTCAAGAAGGGGTGGCTGTGTAGTTCCAAGAGATTTCTCCAAAATGCGCACTCTCAAAGGTGAATCTGAAGAGCACAAAACACTTCCTTAGTTGTAGAGTTAGAAACAGGTGAGCTGGGGGCTGCCAGAGATTGCCTCCCAGCATGCCATGGGAAAGGAGGAGAACAGCAACAGCATGGAGGGATGACAGTGGAGATGAACGGACCTGTGGCTTGGACTGCACTCTGGATTCCATCCCCCCGGATCTGTGCCTGGCTGTGCAGCAAGTACCCATCTGTGTATATGTAGGCCAAGCTGGATTTCTTTCACTTGTGATGACAAGAACTGTGATGGATTGGTATAATAGGATGGCAGGGTAGTGGAGAGGAAATGTCACTGCTTCCCCTCACTGTGACAAAGGGTTTGTTTGGGCTCACACAATTTCAGATGCTTTAGACCATGGGTGGCTTGTTCTATTGTTTTGGACTCGAATGGGGTAAAACATCATGGCAGGGGTATGTGATGGAACAAAGCTACTCATATCATGGCATCCAGGAAGTTGAGAGAGGGAGAGATAGAGAGAAGAAGGAACAGAGGCAGAGGACAGGGACAAGTGCGCCCTGCAAACGCACATGTCGATGCTTCCTTCAGTTAACTCCCACCTTCTAAGAGTCATTTGGCTGTGAATTTATCAACTGACAAGTCTACAGATGAGAGTTTTCATGATTTGGTCACCTTTGGATACTGTGGGACCAAGCCTTCAACACATGAGCTTTTGGGGCCATTTGATAGCCGAACCATAACATCTGAATTTGCACTGGTTCAAAGGCTTTTCTAAAAGAAATAAATGAAAAATAAAAGAAATAAATGTACCAGACGGCTGAACTTGAGCCTATGGAGTGGGCAAGTCATGAAGGCGTCGGCCTCTTTCTCCAGAAGACAGGACAGGCTAACTTCTCCCTCATTGTGGCTTGTGAGGATTAGAAAGATGGACAAGTTGCTTGGACCACCGCAGGCTCTTAATAAATAACAGCAATTACCTTCCAGTTTAAGAACGCTCAAAGGTAGACGGGAGAGTTCTTGAAGTCCTTTCACCTATTCCTCTAGAAAGCTGATGCTAACAAATAGCTGACAGATGCTTTTACAATTGTTGAACTCGATTTATCTTACTTTGGGAGGATATTACTGTGATACTTCTCATTACAAGTGAGAGCAGATTTGTTCCTCCTTAATTCTGAAGGGCAGCATTAGTATGATTGGTGTCCTTTGTGTAGCAAGAGCAATTTCTGTCATCCATTTCACTCTCTGCAGAGCAGGGCCCTGCCCCCCCCCCACACTACCAGAGGCTTGTCCTCCCCTGCTCAGGGGCTGCAGCTACCTAGTGTCTTTCTCACAGCTGGCTGGGCCACTTCCCTTGCATGAATTGAACAATGAAAATATTAAACATTTTCCAAGCCAGTATGCTTTCACAAGCTCAAGAGCTCTACACTGACTAGGTTAGGGGGTATTTGTCTTGCTCAAAATAACTTGGCTATCTCAAAAACTAGAACTACAACTGTGAAGGACGTTACTCTTCATTGTTCGCGTCAAGGACTTCTTACTGTTCTTTACAAATACTATCACCATTTACTATAACTGATCAAATTTATGAGGCTTGAGAAATCAGTTTTATTCATGAAATTTAATTGACGGTCCATTCATTCATCTGTCCTTGGAGAATATCTGAAAACTCAGTATGATTTCATTCAAAATACACAAATGAATGGCAGGTAAGTGTGCTGGCCATGTTTTTAACAATCTTAGTGTTAATTATGATTATATGTAATCATAATTTATTTATAATTAAAGTGTGTTTTAACCTTTTTTTTTTTAGAGTCTTTCAAAGTTATATACATCGTTTCCTATTTCTCAGACCTGGCTGATTTTCTGTTGTTCCCTACAGGGGAAGATGGTATTTTATTTTTCTACTTTTTCTTCCAAGAGGTGAGAAAAAGAAAAGAAATAGTAGCTTTGTAGATGTAAGGGCAGCCAACCACGAGATTGATTCAACAAGAGAAATTCAATGCATCCCCAAAGATTCCGTAAGATTTGATATCCTGCTGCTTAGGGTACAATTTGTTGTAATAAGAAAGGGAAGCTTTTCTGTCTGGAAAGTCAAAGTGTTTTGGCCAGGCTTGTGAAAGTGTAAAAGAAAAAATGAACTGGGCTGGAGAGATGGCCTAGCCGCTAAGAGCGCCGACTGTTTTTGCAAAGGACCCGGGTTCGATCCCCAGCACCCACATGGCGGCTGAGAACCATCAATAACTCCAATTCCAGGAGAACTCCAGTTCCAGGGGAATCTGACACCCTCTTCTGACCTCCGTGGCATTTGCATGACATGGGTGCACAGACCTACATGCAGACAGTACATTCATACACATAAAAAATAAATAAAATTAAAATTAAATTAAAAAAAAGAAAACTGTTTTTTTTTTAAAAAGTGAACTGATATAGAAACCATTTTTATTCTGGAAATACTTTTGTAAGTAGAAAGCCTAGAAACAATCTCTGCGGGCATACATGTTGCTCACATACACTGGCGAACACCACACGGTAATGTTTTCCTGTGGCAGAAGCCCCAGCAGTGGAGAACAGCTTTCTTCTTGACCTACAGAGAGCTTGTGTGCTACAAGTCAGGCAGATGCAACAGGAAACACCTACTTCCTGTGTATTGGCCTGCCTTGGTGGCTCAGAAGCCAAGGCAGGATGGAAAAAGACGGAGTCCATCCATGACTATGGGATTGAGGACAAAGGGGAATTGGTATCCTTGACCCAGCAAAGGAGAATCCAAGATATAGACAGTGAGCAAAGAGAGAGCCGGCACGAAAGACCTTCTGCAAGGACAGCTGAGGGGCGGCCAGGACAGACAGCTGGACTCTGCAGTCAGCTTCCGAAGCAGCGGCCCTCAAGGACAAGCCACTTTCCAGAATGTGAGCACCATGATCTGGGGGTGGGGAGAGAGGGAGGTACACTTTGGGTCCCTAGTCTTTTTTCTTGGCCAGCTAGCACCTACATGGCCAGGAAAGAAAGGGTCTCCAGGATCAAGCTGGCCTCCCCTGAGGAGGTCCGCAACGGCTGCTGTGTATTTCAGAGTTCCTGAATTCCAGTGGAAGGGCTACAAGCAAAAACAAAGGAAAAAAGACAAAAAAAAAAATCCTTTTCCAAGACAGTCAATTTCTACTGGGTTCATATTCATGAAAAATAGATGCATAAGGAGCAATCCCTACGACCAGTAGGGATCTCTAGAAAATGGCCAGAAGGCAGTAGCTGTGCCGGATACAGATAACCAGGAATATGAGCCAAATTCTATTCCTCCTGTAATCCTTTGCAAACGACCTCAGAATGTGATGGTATTTGGAAATAGGACCTTTAGAGAGGCAATTGGGTTAAAATGAAGCCTTTGGGGTAGGCTCTAATCCAATTTGCGTCCTTATGAGAGGAGATTAAGACAGAGAAACCCCATGGGTAACCCTGCACAGAGAGGTACTATGTGGGGACACACTGAGAACATGTTAGTTCTCTGCAACGCTGCAAGGTAAGGAGAAAGGCTGCACATGAAAACCCCAACTCCTGGCAGCGTAGTCTTGGGCTCCCAGCCTCTGAACTGTGAAAAGATGCATTTCCGCTGTTTAAGCCACCTGACTCCAGTATTTTGTTAAGGCACCTTGGGCAAAATAATACAGTGCATTAGATCAGCCTATGACACAGTGAAGCTAATAGGAACTTCAGGGCCAAGAATGCGCCAGGAAAGGCTTCAGAAGTCGATACCAACCCCCTATATGAGGCTCTGTGGAAGCAGAGCAATGAATGAAACATTGAAATCACCTAGCGAATCACAGGAGACAAAAGGACGTAAGCCCAGAAGAGAATCTTGCAGATCCCTGGGCAGGATTTTGTGGCCCCTGGGCAGGATCTTGTGGATCCTTGGGCAGGCCTGATTTGGCCTAAGCATTCCTCCTCAGCCTCTCAAATACCTGTTTTTCTGCAAAGATCCAGTGGTGATATTTGGCTGGCTGTGGATGACTATTCCAAACTCTGCCAATACTAGAACTCTATTTTACTTCATTTACCATTTTATCACCAGCATGAAGTAAGTCCCCAAAAGTGTTTTGTTGAGAAAAATCCAAGTGCTCGACAAGGAGACTGACCTGACGAGCTCCCATTTAAGCCCACCACGATGCAGTGTATACAGAAGCAAGGCAGTAAGAGTGGAAGATGGGTCAACATTAGTAAGTCCAAGAGATATCTTGGTCTCCTTGCCAAGCTTCCTGGACACAGTAGGACCGAGGTTCTTCCACAGGTCCAATTTCCTGAAGACCCACATCCCGTGGTACTGATATGGAAGCTCAAACACAGACATGGACAAGAGAACAAGTGCACAGTTGAGCTATGATGGGGCCAAGAAGGAACAATAAGCGTTTGGCTTTCCTGTCTGAAAAGAAACCGAGTAAGTAGGGACCCAGTAATCCAGGCACTGGGGAACGGGTGGGATGAAGCCTGAGGCTTTTGCAGCCCCCTCCAGTAAGGCAGAAGGTGGTCCTCAGAAGAATAATCAAGCAGTGCAGTCAAGGGTGACAAACACATGGACTTCATGGCCAGGAGGTGAGGAGTCACAGGCCTTGTTTGCAACGTGCTGAAGGCCATTGCAGCTGTCACTGGCCCTCTTCACAGGGCTGTAAAATCATCAGCAGTGCCCAGTCATTCTGTCCCTTTGTCTCATCCTTCAGTCAGGTGGGAAACAGCTAACGTGGACTAAAGCCTAGTCTGTTGTGCTGCCAGATGACCCAGGTCTGTCTTCTGTCACCCAGCACTCTGTGTGAATGTACAGAGCTGGCTCAAGGGCAGAAGGTCTGAGGTGGCGGGGATGGACTGAGAGGAAAGCAGCTATTCCTGTGTTGCCAGGAACGGAAGGGAGCAGGAAGGAGCCTGGGTGACTTGCTTTTGTTTTACCCTACTGGCTGGAGAGGCAAAGGCTAATTCCAGGAAAAGGATACCCTCAGCTTCTCCTGGACTAAGACTACAGAGTGAGGCTTTTCTCATGCAAATAGTTTAAGGTTTGAATTACGCAGCACAGCCAGGTCATGATACTTTACCCAAACGTCTAGGTGGTACACGGCAAGCAAGGTGGATAGATGGGTCAAAGGATTTTCTCTGCCACCAAAGGGCCAAATCCAGGGTCCCTTTTAAGGAAAGAACCATGGAAGGACCAATCTTTCCTTTCTCTAATTCCCCAAGACAAGTACAGCCAGAGAAATTTCTTGTCATTCTCCCTCAGCCTAACCCAAAGCTCCTATCTAGTTCCAGGTCTTTCCCACCAGGAAAACACAGGTAGTAAGGACGGAGGGGGAGTCAGCGGCTAACAGCACGTGTGCAACTGAACTGCAGTGATCACTGCTGCCACCTCCTCTTTTCCTCCTCCTCTTTCTTTCCTTTCCTCCTCCACTGTCAAGTCACCTTTAATGTTTCCTTTGGTTTTATTTCTAGATGCTGAATTAGGAACATTTTATCCTTTGAAATTA
Organism: Rhizomys pruinosus; assembly: GCA_009823505.1. Taxonomy (NCBI): domain Eukaryota; kingdom Metazoa; phylum Chordata; class Mammalia; order Rodentia; family Spalacidae; genus Rhizomys; species Rhizomys pruinosus. The sequence goes on along the minus strand of VZQC01010399.1, from coordinate 16,455 downwards.
ACTGAAAAGACCACACATGAAAGAATAATATCAGAATGCTTGTCTCGCTGGCGCTTTGCTCCACTGCTGAGCAGGTGGTCAGTAGCCCAGGTAGGACAGGGCTGTGGCTAACGGCCAATCTTGTGACACTGACAATAAACAGAAAGCATAGCTGATTAGATTTAGAGATTCTAGATAGCAAGCACACACACACACACACACACACACACACACTAAGTTTAATATCAAATACAGAAGTTTGCCACTAAAGACAATTGAAAATTATAATATAGAAAAAAAGTGAGTAGATAAAGGATAATTACACATTAATAAGTACAAAATTAAATGTATATTCACTAATGGATGAACTTAATATTGTACAACTTACCATAGAATAGAAAAAATGAAAAGTGAGCTGAATGCCCAGTGACATTTGGAGACTATTTCCTCTTCAGGGTAGGGAACTGGCTCTGACAGATTCTCTATGTCCCACTTGTAAACATGGGTTAGAAGGTTCTAATCTAGATAGAAAAGCCAAGAACCTCCCTGAGCCCTCGACACGGGCTTCAGTGCCGGCAAGAGCGTCTTCAGAGGCAGCCCGCATACCTGTACAACATGGGGGCTCTGGAACACGAACAAAGGGCCGTGCTGCACCGTCCCCCACCCAGGTCCCCCACCGCAGTGGGCACTGCTGCATTCTCTGCCTTTGATCCTAAAGTCCTAGCGCTTACGATAAGCACCCACAAAAGAGCAAATGCAGGGCTCTGGAGGAAAAGCCAGGGGGAAGCAATGACAGAAAGTTCTGCTGTGATAACAACTTACATTTGATCAACTTCTCAATTTGCCAAAGCCTCCGAGGGATGAGTTACAAAACGACTAGCAAAATGAAAACCGGTGGGGCTGCTATAATCACAGCAATCTCCAGGTTACAAATACCTGGCTTATAAATGTGTCATGCCTACAACCACCAGCTGCATTTTATTTCTGCTCTTCCTACCAACCCCCAATTTTTTCTGACAAAAAATACAAAAAACCCCACAAAGTATTCAAGATGGAATCTTGATCCTAGAGCTTTCTTTTCCTGAGTGGGACTCCTTTATACCCGCTTTCTCCCACGTACTACAGTGAACGTGGCGCCCACACCCTGACTGGCTCCTTTCAGCACTGCTGCTCTTCTGCATTTTAGCGGGTAGCTCACACAAATGCCATGCCCAGTGCTACAAAAGTACTGTGTACAGACAACACAAGCATCAACAAATCTTACCCTACTACATAGGCTATGAGCAAAGAAGGCCTTTCCATATTTTCAAAGTCATTTAGGGGGCTGGACAGATGGCTCAGCAGTTAAGAGCACCGGTTGCTCTTACAGAAGGCCTGGGTTGAGTTCCCAGCACCTACATGGAGACTAACAACTGTCTGTAACTCCAGTTTCAGGGGATCTAACATACTCTTCTGATCTTGGCGGGCATTGCATGACACAGGTGCACTTACACACATGCAGGCAATATACTCATACACATAAAATAAAAATAATAAATAAAAGATAAGAAGAAAGGAATTTAGATCAGGAATAATAAAAATTGACAGATGTTAGCCTTTCCATAGTCTCTTGAGGAAGGAGTGGTACTTTGGTGGGTAGGGTGCACAATTCGGTGACATATCCAAATTTAAAATGAGCATAACTTATATCAAGCTGACATTAGGAATTCATCTTACAGACATTCTGTAGGGATCTGACCATATCAGTACACAAAGAGTTAAGTGCTTAGATATAAATCTGAACATTGTTTGACACAGTGAACAAAAACAAAATTATGTTGCATTCATGACATGATGTACTGCAGACCTGTTACCAGAATAAGATAAAATGTCTGATCTAGACATTTTGCTGTTATGTACTTCCAACTTACTTTATGAAAGATACAAAAATCTGTACTCAATTACATCATACGATGAGTAAAATATGTTGAATAAATATAAATGCCAGAGTAGCAAAGTAGGGCTGAGAGCAGTGGGCTGGAAGAAAGTCCACGACAGGCAGAGTTAAAGCTTAGCCACAAGTAGGAATGACAAAATGCACACTAGAAACTTGACCTCAATCTGGGCATCACAAATAGCAGATTCGATCATCAAACTGTTCCCACAGATGGCAATCCAGTTACTGCTCAGCAGCCCAGACCTAGCGAACTCTCCCTGTACTTGGCTAAATGAGACTGAAAGCCCACGTAGCCCAGCTGTAGGCCACGGTGGAGATGACTGACAGCCCAGGAAAGCCAGTGCCAGCTTCCTCATTCCTCCCTTGTTGCAAGGTTGTTAGAGGGCTGGTGGGGCATCTGACCCACTGGTATAAGGTCCTTATCTTCATGTTTGCCTGAGCATAAAAGAAAAGGGCCAAGCATTTCCTGTTTCTCTTAACTCTGTTGGTCCTGGATTCCTTATAGCCTTTGCTTCCACAACTTTGATTTCAAATGGCTTAAGTCTTACTCACTGGAAGTGGGCCAACGCAGCATGCTACTGCACAGCCATGCCTTCATTAGCCCTAGGGAAGAATCACTGAAGGACTGGAAATTGTTGCTGGGTCTAAGAACACAACACACATTTACAGAGAGAATGCGACCTGCCAACACCACAAAAAATAGAACCAAAAGTTTCTCAAACTTGATGGAGCACATTGTGGAAGATGTGGCTTAACTTACAGGGAAGGCTTTTGTCTGACACAAGTGTCAGTCAAACTGCCAGTTAAGCAGTGGTAATTAGTGCACTGTAGATGCTTTGGTAGGTATGGGACAAAAGAGGATTTAAAAGTGCATTCAGGGCTGGTATGGCCTTCTTTATGTAAATGGTGACAGCCTGGATTGCTAAGGGAAGGGAAGGATAAAACAGAGAGAGCCTGCTGCAAAGAACCCAGAGGTGGGGGGCAGTGCTGGGCGGGGGTGGGGGGCTGAAGTAAAGAGGAAATTCTCAGTCTGCAGCACTTGGCAGGAGTCCACACATGCAGCTGTCTGTCTGGGGTCTGGGCTTCTGAGGCTAGGCCCTTCAGAGGCTGAGCCAACCATCACTGTCTGCCTGACATTTCGACACTGTGCATTTCAACACAGCCTTATCTCTCTGTGTTCAATTTATACTTTCTGAGAACCATAAGATTCCCTGTCCAGAAAAGACATTGCACTACTCATGGGAAAGTCCGGTGTCAGGCCTTCAGGCAATATCTTCCATGTTAGATTAAAGCTGACTCACAGTTCCAAAGCTGTTCCCTGCAAGAGCAAGAGCAACTAACTACCTGCCAACGTCTGAAAACACCCTTGGGTCATGCTGCTGCCACAGACGCTTGGGGGCCTCTGCCATCCACCTGGCTGGTAGCCACTGTGCTATCGTCTGGTTCTTCTCTACCTGCATCTAGTTCTGGCCCAAAGCTGACTCCTGACCAGGTGCCACGTGTCTGGCCTGCTACCTCTGTTGGTACTGGCGTCCTAGATCCCAAACCTGCTTGTGTTTTTGTCATGTGGGTCCTGGTAATTTCCTGCTCCTGTTGCCTGGACCCGAGGCTCTCCTCCTGCGGGGACAGGAGCACTTCGTCTGCTTCTCTGTGAACCACTCCTAGTGCTGCTGTCCCTCGTCCCACAGGTGTAGACGTTGCTTCTCCCTCTGCCTCACCCTTTTCATCTTGGCTGTATTTACATCATGTGTAGAATGGCCCTGCCCACTTCCCACATTCCGTCTTAGCAGCAACTTTGTCCTGCACTGCAGGCTCAGTAACTCCAACCTCAGATTAACATTCATTTGCCCAAACTGTCTCCCTTGGCTTGCCTTGCCTGTCTTGACTTCCGGACTTCTGTTGGAAGCTCAGGGAAACCTGTCGCCCCACATCCAGCAGTACCAAACTCAGCACTTGATTTCAACCCCTCCTCCCCTCCAAGTTATAAGAATACCTACGAGGGAGAACATCTACCTGCGGAGTAGCTGAGCACGGGCAGGAAGTGGTTAATCTCTACCAGGCACGGTGGAAGATGCCTGCCATTCCAGCACTGGGGGAGGGCTAGGCAGGAGGAGGACACGTCAGAGGCCAGCCTGGCCCTGGCCGCAGAGTTAGACCCCATCTCCAAAGACCAAAAAAAGTCATGAATTGTCAATAGTTCCCTGGCTCAATGATCCATTTGAGGAGAGCAGTCTCCTTCCCTGACTGGGTACGAGGTGGCCGTGACGGCCCCAAGTCGAGTACAGACACTTGGACGAGTATCAAGTCTGACAAATGGGACCACCACTACTGTAAGCCAGTAGGAGGGCACCATGTCTGCCTTCCTCACCTGCACCAAAGTGATGGCAAGCTAGACTGAGCCACAGGCACCTCTTTGGCACCCTGTGTTTGCCTATGTCATTGCAAGCTGCACACTGTACAGTAGTCATCTGTTTTCCATGGAGAACATGACCCATTTAACTCTGTACAAGCCTCTACAAACAGCTTTTCAAATGATGGATGGATGTGTGAAGGAACAAACAAATGAATGAAAAACGGTTTGGTTTTCCACAATGAAAGCTGATGGGAACATTGGACATAAGACAGAAGAGTCATAATGACTGTTCAGAAGGTCCATCCCAGCCCTTCCCCACAGTGCAGACATTCTAGTCTGTGCCTCAGCCCCCCTGTGGACTCACCGGTATGGCTCCATGGTGCGGATACCATAGAACAAGGCCTCCTCCAGCAGCCCCAGGTTGATGCATGCGTCCATGGCGCAGTCGAGCACCTTCAGCTGGTAGATGTTGATGTCAGGAAGCCGCGCTGAGTTGCTGCTTATGATGGTCTGGCACATGGCCAGAACCTGTTCCCACTCTGTTATTAACCTTAGTTAAGGATTCATTGTCTTTATCAAGAAAAAACAAAAAACAAAGTAAATGGAGATCATCTAAAAGGCTGAAGCGCTCCCCGGCACAGGTGGGGGAGGCACCCATTATTTTGCACAGATGAGCTGCCTGGAAGCACACTTGAGAAACAAAAACATGTTTAAGTGGCATCTCAGCGAAGTAAATTCTGTTTATATCAACAAACCCTCTTCTAACCTCGTCTGCGCTCTGGGAGATTAAAATGTCTACGGGAATATTCTTTCTGCACACTTGTATAGATATTCTCCTTAAACTCAGCTGAGGAATGAAGAAGTTTATTAAACTGGACTAAAGGTTTAGTTTAGCCTAAAATTATTTACTGAGTTAGCTTCTATTTAAAAACTCACCTGGCCAGGCGTAGTGGTGCACGCCTTTAATCCTAGCACTCAGGAGGCAGAGGCAGCCGGATCTTTGTGAGTTCAAGGAAAGCTTGATCCACAGAGTGAGTTCCAGGACAGCTGGGGCTACTCCCAGCACCCACATGGTGGCTAACAACTGTCCATAACTCTAGTTCCAGAGGAATCCAATACATTCTTCTGACCTGTGCAGGCCTTGCACAATATGGGTGCATTTATGTACATGCAGGCAATACACTCATACACATAAAAAATAAGTAAAAATGACAAAATATTATAAAAAAATTAAAATTCACCTGTAGTGACAAAAACTTTAGAGAGAGTCCTGTCTACAAAGGAAGAAGAAAGTGTTTGCTTCTGTACCCTTGAGCCACGGGTGTGTGTGAACCCAGACCACAGGGCAAGGGCAGCAGTATAAAGAAATTAATTTCCAATGGATCTTATATTTAGTGTTTATTATAGAATTAAAGGCACCCAAACCTATACTTAACCAAATAAATGTATTCTTACCTTAAACCCAAATACTAAAAGGAAATACTAAGCACATGGTTTACACATGGAATTGTGAGCAAAGGAAAACGATGCTTTAAAAAGAATGAGATGGGGGGGCTGGAGAGATGGCCTAGCGGTTAAGAGTGCCGACCGCTCTTACAGAGGACCTGGGTTCGATCCCCAGCACCCACATGGCGGCTGAGAGCCGTCTGAAACTCCAATTCCAGGAGAACTCCAGTTCCAGGGGAATCCGAGACCCTCTTCTGACCTCCGCGGCATTGCACGACACAGGTGCACAGACCTGCATGCAGACAGTACATCAATACACATACTGAAATAAATAAAATTAAAAAAAAAAAAAAAGAATGAGATGGTGCAAGGCGTGGTGGTACACACCTTTAATCCCAGCACTCAGGAGGCAGAGGCAGGTGGATCTCTGTGAGTTCAAGGCCAGCCTGGTCTACAGAGTGAGCTCCAGGCCAGCTGGGACTAAAGGGAGACCCTGTCTCAAAAAAAAAAAAAAGAAAAGAAAAGAAAAAAAAGAATGAGATGATCCACCTCAGTATAACACTGACTTTCTAATTAACCAAAGTAAGTCAATCGCTTAATTTCATGGAGCCTCAGTATGACACCCTACCCAACTCCTGACAGGGCCTCAGTATGCTGCTCAGGGTGGCCTCGAACCACTGGACTCAAGTGACCTGTCCACCTCAGCGACCTGAGTAGCTGCTGCTACAGCTGTGCGACTCTTGGTCCAGATTTTAACCCTCACTTTTTTCCAAGTGACATCCATATCCTCCTTCAGAGCCAGGCAGAGGGCTGAGGGCACAGTACACTGAGCTTCCTCACAGCAAAGCTGAAGGTTCGTGTGCAGGACCCGCCTGGGGCCGTCACCCAGAATCTAAACTACCCAGCTATGCTCTGCCGAGTGGATGTCCAGAGGACACTGGCCTAGGACTGGGCCTTTCTCCCTCAACCCCCCCCCGCCGGCCCCACACACACCCTCCTCCCACTCTCTGCCACTGTAACTCTACACTTTTAGGCTTTTATATTAGAATTCCAGTTGGGGAAAAACATTTGAAGATATATAAGAAATGGAATAGACTTTGAGCAAAGATAAAGTCTGGGTCAAGCCTAAACCAGTTCTATCATTTGCCAGATTTGCGGATCTTGAAAAAGTGCTCTGAGATAGGGCAGGAAAAAATGCCAAATGTCTTAGTAAAAGTTAAATAAGATGTCGTATCTAAAAATGGAAAAAAAATCTTATTCTCCCATGAATTAGGCAGAGTTCTGGGTGTTACAGGTATTGTGGGTGTACAAAGTATACTCCTGAGCTGTGAGTGCCTTCCTGTTGTGACCTCTGAGATAGACTGGACTAAAGGGGAAAAGGGTGGAAGAGCACTTGTGATGGGACCCCGTCTCTTCCCAGCCGCATGTCCATGCGTTCCCCTTCCCCTTCCCCTTCCCCCTCAACTCACTCCTCACCAGTGTCCTAACACAGCAAGCCCAGGCCCGAGCACACAGCCCACATGTACGAAGCTCCTTTTTCCCTCTATCCAGAAAAACCTTTTCCATTGTCCACGCTACCAGGACATTGCTTTCAAAAACCCATCAGCAAGTGCTGGTACCAACCAAGCCACATGTGCAGATGGAAACAGCACCTTCACGATCCTCATTGGAAATAAGCTTCCATTCTGCTAGGCAGTACGCTTACTTCAAAGCATGATCTCCCTGGTGAGAATTTCAAGCTCAGGGGGCCCTTCCTGTCGCCATTTTAGGGCAAGTCCTGGCTCTGCTCCCAGAAGGGGTTCACACACTGCAGAAAGTGATTTGAAGTTATTGACAGTTAGTGATTTTCTTTGGTACTCTTCTGACATGGATGTTTCAAGTCTGTGGAACATGTCCTCCAGAGGCTAGGGGAAGCAGTTTCTTGGGCAATGCACTGATTTTGAAACAGATTGCTGGGCTAACCTCTGTGCCTTTTCATTCCAGGATTAGATATTTGACGAACCGTCAGGAGGAATGACTGTCTCTTACACAATGCTAGACATTTCTGTGGCAAGGCTTGCGCCTTATTATAACATCATTTTGCTCGATCTCCATTATTATTTGTCTGTTCATTTCCATAATGTGCTCTGAGTCATTCAAGATTCTTGAGGTGACAAGCAATAGTGGTGGAAACCAGATGTGGGACTCTGCACCCACTCACAGGCAGGAAGGGCTGTGTGCCAACCTCCCTCCACAATACTGGGAACGGTGTCCCGGCAAGCAAAGTAAAACTTTTCCTATAAAGCGCCCCAATGAGGGGTAAAAGGGATACTTTAAACTATAAGGCTTCTTCCCCAAGCTACTGCTGACATGTATTTGCTCAGCGATTTAGTCCCCAGCACCTATAAGCCACTACTCCAGTGAGGTGATGAGCGCTAGACTAAAGAGGACTGGAGAGCCACTCGGAAAACAGAACCCTGAGGGCAAAGCAGGGGGCCTCCTTCCAAATGTCCTGCTGGCTGCAGGCAGATGGAGACAGAGGCAAAGACAAAGGAGTGAAGTCAATTCACTTGGGAATTAGCTTCTTAAGACAGAGCACAGAGTTCATACTTACCTGGCCACACTGCCCCGCTGCTTAACAACACCGTTCTAGCTCTGTGCACAGTTCCTACAGGTTGTAACCTCCTCCAAGAAAGATTAATCTCCCCAGCCCTGTGTGTGTGTATATCTGTACATATATGCATATGTATCTTTACCAAAATATGTATTGTATTAATCAACTTTCTGTCACTATAATGAGATAGGTGAGGCATGTGACGTAGGAAGTAAAGAGGCTTATTGGTTCATGGATCTAGAGGTTCAAGTCCAAGATCAGGTGTCCCTGTTGGTTTGGATTCTGGTAACGGTGCCAGGTGGCAATGGTGGGAATGAGTGTCAGCACAAGCACTGACAGACATGTCAAGCTAGGAATCAGAGAGAAGCTGAGAAACCAGCATCCAACTTTTAAACACATGCCATTCCCCTTTAAATGCATGCCCTCACTTTCCAATAGTCCTCACCTCTTAAAGGCCCATACACTTCCCTGGGATGAGGTTTATTGTTGTTGTTGTTTTTTAATGTGTATGAGTGTACTGTCTGCAAGTAGGTAAGTGCACTGTGTCGTGCAATGCTGCGGAGGTCAGAAGAGGGTGTCAGAGTCCCCTGGAACTGGAGTTAAAGACAGTTCTTAGCTGCCATGAGGGTGCTGGGAATCGAGCCCAGGTTCTCTGCAAGAGCTGTCGGTGCTCTTAACCTCTAAGCCATTTCTCCAGTCCCCTGGGATGAGGTTTTCATAGGTAGACCTTTGGGGAATACTAAATGAAACCAGGGTAGGTAGTGATTTGCATACTTACTATCCTACTGTACGAGTGCTGGGAACACTGGACTATGTCTTCTAATTTCTGCATTAATCACAAGGTGGGTTAGGACCAGCAAGGTACCTGGCACAGAGTCAGTTTTCATTTAAGCTTTATACAGGAGAGACTGAAATGTACCGTGATCCTACATGGCCTCAATTCTGCTGTGTGGGACCACAAAGAACAAATCTACTTAGTAGTGTAACAGCTTTTTTGAGCCTATGAATGTCAAACTTGTGTTTTGAGAACTGGCTGTTTTCCAGGATCCTTCATCCAATCAACAGGTGGCATTTCAAACTCCTCCTCGATTCTCACTACTCATTCCATTACTCATAATAAATTTCTCTTCATCCCTTCTAATATGCCCTACCTCAAATCCAATGTGAAATTCCAGACAGGATTAGCAGAGCACCGTCCCCTTTTCTTTCATTTCATATTCTATATTTCTCTGAATGCAGCCTGAGATCACAGTTGTCTTTGGAGAGTTGCAGCACACTCTTACATTTTATTAAATTTTGCTATCTACCAAAGCCCTACAATTCTTACATGTATTCCGTCACCAAGCTTTATGTATATTTACACTTCAACTTTCTGCCCCAAATAGAAGATTTTATAGACAACTCTTGTCAAATTCCATCTTTTGAAGCTCAGTCAGCATTCCAGCTACAGTCCCTTCTCTGCTATTCTTCTCATCTCCGTCTTTGGAAAGTGTCAAATCTGTGCTCCATATCCTCATGCAAGGTACTGAGTCAGAATGTGAGGAGACCAGACATGGGAACACAGCACCCTAGATGATGTTTGGGTCATTTGATCATTGAATGAATAAGATGCCTGGCCCTTATGGCTAACATAAATTTCTTGACTGCACCTTTTCAAGTCCCCTTAAAAAAACTAGATGCAAACTTTACCAAAACATTCCCTAAATCTGTGGATATACTTGTTTTTAGTGAATCCATGCAGCAACCTGCCCACCACAGTTTTCTTTTCCATCTCTTGGTATCCAACTGCGGGTTCTTCAGTAAGTCTATGAACATGCTGGGCTACAGATTTCTGGAGTTACATACTTCACTACTAAAAGTAGAAACATCTATCTACCTATCTTTCCTATCCTTTAGAATTATTTAAAGACATTATAGATGAGAAACCTTATTTGCAGATTTTGTTAGTGCTTGGGATTTGATAACACACAACATCTGATGACCTTTTGGTGCTCTTTTTACAGTCTACATTCTCTTTCTTACCTGTAGTGTCCCTGTCACATTTGTGTCCAGGAATTGTCTATGGATAGTGACTCCTATTTCATAGTCTCTGCCTGTCCAAATCCCGTCCTTTTATATGGTGAAACACCACTGGACCATCCTAGGAATATCACAGTGCGATCTCCCTTTGCTCTGAACCTTGACCTCTTCATGCTCCTTATCATTTATGCAAAAACCAATATTGTACAGGACCCTACTGCTGCTGCTTCCTGCCTGCTTTGCTGTGAAGCATCGAGGTCTGAGAGTCTGGTATTAAATTATAATGATTCTAATATAGTGGCTGGAGAGATGGCTCAGCAGTTAAGAGCACGGGCTGCTCTTGCAGAGGACCCTGGTTTGGTTCCCATTACTCACATGATGGCTGGTGACCATCCATAACTCCAGTTCCAGGGGATCCAACATCCTCTTCTGACCTCTACAACCATTGCATGACACAGGTGCACTTACACATATGCAGACAATACACTCATACACGAAAAATAAAAATAATAAAGATTTAAAAATTTTTTATTTATTTTTTATGTGTATGAATGTACTGTCTGCATGTAGGTTTGTGCACCCATGTTGTGCAATGCCATGGAGGTCAGAAGAGGGTGTCAGATTCCCCTGGAACTGGAGTTAAAGACGGTTCTCAGCTGCCATGTGGGTGCTGGGGATAGAACCTGGGTCTTCTGTAAGAGCAGTTGGTGCTCTTAACCACTAGGCTATCTCCCCAGCCCAAAATAATAGATATTTAAAAGATTCTAATAATTCCTTTTTTAGAGATGAAAGTGCTTATAGGAGGAGGGGGTTCTATGACTTCTTACCTTGTGCACACAAGAAACCCAAACCGCCACTTGCCTTCCTGCTCTGTGCTGTTGTTACCAACTGGTGGCAAGGTTTTGTGCTGATCTTGAGCTATGTCCCCTGCAGTTATCTAAACCCTGGCTGAGCTCAGGGGTGCAGCCTGTGGCCGTGGAACAGAATGATGCAATTGGAGCTTTCAAAGCTTTCCTTTGGCCCTGGTGACACAGGCTTCCCACAGTAAAGCAGTAATTGCAACAGTGCAGCTCAGCCGCAGGTAGAAGGATACTCCAATGTGCCTTCAGCTCTTCAATCTCTTTCAGGGATTCTTTGATTTCCTTCCATACTTCCTCATCACCAGTTAGCATATCGGCATCCTGCCCGGGGCCAAATTGAAAGACAGGAAAAGAAGACAACCCAATTTAAAAAATGGGCAAAGGATCAGAACAGACATTTCCCCAAGAAAGATATACAAATGGCTTACAAGCACATGAAAAAATGCTCAGCGTCATTAGTCATTAGGAAAATTCACCTCAAAACCACAAGGAGATATTACTTTATACACAGCAGCAGAGCTATAACTGAAAAATATAGGTACCAGGAAGTACTAGTCAGAATGCAGAGAAACTTCAACAGGTAGACATGTACCACGAGTGGGACACCTTTGAAAAAAATAGACATTTGAGCTCCTTAAAAGATACACACAGAAATAGCCGGGTGTGGTGGCGCATCCCTTTAATCCTAGCACTTGGGAGGCAGAGGCAGGTAGATCTTTGTGAGTTCAAGGCCAGCCTGGTCTACAGAGCGAGTTCCAGGACAGCTGGAGCTACAGGGAGACCCTGTCTTGAAAAGACTAAAAAAAAAAAAAAAAAAGGTCTTAGTTCAGTGTCCGTTCCATCTTGCCCACCAGTTGTGTTCAGCAGTGGCTACAGTTCTTGCCAAAGTTCTCTCCCTTCCTTCCCTCCCTGCAAGGTGCCATAGTTCACCTGCCATGGCTCTGCTCACTGCTGCAACCCAGCTCTTGGGAAGAAAGATTGCAAGAGCCAAGGGAGGAGGTGCATGACCATATGGAAACAGAGTCTTACAGGCTCCTCGGACCTTGCTCATAGGAACCTACAGCAACAGCGTCAGCATGCAGAAGACCCTGCAAACTCAAGCAGACAAAACCCAGCACAGAACTAGGGAATGAGCAGCAGACCCCAATCTTAGCTGAAAAAATATTGGCAACTGATTGCAGCTGGGTGAAGGAGAGCTGATCTTCTTTAGGGGAGTGACCCTAGACAGGCTGACTAGACCCCAGTGGATGAATGTGCACCGAGGGACATCTGGCTACATGAACTTGACTGGATAGGCCTTTACATCAATGACAGAATGTATGAAATCCACGAGGGAGGAGGCAGTTATGGGAGGGTGTGGATGGGGGAGGCATCATAAAGATGATTAAGTTGTTGTGTATGAGACACAAAAGTTCCGTAAAATTTTTAAAAGAGAATTGATAACAAAACACTAGTGTGGGTGTAGGGCAAGGGAGCATGTAGACACTGCTACAGGAGGTGTAGACACTGCTCCAGGGAGTGTAGACACTGCTCCAGGGAGTGTAAATTCATTCATCCACTGTGGAAATCAGCAAGGAGGCTTTTTCAAATCAACAACTAAAGTAGAATTTCTGTATGAATTGTCTGTAGCACTCCTGTCCCTATATCCTAACAGAGATACTCCCACATCCACAGTCACTGCTGTCCCTACATCCTAACAGAGAGATACTCCCACATCCACAGTCACTGCTGTCCCTACATCCTAACAGAGAGATACTCCCACATCCACAGTCACTGCTGTCCCTACATCCTAACAGAGAGATACTCCCACATCCACA
>VZQC01010396.1:316055-327924 GCA_009823505.1 Rhizomys pruinosus | reverse complement strand
CACAGGGAGACCCTGTCTCAAAAAGACCAAAAAAAAAAAAAAAAAGTGTGTGCCACCATGCCTGGCACTTATACACTTAAAAAAATAATTTTGGGGGCTGAGAGAGAAATGGCTCAGTGGTTAAGAGCACCGACTGCTCTTACAGAGGACCCGGGTTCGATTCCCAGCACCCGCATGGCAGCTAAGAACCGTCTTTAACTCCAGTTCCAGGGGAACCCGACACCCTCTTTTGACCTCCGCAGCATTGCAGGACACAGGTGCACCAATCTACATGCAGACAGTACATTCATATACATAAAAAATAATAAATTAAAAAAAATTGAAGCCGAGTGCTCTTAACTGTTGAGTAGTAAGTGTTCTTAACTACTGAGCCATCTCTTTAGCCCTGACAACCAGTACACTTTTAACATTTAAATTATTTTTAATTTTTTATTACATTTGTTTATTTATTTTTTGGTCTTTTTGAGAGAGGGTCTCCCTGTAGTCCCAGTTGGCGTGGAACTCACTATATAGACCAGGCTGGCTTTGAACTCACAGATATCCACCTGCCTCTGCCTCCTGAGTTTTGGGGTCAAAGGCATGTACCACCATGACTGGCCTTACATTTATTTACTTATAAGCATGTTTGAAGATGGACTTGTGCCACAGTTCACATATGGAGGTCAGAGGACACTTTTACGGGGATTGCACTATGGGTTCCCCAGGTTTGGCAGCAAACCCACTGAGCCATCTCACCAGCCCACAACATTGTTCTTTTTTTTTTTTTTTTGGTCTTTTTGAGACAGAATCTCCCTGTAGCTCCAGCTGTCCTGGAACTTACTATGATCACTATATAGACCAGGCTGGCCTTGAGCTCACAGAGATCCATCTGCCTCTGCCTCTCAAAGGCGTGCACCACCAAGCCTGGCCTACGTTGTTCTTTGAAGTGTTACTCAGCGTATGCTATGAATTCATGAGGCCTATTAAGGATTGTGAGAGTCAGGACCTGAAAACTGCTGAGAATGGGTGTCTCGTTCTCTTTTTAATTTTGTTTTTCATTGCTGTGTTTTGTTTTGTCTTGTTTTTGAGACAAGGTCTCAATATGTAGGCCTAGCTGACCTGTAACTCCCTGTATAAACCAAGCTGGCCTCCTTTCATGGGAAATAAAGGCCTGCGCAGCCATGTCAGGCCCATCTCACACTGTTTAACAACTCCGTTGAATGGGTGAGGTGATCATATAGTTATTGTCTTGACCTTATCTTCTTCCAAGAAATAAAGTAATCTGAGAACCTGAAGGAGAAATAAAAGAGCACAGAGGCCTAGGAAGCCTTAGAAAGGGTGTCCACATGTTTCAAAGCTTTGACTCTCTGAGTGTGGTTTTGTGTAGAAGGATCTCATTGTTCAGGACACTGCAAGAACTCACGCTGTAATAAGCCAGGGACTTGGGTCCACCGTTAGGGGAAGCTAGTGTAACATTGAAAAGTGACACCAGGGCCCAGAGTAGTAATGAATGCCTGCCTGTCATCTAAGCACTTCGAGTAGGAAGAACTGGCGTTCAAGGGAATCCTTGTCTACAGGAGTTTGAAGCCAGCCTGGGCTACAAGACACCCAGTGTAAAAGAAAATAAAACAACTCCACAAACAAAGGGGAAAAAAGTGAAAGCGTGGGCTGGAGAGATAGCCTAGCGGTTAAGAGCGCCGACCGCTCTTGCAGAGGACCCGGGTTCGATCCCCAGCACCCACATGGCTGCTGAGAACCGTCTGTAACTCCAATTCCAGGAGAACTCCAGTTCCAGGGGAATCCGAGACCCTCTTCTGACCTCCGTGGCATTGCACGACACGGGTGCACAAACCTACATGCAAATAGTACATTCATACACATACAAAAATAAATAAAATTAAAAAAAAAGTGAAAGCGCATATGGGAAGTGGAAATGTCAACACGTGTTTCTTTGTTTAATGGGTTTAAAGAACTAAGGATGTGGCTCAGTGGGTAGAGTCCTTGCCTAGCATGCATGAAGCCCTGGGTTGGATCCTCCATGCCATATAAATCAGGTGTGGGGGCTGGAGAGATGGCTCAGTGATTAACAGCACCAACTGCTCTTGCAGAGGACCAGGGTTCGATTCCCAGCACCCACATGGAGGCTAAGAACCATCTTTAATGCCAGTTCCAAAGGAATCTGACGCCCTCTTCTGACCTCCGAGGGGTGCACCAATCTACATGCAGACAGTACACTCATACACATAAAAAATAATAAAAACAACAACAAAAAATAATGTTACACAGTACCCAGCACTGTGAATATATCTAATGTCACTGAGCTGTGCACTTACAAATGACTAAAGACATGAGTGTGATGTGTATTTTACAACAATCAGTAATCACACAGTAATCATATTGGAAAATACAAAAATATGTAAATGAAGGGACTGGAGAGATGGCTCAGCGGTTAAGAGTGCAGACTGCTCTTGCAGAGGACCTGGGTTCGATTCCCAGCACTCACACGGAGGCTAAGAACTGTCTTTAAGCCGGGCGTGGTGGTGCATGCCTTTAATCCTAGCACTTGGAAGGCAGAGGCAGGCAGATCTCTGTGAGTTCAAGGCCGGCCTGGTCTACAGAGGGAGTTCCAGGTCAGCTGTGGCTATAGGGAGACCCTAGCTCAATAAATAAATAAATCCCGCCAAAATATAAATGGATAAACACATAAAGATCACCAGACTTGATTAGAGGGAGGAAAACAAAAACAATAATGCTGATTTTAAAGAGACATGTTTTATTCATTTTTTTTTGAGACAGAGTCTCCCTGTAGCCCCAACTGGCCTGAAACTTACTATGTAGACCAGGCTGGTCTTGAAATCACAGAGATCTACCTGTTTCTTCCCCAAACATTTTTAAAGATTTGTTGATATATTTATTTATTTTTATTTTATATGTATGAGTGTTTTGCCTGAAAGTATGTAAGCGAACCTAGGTCATACAGTGCCTGAGAAGGCCAGAAGATCCTCTGGAAATGGAGTTACAGAAGGCTGTGAGCTGCCATGTGGGTGTTAGGAACTGAACTTAGGTTTTCTGCAAGAGCACCAAGTGGTCTTAGTCCCTGAGACATATTTACTTGTTTTTGAGTCAGGGTTTGGCTATGTAGCCATGGTGGGCCTGGAACTCACTATGTAGACCAGCCGGGCTTCCAACTTGCAGCAATTCTCCAGGCTCTTGCTGTAAAGTACCGGAATTACAGGCACATATATGTTGCCATGTCCAACTTTTTAAATTTACCTCCTCCTCCTCCTCCTCTCCTCCTCCTCCTCCTCCTCCTCCTCCTCCTCCTCCTCATGTGTCCTCTTCCTTTGTGTGTGTGTGTGTGTGTGTGTGTGTGTGTGTGTGTGTCTGTGTGTCTGTGTGTCTGTGTGTCTGTGTCTGTATCTGTGTGAGAGAGAGAAAGAGAGGTATATGTGTGCGCATGTGTGTGCAAGTATGGGTGTGCCATAGAGTGCATATAGAACCAGAGGATAACTTTTAGAAATCAGCTCTCTCCTTTCACCTTGGGTTCCAGGGATTGAATTCAGGTCATGCTTTCAAGGCAAGCTCTCCTACCTCTGAGCCATCTCAATAGGCCATTTAATTTTTTTATAAATATGTGACATAAGATATTAACTTTGGGGCTGGAGAGATGGCTCAGCGGTTAAGAGCACTGACTGCTCTTGCAGAGGACCTGGTTGATTCCCAGCACCCACATGGCAGCTAAGAACTGTTTTTAGTGGGTGTGATGGGCTCCAGGCTAGCTGGGACTAAAGGGAGACCCTGTCTCAAAAATACCAACCCCCCCCAAGATATTAACTTCATACAGATTGTGTGTATAGTTTGAAAGTTGTATCTATAAAATGCCACAATAGAAAAAAGATATTCATCTCCCCTAAAGTTTTGTGATGCCACCATCACCTCATCCTCCAGCGCATCTCTGCCCACACCTGCCATCTCCCCTAAAGTTTTGTGATGCTACCATCACCTCATCCTCCAGTGCATCTCTGCCCACACCCGCCAGGCTCCCGCTGATCAGCTCTCTGTCACTAGAGATAAGGTGGCACTTCCTAGACTTGTAGAGATGCACAGTATGTGTGGCATGTGCTTGCCTGGCTCTTTTCATGCAGCACTTATTCTGAGTTCAATAGTTCATCCCTTTTTGTTGCTAAGTACTATTCTATTGTAGGAACATTCTATTTATTTGTTCACCCGATGGTCTTTGGGGCTATTTCTAGTGTCTGGCTATTGTGAATAAATTTGTTCATAAATATTCTACTACAAGTCCATGTGTAAATGTAGAATGTAGTCAATACCTCTCTGTGTTTGTCTCTGTTTCTTTCTGTCACTGTCACACCCCCCCCAACGTGTGTGTGTGTGTGTGTGTGTGTGTGTGTGTGTCCATCTGTCCCATGCAGCCATGCAGCTCAGGCTGGCCTCAAACTGAGTATATAGCTGAGACCTTGAACACATGATCCTCCTGTCTCAGCCTCCCGAGTGCTGGGATTCCAGGTGTGTATGCCACACCTGTAATTTCTTATGGTTAAATACCTGGAAGCATGGGGTGGGTTCACACATGTAATCTAAGCATTTAGAGGCTGAAGCAAGAAAATATAAGCTTTTTTTTTTTTGGTCTTTTTTAAGACAGGGTCTCCCTTTAGTGTCAACTGGCCTGGAACTTGCTTTGTAGATCAGACTGGCCTTGAACTCACAGAGATCCACTTGCCTCTGCCTCCCAAGTTCTAGGATTAAAGGTGTATGCCACCATGCCTGGCTAAAAAAAAATCTCTATAAGCTTAAGACTAGCCTGAGCTACATAGTGCATTTCAGACCAGCCTTAGGTACAAAAGAGCTTTTTCNGGAAAAAAAAAAAAAAAAAAAAAAAAAAAAAAAAAAAAAAAAAAAAAAAAAAAAAAAAAAAAAAAAAAAAAAAAAAAAAGAAACAATAAATCCTGAGGAATGGAATAGTTGCATTATATTCTGTATTTAACATTTTTTTCATTTTGTCTGTGTGTGTTCGAGTCTGTGTGCCGCTTGACACATCTCACTGGCTCTGTAGTTAACGTTTTAACACACAGTCAGTTCATTTTCCAGTTCGCTGTCACAGCACTTTTCAGTCCCACCAGCAGCATAAGAGTGCTCCAAAGTCTTTCCCAATTTATATGGAAACACGAATGTGGGAAAATTTAGTTAAGATGGGTAGCATTCTAAACCAATGGGACCTCCATGGCCACGCTCATGGGATGGGGTGTAGTGACGAAAAGGTTTAGGATTTGGCCCTGGGAGTTGACTCATGCTGTGTATATAAGCCTGACATTTTGGAATAAAGCTCTCTGTATTTTGGACACCTTAACATGCGTCCATGTGCTATGCTTTCCTGCATGTGTTTTCCACATGGATCACCCTGGGACTAAATGGGACACCCCATACACAAAGGGCCTGGAATGACTAACAGAAATTACAACTCAAAGACTGAGAGATGGCTCAGCGGTTAAGAGCACTAACTGCTCTTGTAGAGGACCTGGGTTCGATTCCTAGCACCCACATGGTAGCTGACAGCCATCTGTAACTACAGTTCCAGGGGAATCCCATGCCTTCTTCTGACCTCTTTAGGCATTGCATGACATGAATGCACTTATTTACATGCAGACAATACATTCATACACATGAAATAAAAATATAATTAAAAAGAAATCACATCTCACTAAACATCTGGAGGAAGTAAGCATATGTGGCATTGGCATAGTGTTAGAGAAACTAAAGCAGGGGCTGGAGAGATGGCCTAGCGGTTAAGAGCACCAACTGCTCTTGCAGAGGACCCGGGTTCGATCCCCAGCACCCACATGGCGGCCGAGAACCGTCAGAAACTCCAATTCCAGGAGAACTCCAGTTCCACGGGAATCCGACACCCTCTTCTGACCTCCGCAGCATTGCGCGACACAGGTACACAGATGTGCATGAAGACAGCACATTCATACACATACAGAAATTTAAAAAAAAAGAGAAACTAAAGCAACTGAAAACACCACCTCTATGATGAAGAAACTGCTTTGATTTGGGGCATAGTCTTCCTCAATGTTGTAGGACATCGTAATGCCTACTTACCTTCCCAAGTTGTCAACATTGTTTGTGGTCAACTTGAAAACCAAGTGTAGTGGGGGGATGGGGGGGGACATGGGTCTAAATTTGATAAAAAAAAATAAAAATATATAAATAAAAAAATTGCCAATAAAAAAAAGAAAACCAAGTGTATAATCCCAGCATTCAAGAGGCTGAGGTGAGAGGATCATCTCAAGTTCAAGAGAAGCCTGGGCTACAACAATGAGATCCTGTCTCAAAGACAAGCTGGGCATGATGGCCCTCACGCTTAATCCCAGAATTTATTTATTTTGTGCATGTACGTTTGTAGCATAGGCACGTACGCATGTACCGTGGTGCAAGTATGGGTGTCAGAGGGCAGTTTTTGAGAGTAGGTTTTTCGCCTTCTAGCACGTGGGTTCCAGAGACCAAAATCAGGCTTGGTGGCAAGCGCCTTACCCACTGGACTATCCTACCAGCCCTCCATGCTGATTTTTGCTGAACAATTCTTAGTCCATGTGAAATGGAATTTCTTGATTGCTTTCTCTGTTCTACTGGGGAGATTTTCACTTGGGTCATGAACATATAATCTTTTATCTTCACTGTTTTATTTTTCATAGTTAGATCTAGGCTACATCTCAAATTAATTTTTGTTTGTTTTTTGGTCTTTTGAGACAGGGTCTCTCTGTAGCTCCAGCTGGTCTGGAACTGGCTATGTAGACCAGGCTGGCTTCAATGTCACAGAGGTCTACCTGCCTCTGCCTCTGACTGCTGGGATTAAAGGTGAGTGCCACAATGCCGAGCATGGGGGGTATAGCTCATTTGGTAGAGTGCTTGCCTACCAAGCATAAAGCCCTGGGTTTAATCCCCAGTATCACATAAACTAAGTATTTTGGTGCAGGCCTATAATTGCAGGACCTGAGAGGTAGAGGTGGAAAGATTTGGAGTTCAGGTCGCCCCCCACTACGTAAGGAGTTCAGGTCGCCCCCCACTACGTAAGGAGTTCCAGGGCAGCCTGAGATACAAAACCCCAGCTGGCTGGAACTCACTATGTAAACCAGGCTGGCCTTAAACTCACAGATTCCCCGTGCTTCTGTCTCCGAAGTGCTGGGATTAAAGGCGTGCACCAGTACACCGGGCCCAGGATGAAAACAGATCAGGAGCAAGGCAGCAATAGATGATGCAGGAAGGAGGTGGGCACCAATAGACCATGCAGGAGGGAGGTGGGCAGCAATAGACCATGCAGGAGGGAGGTGGACAGCAATAGACCATGCAGGAGGGAGGTGGACAGCAATAGATCATGCAGGAGGGAGGTGGGCAGCAATAGATCATGCAGGAGGGAGGTGGGCAGCAATAGACCATGCAGGAGGGAGGTGGACAGCAATAGACCATGCAGGAGGGAGGTGGGCAGCAATAGATCATGCAGGAGGGAGGTGGACAGCAATAGACCATGCAGGAGGGAGGTGGACAGCAATAGATCATGCAGGAGGGAGGTGGGCAGCAATAGACCATGCAGGAGGGAGGTGGGCAGCAATAGACCATGCAGGAGGGAGGTGGACAGCAATAGATCATGCAGGAGGGAGGTGGGCAGCAATAGATCATGCAGGAGGGAGGTGGGCAGCAATAGACCATGCAGGAGGGAGGTGGGCAGCAATAGACCATGCAGGAGGGAGGTGGGCAGCAATAGACCATGCAGGAGGGAGGTGGACAGCAATAGATCATGCAGGAGGGAGGTGGGCAGCAATAGATCATGCAGGAGGGAGGTGGGCAGCAATAGACCATGCAGGAGGGAGGTGGACAGCAATAGATCATGCAGGAGGGAGGTGGGCAGCAATAGATCATGCAGGAGGGAGGTGGGCAGCAATAGACCATGCAGGAGGGAGGTGGACAGCAATAGATCATGCAGGAGGGAGGTGGGCAGCAATAGATCATGCAGGAGGGAGGTGGGCAGCAATAGACCATGCAGGAGGGAGGTGGACAGCAATAGATCATGCAGGAGGGAGGTGGGCAGCAATAGATCATGCAGGAGGGAGGTGGGCAGCAATAGACCATGCAGGAGGGAGGTGGGCAGCAATAGATCATGCAGGAGGGAGGTGGACAGCAATAGATCATGCAGGAGGGAGGTGGGCAGCAATAGATCATGCAGGAGGGAGGTGGGCAGCAATAGACCATGCAGGAGGGAGGTGGGCAGCAATAGACCATGCAGGAGGGAGGTGGGCAGCAATAGACCATGCAGGAGGGAGGTGGGCAGCAATAGATCATGCAGGAGGGAGGTGGGCAGCAATAGATCATGCAGGAGGGAGGTGGGCAGCAATAGACCATGCAGGAGGGAGGTGGGCAGCAATAGACCATGCAGGAGGGAGGTGGGCAGCAATAGACCATGCAGGAGGGAAGTGGGCTGACCATAGGAGTGAAGTGCTCAGGAAAGAGGAGAAACCTGAGATTTTGTCCGCAAGGGAGTAGCTTATACTAGTTGTAATTAACTAACAAACTGGGCAAAACATTGAAACAGCTGTTTCCAGACACTGGCCAACAGGAACTTTAGGACTGGGGTCAGTAGGAATGCATTGTGGTGAACTCTGCAGGTTCTCTGGGATTTTATTTGGAGGTTCTTTTCAGAACTCAATGGAAGGAGGGTGCTCCTAGAAGAACCTGTATTGTCCCTGATTTCTTAGCACTAACAAGACAATAGAAGAGAGGAAAGCATGTACCATAAATACTTGACTAATTCCAAAGAAGGAAGGACTAGACAGAAAACCAAACAGATGGACAAATAGGAAAAATCAAGATGTTTTGTTTATGGAGAAAAGTTGCTCTGGCTAGCTTCAGACTCATGGGTAACCCAGGTTGGCCTTGGACTCCTGATCTTCTTCCTACTTTGATGTCCCAAGTACTGGGATCCCTGGCATGTACTGCTATGCATGTTGTACTTTTTTTTTGAAACAGGGTCTTGTTATGTTGTGCTAGCCAGTCTCATGTGACGGTCTCTTAAGTGACTCTCCTGCCCCAGCTTCCCAGTCTCCCAAGTCCTCGGACTATAGGTACACACCACTGTGCTAGCTACTAACCTTTGAATGTAAATGGGCCATATCACTGACAACACACCCAATCTTGTCTGGTTTCAGAAGTGAAACAGGGTCAGACATAGTTAATACTGTCAGGCTTCGTGGTATAGGCCTATCTGTAATCCCAACACTCAGGAGGCAGAGGTGGGAGAAACTCAGGCTGAGCTATATAGACCCTGTTTCAAAAAAAAGGCCAAGGGCTGGAGAGAAGGCTCTGTGATTAAGAGCACTGGCTGCTCTTGTAGAAGTCCCAGATTTGATTACCAGCACCCACATGGTGGCTAACAACCATCCGTAACTTCAGTTCTGAGGGATCTGATGCCCTCTTCTGACCTCTGTAGGCATTGCACAACATGGGTGCACTTACATACATGCAGGCAACACGTTCATGTGGGTGCTGGGGATTGAACCCAGGTCCTCTGCCAGAGCAGTTAGCACTCTTAACCACTGAGCTATCTCTCCAGCCCACCCAAAATTAAATTTCTTTTTTTTTTCAATTATATAATTTATATTTATTGTATACATTATTACATACATTACTCAGTATTCTTAGACTTCATCACCAGCTTTTCCTCTTGCTTAGTAGTCCACCATATTTGAACCTGCACATTCTATCCATTTGGCCTTCATTGAACTTCTTATTGCTTCTCATTGTTGGAATTTTTTTTTTTTCTAAAGTCTTTTTTTATTGATGCTTTGTGCATTTCATACATTTTTTCCAATTCAGTTCAGGCTTATTTCCCTTTCCCTCCCCCTCCACCCCCACCCCATCCCAGATCATGCATTCTGCCATAACTGTCCTGCATCTTTCTCTCCGTTTTTTTTTTTTCATTTTTAGCTATAAGTGATAATCCATGAGTACAAGCATCCTTCATGCAAAACCTATCTGCAGGCTGTTGTGCCCAAACACCTACAGCCCCACCATCCAGTGGGGGGTGACAGGTTGTTTGTTCAATCAAGTTGATCAAATGAGTGTCCAGACTACATTGCTGTAGTTTCACCATTCACCCCAATCGCAGCCCTTACATTCTACCATGCCCCCTCTTCCGCAGGTTGTTCCCTAGGCTTAGAAAAGGGGCACAGGTGGATGAGAGGTAAAACAGTCCACTCTCTCTGGAGCTGTTGACTTGGACTCTGGTCAATTCTGGCTGTTTCCTTTCATGGGCTGACAGTTTGTCCAGGAATAACCTTTCGATCCTACTGGCCTGGCGCATTATCCAAAATTAAATTTCTTAAGCCAGGCATGGTGGTACATGTCTTTAATCCCAGCATTTGGCAGGAGGCAGAGGCAGGCAGATCTCTATGAGTTTATGCTAGCCTGGTCTACATAGTGAATTATAGTACATGTGGGGCTACAAGGAATGTTAGAGTGGCTATTTCATACCAGACAAAGCCAACTTTGGCGGGACATTATTGGAGACAGAGGGCCCTGTCTCAAAAAAAAAAGACAAAACTAAACTACTATATGTATTCAATAAGAGAACTTCAAAATATCTGTAACAAAATATGGCAGAGCTAAAGAAAGAAACATCAATCCATAATTACAGCTGAAGATTGCACTGCTTTCTTAGTCTACCAGAAAATCTCAAAGTTATTGAGTCTTGTACTATATAACAAGATCATGACGTGGTCTACACAGAACATTCCATACAACTATATAATGTACACTCTTCAAACACACAGGGCACATTTGCCAAGGTGATCCACATGCTAGTCTTTAAAACAGGTCTCAAGAAATCCAAGAGAAATGAAATCAATAAACTCTATGACTACAAAGGAACCAAATTAAACATCAATAGCAAATACAATTGGCCTTCCATATCCATGGATTGTACATCCGTGATTTCAATTAACCATGGATGCAAAACATTTTTTTTTTTTAAAGCTCGAGGACAATTTTATTAAGAGTTTAAAAAGAAAATCCCTAGGGCAGACACGATCTTGGTAGCTGCCTGTGGGAGGGGACTGGAGAAGGGAAAGAAGCTGGAGTGGAGGTTAGCCACATGGTGGACAGACGCTTAGCTGGTAGGAAAGCTTTAGAGAAAGAGTGAGGAAGCCCAAAGTACCAGAAAAAACATACTTTGGGTTTGGACAGTGTGTGAAAGAAAGACAGAGAGAAGGAGAAAAGGAAAGGCAGATCCAGCAGAGCATCTTGGCGGCTTTTAAGGACTATGACTGGAAAACTTTATTGTATTTATTTTTTTTTAGTCTTTTTGAGACAGGGTTTCCCTGTAACCCCAGCTGTCCTGGAACTCACTCTGTAGACCAGGCTGGTCTTGAACTCACAAAGATCCGCCTGCCTCTGCCTCCCGAGTGCTAGGATTAAAGGCATGCGCCACCAAGCCCGGCTGGAAAACTTTAAAAAAAATGTATATATGCTAGATCACAAAAATTCCCCTTGCCATTATTCTGTGAACGATGCAGTAAGAACTATTTTTTAGCATTTCCATTGCACTAGGTAACATAAGTAATTTGAAAATGGTTTCAATTGGGGCTGGAGAGATAGCCTAGCGGTTAAGAGCACCGACTGCTCTTGCAGAGGACCAGGGTTCGATCCCCAGCACCCACATGGCGGCCGAGAACCGTCTGTGACTCCAATTCCAGGAGAACTCCAGTTCCAGGGGAATCCGAGACCCTCTTCTGACCTCCGCGGCATTGCACGACACGGGTGCACAAACCTACATGCAGACAGTACATTCATACACATTCAAAAATAAATAAAATTAAAAAAA
>VZQC01010396.1:260419-315294 GCA_009823505.1 Rhizomys pruinosus | reverse complement strand
GCCGAGAACCATCTGAAACTCCAATTCCAGGAGAACTCCAGTTCCAGGGGAATCCGAGACCCTCTTCTGACCTCCGCGGCACTGCATGACACAGGTGCACAAATTTGCATGCAGACAGTACATTCATACACATACAGAAATAAATAAAATTATATATATAAAAAAAAGCAGGCTGGGCATGGGCCAGGGGAGCAAGCCAGTAAGCAGCATTCCTCCATGGCCTGTGCTTCAGCCCCTGCCTCCAGGTTCCTGCCCTGAGTTCCTACCTTGAGCTCCCTCAGTGATGGACTGTGACCCGGGGAATGTATGATGAATAAACCTTTCCTCCTCAAGTTGGTATTGGTCAGTGTTTTGGCACAGCAACCAAAGAGAAACTAGAACAGCATCCCCAACTCTCTTGAGGTGTCTGCTTTCTCCCTTACTTTTACTTTGAATAAAATTTGGATTTGCAAACCTTTTTTCCTGCCTTCAAAAAGGAATAAGGAAGTTCTTGGGAAGAAGGCGTTTCGCAGGAGTGGGGTGAGAGCCAAGAATGGAGGCGAAAATGAAGAAATTACATTATAAGCATGTACAAAACCATCAAAAAATACAGATTAATTCAAATAAGAAAGTCAAGTCCCCATGGCCAAAATATTGAAGGATGTGCATATATCATATTCAGACATGCTTGTTTACATAAGAGACTTTTGAGACAGGGTCTCCCTTATCCCAGGGTGGCTTCAAACTGACTAAGTAGGTGAAGATGACCTTGAACTCCTGATCTACATTCTATGTCCCAAGTGCTGGCACTGCAAACATGCACCACCGGGCCCCATTTGCGCACAGTATGCAAGCTCTCTATGAACTGAATGACCCCCCAGCTCCTTATATCAAGCATCAATGATTTTCACATGTACAGAAGATCCTAAAACTATTTCCTGTGGATACCAAGGACAATTGTACTCAGAAAGTAAACAACACGCTTCTGAGTAAGTCATGGGTCAAAAAAGAAATCAGGCTGGGCGTGGTGGTGCACGCCTTTAATACTAGCACTTGGGAGGCAGAGGGAGGTGGATCTTTGTGAGTTCAAGGCCAGCCTGGTCTACATAGGGAGGTCCAGGCCAGCTGGGACTAAAAGGGAGACCCTGTCTCAAAAAAAGACAAAAAAAAAAAAAAATCAAAAGAAACAGAAAACAATTTGAAGTGAATAACAGAAAGAGTATTTACATGTGTAGACTATAGCTGAAACTGTGCTTAAAGTGAAAGTTTGAATTTAAAAAATTTTTAATTTAATTTTTATGTGCATGAGTGTTCTGCTTGTATGTATGTAAGTACACCATATGTGGACAATGCCCATGGAGGCCAGAAGAGGGCATCAGATTGCCTGGAGCTGAACATACAGATGGTTGTTAGCTGTCATGTGGGTGCTGAGAACTGAACAGGGGTCTTCTGCAAGAGCAGCCATTGCTCTTAACACTGAGCCATCTCTCCAGCCCTGAAAATTCTAGCATTAAATGCTTACAGGAGAACAGAAGAAGCTGGTGTGGGAGTATACATTTCAGTTACTTGGGAGACAGAAGGGAGGATTGCTTGAATCTATGAGTTCTGGACCAGTCTGGGTAATAATGCAAGACCTTGTCTCAAAACAAAACAAAACAATGCACCCCCCCACAGTTTCAAGGGGTCAGTAGGGTGGCTCAGCATGGTAAAGACACTTGGTGCCAAGCCTGATGGGTGATCCAAGTTCACTCCTGGGGACTCACAAGGTGTCCTCCAATCTCCATAGGAATACTATGGCACGTATGCCACACACACACACACACACACACACACACACACACACACACACACACTAAATGTAAAAAACCAAAGCAGTTTTAAAAAAATCAGTGAGGCTAGCCATGTATAGTGGCACTTGGCTTTAATCCCAGCACTCACAAGGCAGAAGCAGCTGGATCTCTGGGAGACTGAGGCTAGCATGGTCTACACAGTGAGTTCCAGGCCAGCTGGGGCTACAGGGAAACCATGTCTCAAACAAAAAAACCACCACTACCACCCACCAAATCTGTGAGACTCTACCCAAGGGAACTGGAAGATCACTAAATTATACTAAGAAAATAAGCAAAAGTAAGGAAAAATGATCAGGAGTGGAAATTAACAAAATAGAAAGTGGACAAATAATTTAGAAAAAGTAATAAAATTTCCCAAATGAGTGATTTTAAATTCTCAGTAAAGTTGATGTGCTGGATAGCTTTAGTGTCAACTTGACACACCTGGGTTGAGGGAGCCTCAGTTGGGGAATTGGCTCCATTGGACTGGCCTGTGGCCACATCTGTGGCGTACTGTCTTGATGGTCAAGCAATGTGGGAGGGCCCAGCCCACAATGAGTGGTGACACCCTGGGCAGGTTGTTGTGTACCATATAAGAAGGCAGGCTGGGCATGAGCCAGGGGAGCAAGCCAGTAAACAGCATCCGTCCATGGCCTGTGCTTCAGCTCCTGCCTCCAGGTTCCTGCCCTGAGTTCCTGCCTTGGGCTCCCTAAGTGATGAACTGTGACCCAGGAGATGTAAGCTGAATAAACCCTTTCCTCCCCAAGTTGTTGTCGGTCAGAGTGTTTTGTCACAGCAATGGAAGACAAACTAGAACAGTTGATAAGCCTATATTCAAGAAAAAAGGAAGATCTGTATAGTGGTGAAGGCCTGAGAAGACTGAGACAAGATTGCTTGAGACCCGCCCCCAAAGTAAAGAAAACATCCCACAGATGCTAAAAGGATAAGTGGATTTTATTATTTTTTTAAATTTTTTAAAATTATTTTTTGTGTATGAGTGTACTGTCTGCATGTAGGTTGGTGCACCCGTGTTGTGCAATGCTGTGAAGGTCAGAAGAGGGTGTTGGATTCCCCTGGAACAGGAGTCAAAGACGGTTCTTAGCTGCCATGTGGGTGCTAGGAATCAAACCCTGGTCCTCTGCAAGAGCAGTTGGTGCTCTTAACCACTGAGCCATCTCTCCAGCCCCTAGTGGATGTTTTTATTAAATAAGGGGGTGCACCAACATAAATGAAATGGACAAATCTCTTAAAAAGTATACAAATGTCTGGGTGTGGTGGCACACACCTTTAATCCTAGCACTTGGGCGGGCCGAGGCAGGTGGATCTCTGTGAGTTTAAGGTTAGCTTGATCTACATAAGTGAGTTCCTGGCCAGCCGGGGCTATAGGGAGACCCTGTCTCAAAAAGAACCCCACCCCCAATTGACTCAGGCAATCTGAATGACCGATCTAATTATGATTATTATTCGTAGTAGTAGTAGTGGTGGTGGTAGTAATATCACTGAATTTTTTTGAGACAGGGTCTCACTGTGTAGCCCTGGCTGATCTAGAACTTGATATGTAGACCAGGCTGGCCTCCAGAGAGCTGGAAGCTTCTACCGGTGTTGGGATTAATGGTGTATATCCGGCTGGAGAGATGGCCTAGCGGTTGAGAGCACCGACTGCTCTTGCAGAGGACCGGGGTTCGATCCCCAGCACCCACATGGCGGCCGAGAACCGTCTGTAACTCCAATTCCAGGAGAACTCCAGTTCCAGGGGAATCCGACGCCCTCTTCTGACCTCCGCGGCATTGCACGACACGGGTG
Organism: Rhizomys pruinosus; assembly: GCA_009823505.1. Lineage (NCBI taxonomy): Eukaryota > Metazoa > Chordata > Mammalia > Rodentia > Spalacidae > Rhizomys > Rhizomys pruinosus. The sequence continues at coordinate 311,683 of VZQC01010396.1, read as the reverse complement.
CACAGACCTCCATGCAGACAGTGCATTCATACACATAAATAAATTTAAAAAAATTAAAAAAATAAAATGGTGTATGTCACCACATCTGGCTTGAAATATCTAATTTTTAATTATGTGCACGAATGTACTGTCTGCATGTAGGTTTGTGCACCCGTGTCATGCAATGCCACAGAGGTCACAAGAGGGTGTTGGATTTCCCTGGAACTGGAGTTAAAGACAGTTCTCAGCTGCCATGTGGGTGCTGGGGATCAAACCCGGGTCCTCTGCAAGAGCAGTCGGTGCTCTTAACCGCTAGGCCATCTCTCCAGCCCCTGAAATATCTAATTTAAAGGTACTGAATTTCTCTTTCTGTCTTTGGTCTTTTTGAGACCAGGGTCTCCTTCTAGTCCCAGCTGGCCTGGAACTCAGTATGTAGGCCAGGCTGTCCTTGAACTCACAAAGATCTGCCTGCCTCTGCCTCCAGAGTGCTGGGATTAAAGGCATTTGCGCCGGGCGTGGTGGCGTGCACCTTTGATCCTAGCACTTGGGAGGCGGAGGCAGGCAGATCTTTGTGAGTTCAAGGCCAGCTTGGTCTACAGAGTGAGTTCCAGGACAGCCGGGGCTACAGGGAGACCCTGTCTCAAAAAGACCCCCCCCCCCAAAAAAAAATACATTTGCCACTGTGCCTGGCTAAAGCTACTGAATTTCTATTCAAAGCTTTCTGACAGGGCAGGTGGTGGATCCTAGTAGTAGAGCCCATGAGGTCCTGGGTTCAGTACCCAGCACAGCAAAAAATAAAAAATCACAAACTCCAAAATAAAACCACAACCTCCATATCAAAACTGAATCAAAATGAAAGAACATTCTAAATGGCTTCACCTGTGAATCTATGAAACATTTAAAGAACAAATAATATCAAGTATGCACAGACCCTTTAAGAAAACAAATAGATAAGAATATTTTCTGGCTTATTTTATAAGGCTCAGATACCAAAACCAGAAAAAGACATTACTAGAAAACTGCATAATTATCTGTCATGAATATTAAGTACAAAACTGAAGATAGGGGCCACTGAGATGCTGAGATGGTTCAGCAGGTCAACGTGTTAGGTAAGACCTGAATTCAAGTCACATGAATGTGGATGAGAGAATCAACTTTTGAGAGTTGTCCTGACCTAGACACACAGGCTGTGGTACATACACAAGCATTCATGCATACACACACAAGTAAAAACACAAAAATTGATGTTAGCAAGTGGAATTCGACAAAACAAAGATAACAAAGGTGTGGTGGCAGATGCCTTGAATCCTAGCACTTGGGAGGCAGAGACAGATCTCTCTGAGTTCAAGGCCACCCTGGTCTACAAAATGAGTTCGAGGGCAGCTAGGGCTACAGGGGAAACCCTGTCTGAAAAAGACAAAAACCAAAAAAACCCCAACAACAAAACACACCTTGACCAAGTATAGTACTGTTTTAAGAAAGGAACGCAGGGCTGGAGAGATGGCCTAGCGGTTAAGAGCGCCGACTGCTCTTGCAGAGGACCCAGGTTCGATCCCCAGCACCCACATGGTGGCTGAGAACCGTCTTTAACTCCAGTTCCAGGGGAATCCGATGCCCTCTTCTGACCTCCGAGGCATGGCATGACATGGGTGCAGAAACCTACAAGCAGACAGTACATTTGTATATATAAAAAATAAATAAAACTTTTAAAAAAAGGAATGCAGGCTTAGAGCCTGGAGAGATGGCTCAGTGGTTAAGAGTACAGAGGACCAAGTTCAGTTCCTAGTACCACATTGGGCTTGTCATGGCCTCCTATAACTCCAGCTCCAGGGGATCCAATGCCTATGGCTTCTAGAGGAACCTGCACACCCTGCACATACCCCTCCCATATGCATAATTAAAAATAATTTTAGGGGCTGAAGAGATGGCTCAACGGTTAAGAGCACTGACTGCTCTTGCAGAAGATCCAGGTTCGATTCCCAGCACCCACGTGGCAGCTAACAACTGTCTATAACTCCAGTTCCGGGGGAATCTGACTTCTTCTGACTCCATGGCCATTGCACAACACGAGTACACTTACACACACATGCAGGCAATACATTCATATACACACAAAAAAATAAAAATAATTTTAAAAAAGTAGCCAGGCATGGTGGCACACCCATTTATTCCCTGCACTTGGGAGGCCGATGCAGGAGGATTTCTGTAAGTTCAAGGCCAGCCTGGTCTACATATGAGATCCAGGCCAGCTGGGGCTATAGGGAGACTTTGTCTCAAAAAGACAAAAAAGTCATTTTAAGTAAAAAAGAGGGCCGGGCATGGTGGCACATACCTTTAATCCCAGTACTCAGGGGGCAGGTAGGTGGATTTCTGTGAGTTCAAGGCCAGCCTGGTCTACAGAGTGAGTTCCCAGCCAACTGGGGCTTTGAAGAAGAAACATAAAATTAGACTTGTATTTCTTTTTTACTTAAAAAAAATTGGGGGGCTGAAGAGATGGCTCAGCAGTTAAGAGCACGGACTGCTCTTGCAGAGGACCCGGGTTCAATTCCCAGCACCCACATGGTGGCTAAGAATTGTCTTTAACTCCAGTTCCAGGGGAATCCAACGCCCTCTTCTAACCTCTGCAGGATTGGACGACATGGGTGCATCAACCTACACGCAGACAGTACACTCATACACATTAAAAAAAAATTTGTTTGGTCTTTTTGAGACAGGGTCTCCCTGTAGCCCCAGCTGTCCAGGAACTCCCTCTGTAGGCCAGGCTGGCTTTTAACTCACAGAGATCCGCCTGCTTCTATCTCCCAAGCGCACCACTATGCCCAGCCACATTTCAAAATCAATGTGATCACTGAACAGGATGAAGAAGGAAAATCCCATCTCAATAGCTTCAGATGAACCATTCCTGACAAAAATTCTCAGACAACCAGGATAATAAAACACATCTACCGCAATCACATAACTAATTCATACTGAGACATGAGAACCAAGAGCAAGATAAAGATGCCCACTTTAATCTCTTTTTTTTTGGAGCAGAAAGAACATAGATTTATTAAGGAAAAGTGAAAAAGCTCCTGAGAGTAGCAGGGGTTTCAAGGGAGGAATACCCCACTCTCAGCACGTGTATTCAACACTTACAGGCCCTGGTCAGCATAATAAATCAAGGAACTAAAAGGCATATAGCTTGGTGAGGGAAAAGTTAAAGTGTCTTTATTTTTAGATGAAATGATTGTATACACAGACTATCCCAAACTATGTGCCCCCAAAGGAGAAGTAGTGAATGCATTTAAGAAAAGTCACAGAAGACAGACCATAGGCAACGTGAATTGCATTTGTACACATCACCAATGGACAATTAGGAAATGAAACAGATAAAGAAACGCTGAATGGCACAGGACAGGACTAGGTAGCAGCACTGCAGATCTGCTCCCAGTCTGGGCATGGCTAACAGAATAGGAACAAGAGGGTGGGGCCCAAGTTTTGGCTGGACACCCAAGAACCCTGAGATCTGAAGCATTGGGAAAGCTCAAGGCTCTCAGTGCAACAAACTCGGTAAGTATAACCAGACAGCCAAACATAAGCTTTTATTACTTGAGGACAACTTGGCCTTCACCAAAGCCTAGCATCACAGGGGCATGTAGTGTGACTCACGCTCTTGAACACAGAAATCACTGAAAGCCTGGGTTATAACCGTGGGCTACTTCTGAAGACACATGGTTCCACACAAGCTTCTTAGAATGTAAAGATTTCTTTTTTCCTCCAAATGCTTTCTGGTTCCTCTCAATTTCTGTTTTTGGGGGTTCTGTCTGGGTACCATAAAGCTTGGCTTTGCTGGACCTTTCCACCACAACCAGTGCCCAGTCTGGGGCTCAACATGGGGCCCGGGGGTGGCCTGCCTAGCAGGTGGTCACACAACGCTATTTCACAGATGTCTGCAGAGCCCTGCGCACACCAGCCCAAGCCAAGGGTGCTCTGCCAAACTCACAGGAGAATCTCAGTGCTGTTAGTTTGGCTAGTGGACTGAACTCTAGGATACTCTGCCTTTATACAATTTACAAAAAGCTGTCAGGGACCCTGAGCCACACCTGCTTGCTGTGAACACAGCTGCTTTCTCTTGGGACTCTAGGGAAGTTCAGTGGAATAGATAACAGTTACTGCAGGCCTGGGCTGCAAACACCTTGTCTAGCTCTCAGGGGTTCCAGCTCCCACCATACCAACAACTGCTCGCCTCCTCTGCACCAATGTAGTGAGCAGTCTTCTGTCACATGCCACCCCACGTTTAGGTGCTATCTGCTTGCCTTGTTTCCAAATGTAGCCCCAAGGAAGGCCTTTGGGATGGCCTGCCCTATCAGTTTCCAGCAGCCTCTCTGGCTGGCCCTGCCTGTGCCCACACCCTGAAAACAGCAGGGTGTGCCAGCCTCTTTCCTTGCCAGGGTGTGCCTCCACCCCTGCTGCCTTTGGGCTGCGAAGGAGGTTGCACACCATGAGAACTTCCAACTATGAGAACTTTGACTTCTGAGTTTGAGGGATTTGCCTGGATGAACAAATCAGCTCTGAAATTCATCACTTTCTTCAGGCCCCTGTCTGTTTTCCGGTTCCAGGCCCAAGCCTATGGAAGAGGAAATACCACTTAGCAAATGGAGACTTGTCTTCCAAAAGCCCTGGCTTGAAGGCTAGGCCATGCCTTCTCAACTCATAGAGCACTCTTTGGAACCAAGGTTATTTCTTTTTTTGTTAGCTTGCTTATTTTTTTCTTTTTGAAACAGGGTCTCACTTTGTAGTTCTGGGTGGCCTGGAACTCACTACGCAGACCAGGCTGTCCTTTAATTCTTAGAGATCTGCCTGTCTAGGTATCCTGAGTGCAAGGAATAAAGGCATGTGTCTGACAAGCTTGCTTAAAAATATTTCTTTGTATGTGTGTATACCTATGTAGGTTTACCTAAGCATCTGAGTGCAGCAGGTACCTGCAGAAGCCAGACGAGGGAGCTGAATCTTCTGGAAATGGAGTTCTAGGTTAACTGTGAGCTATCTGATGTGGATGCTGGGAAGTAAACCCAGGTCCTCTGCAACAGCTGTCTGTGCCCTTAGCCACTGAGTGGGTGATCTCTCCAGCCCCTGTTAGTTTGCTTTTAAATTTCTTTTACTTTCCTTTAAAAATTTTATTTTTATTTTATGTGTATGAGCGTATTCCCTGTATGTGTGTGTAAGTGCACTGGTGTTGTGCAATGCCTCTGGAGTTTGGAAGAGCCTGTCAGATTCCCTGAAACTCGAGTTACAGATGGTAACCATGTGGGTACTGGGAATCGAACTTGGGTCCTCTGCAAGAGTAGCCAATTCTCTATTAATTGCTGAGCCATCTCTCCAGACCTTTTTTTAGGTCTCCCTGTAGCCCCAGCTGGCCTGGAACTCTCTATGTAGACCAGGCTGGCCTTGAATTCATAGAGACCTGCCTGCCTATGCCCACTGAGTGATGGGATTAAAGATGTGCATCATCATGCCCAGAGTAGTTTGCTTTTTGAGACAGGGCAAGGGTCTCAAAGACATCTTTGAGCCATCTTGTTCCTCATGTACCCTAGGTTGGACTCAAACTTGGTATGTAGCACAGGCTCACCTTGACCTTCTAATCCCCTTGCCTCCACCTCCCAAGTGCTATGATTACAGGCCTGGCCACCATGACGAGTTTAAGGCTTTCTATTTCTGAACAGCAGCTCTTCAAATAGTACCTGGAATTGAAAATTCCTGCTGCGGCTTCCCATTTTCTGGGACTATGGGGAGGACTGGCACCCGTAGGTTTAGAGAAGGCGCTATCACTGAGTAGGAAGGGATGAAGGCAGAGGTTTCCCTATAGAACAGGCTGGGCTGCCAGTCATCACAAAGGGAGTCGCTTGCATGGGTGTTCCACGTTCTTGGTGAGTTAGGGGGCTTGATTATGCAGCCACACTAAATGATTCTACTGTTTGGGGTTGGCATGTGGAAGTGCCTGTGTGCCCTGGAGGTGAGCTACTGGGCGCAGTGTATGAGTGTGTGTGTGTTGAGGATGATGGTCCTCTGGGGTCCACTCTCTAGGAAGCTGAGCTGGAGGTGTCCCTAGTTACCTGGGAGAGAGCCTGATGACAGCAGTTGCAGGCTGTCCAGGACCCCTTCCTCATACAGGGCCAGCTTCTGCACCATCTTCTGTCGGGCTGGGTTGATGATGATCTGCGGTGGCTCCGATGATGACAGTGAGTAGGAGCTGCCCATGGATGAACCTAGGCAGAGACAGTACCTCTTAGCAGCCCCTGGCAACTCTCAATGACACTCTAGCCTCCAGAGCATTCCCCCACCTGAGCACACTGACATACTGGCCTCAGGGCAGAATTCTCCAGTGATGGAGAGAGACTAGGGCTAGGAGGGGTTATACCACGGATTTGGCACCCAGGCCAGCCAGAACCTTCACTTTTTGAGACAGGGCCTCCCTGTAGCCTCAGCTGGCTTCGATCTTACCGAAATCAGCCTGCCTCTACTTTAATCCCAAGTGCTGGGATTAAAAGTGAGCACCACCATGCATAGTAAAGAACCTTCCTTCAGTTTTGGGTTTCAAACACAGGGCAGGAAGGGATAGAAGAGAGAAGTCTCCCAGAAGGTCTCCTCATCTATGTGGGGGGCATGGCCTGGGGAGAGGCAGGGAGAAGGGATAGAGGAGGGAAGTCTCCCAGAAGCTTTCCTCATCTATGTGGGGGGCATGGCCTGGGGAGAGGCAGGGAGAAGGGATAGAGGAGGGAAGTCCCCCAGAAGCTCTCCTCATCTATGTGGGGGGCATGGCCTGGGGAAAGGAGACACTTTCTGTACCAAGCCACTTTCTGTGGCCTTGAGCTTGCTAAGGACATAGTGAGCCAAACAGTTGGCCCCAGTTCCCTCCTCTCTAAAGACATGGGTGGGGAGGAAGGGGACTATTGTCAAAGGAAGCCCCCAGAGCTACCTTCCATGGCTGTGGGCCGGAAGCTTGAGCTACTCCCCAAACTTGATTGTCCAGCAGTGCCCCCTTGAGTATAGCCAGCCTCCCTGAAGGGTGCTGGGCTTGGGTGGCAACTTGGAGTCAAGTGCCAGGAGTGTAGGGCAGCAGAGAGGTAGGGCACACTCTCATCGCTCTCCACAGGCTGATTGGGGCTCTTCTGGACCTGCTGGGCAGCCTGGGCTGGGGCTCCTGAGGGCACTGCCATGGGCTGTGGTGGTACACCCCGACTCTGGGCACTGCTGCTGGTAGACATGTAGGAGTTCTCCTGTGGGGAGGGGGGGCCATGGGCTGCAGCCTCTGACTCCCACGAAGGCCCTGCCACTGCGCCCTGCAGCTTCTCCAGTCTCTTGTACACCTGTGTGGAGAGAGGTTCTCAGGATGAGCCAAGCTGCTGCTCCTGGCTAGGCAGGGCAGGCCTAGCCTGACACCCTATGGTCAGACCACAGGGCTGCTCCAGGTTGGCCTTGACTTGCTTGGGTTCACATTACCACCATAGGCCCCGTACTGCTGCAGGGACAACAGGATAGCCTAAGCTCATGAGCTCTGCAGCTGGGAAAGCTCTGCCCAGTTTCTTTGTTCCATCACAAGGATTGCTGAGAGTCATGGCCACCAAAGCCAAGGACTACTCTCAACTGTCACGAGAGTAAGAATGAGGTGGAAAGGAAGAGAAAGACCCCAAACACACCACCCCACACAGAACCAAACAGTAAGTACTGTTGGGAGTTTTGTCTCCAGAAGGAGACCAGGCAAGCACTGGGCTCGGACCGATATTGAGCAGGACAAGTGCTGGGTGTCACTGGCCACCCTGTCCCCATGGACATGACTTCCCTGGGGCTACCTGGGTCATGGGGGGTCTCTTCTTGGCCCTGCGATGCAGGCAGCAGCAAGCCAGCTGAGCCAGGGCCAGGCCCAGCTGGGGTGGGCAGGGCCCAAGCCTAGGGTCCAGGTGTTTCTTGTAGATCTGGGCAGCGATGGGAACAGCCCAGGCATCTGCTGCCATACCCATCTGCAGAGGGCTCTGGGTGCTTTTCAGGACCAGGCCAGATGCCTCAGCCTCTTCTTCAACCAGGTCTTTCTGTGGGGTACAAACCGGGAGCACAGTTACGATCAAATCCACCAGATTGCTGCCACTCAGTCCTTTGATCTTTAAGATTTATTAGACATGCACTGTGTCCTAGTGCTGCCCCAGGGTTTAGTGATATAGCCACAAACCAACACTTTGGGCCAGGCTTTACAGAGCCGAGATACTGTTGCAGTGGGGGAAATAGATGCCAACAAGCTTATTAGCAAGGCTAAGGGGCTTGAGCTTGAGCTACAATGTGCTGATGGGTGCAGAAGGTAAAGGAAGGATTAAGTCTAGTTCATAGTTTGACGGCTGGGCTGAGTCCCTGCTAAGATCAACAGTCAAGAAAACAGGCCCCATCCAGAAGAAGCAATGGGAGATGTAGTAGTGATGGACAGTGAGGAGCAGTAGTGGCCAAGCATGTTTTGGACCCAGGGACAGCATCCTAGGTACCGGGACTACAGGCAAGTGCCATCATGCCAGGCTTCAGGTCTCCTCCTCCTTTTTTTTTGTCTGTTTGAGACAGGGTCTCCCTGTGGCTCCAGCTATCCTGGAACTTATTATGTAGACCAGGCTGGCCTCGAACTCACAGAGATCTGCCTGCCTCTACCTGTGCTGGATTAAAGGCGTGTGCTACCATGCCTGGCCCTCAAATAGCTGAGTCTTTTTTCTTTTTTTCCCCCCTTTTTTTTTTTTTTTACCACCACCTATTATTTTTTTTTTTCATTTATTTTGTATGTGTATGAATGTACTGTCTGCATGTAGGTCTGTGCACCTGTGTCGTGCAATGCTGCAGAGGTCAGAAGAGGGTGTAGGATTACCCTGGAACTGGAGTTAAAGACAGTTCTCAGCCACCATGTAGGTGCTGGGGATCGAACCTGGGTCCTCTGCAAGAGAGGTCGGTGCTCTTAACCACGAGGTCATCTCTCCAGCCCTATTATTATTATCATTGGTTTTTTGATACAGGGTCTCCCATAGCCCCAGCTGGCCTGGGATTATTATTATTATTTATTGTCTTTTTTTGAGACATGGTCTCCCCTAGCCCTAGCTGGCCTGGAATTCTCTATGTAGCTCAGGCTGGCCTTGATCTCACAGAGATCTGCCTGCCTCTGCCTTGAGTGTTGGGACTAAAGGCATGCAGCACCAGCACACCTGGCCTAGGTCTCTTCTCTCTCTCTCTTTTTTTTTTTTTTCCTTTTTGAGACAGGGTCTCCCTGTAGTCCCAGCTGTCCTGGAACTCACTATGTAGAAGACCAGGCTGGCCTTGAACTCATAGAGATCCCCTGCCTCTGCCTCCTGAGTGCTGGGATTAAAGGCGTGTGCCACCACACCTGGCTAGGTCTCTTATTTCTTAGCCCCATCTCAGTGCATGGCAAGGCAGACAGGAATACAGGGGCACAAGAGGGGCTAGCTCCAACCCTGGAGTGTTCATATGCAACTTGTATGGCAGGACTAGGGAAGGCTTCTCAGCCTGCTCGATTCTCTACCACTGCCTTTTCTGGGCCTTGCCTTCTCTGAGCTCTGTTGCAGGTCTGATCCCAAGGTCTCAGAAGTAGTCTTCTCCCTCTCCCCAGACCAGGGCAGGTGGGGTTTATCAAGGCATTTTTTCCCACCGTAAGAATGGAACCTGAGGCCTGGCACATTAGGTATGGGGCACTGTACACAGGCACTCTACCACTGAGTTACATCCCTAGCCCCAAGCCTCATATACAGAAGAAAGAAAGTTTTTTCCTTGCAAGGTAAAGCAAAGTGTTTTGGAACCCACCTATTTTCAAATAGGAGTCAGCAGTAGTAGCAACAGGCTGCTGTGGGTGCTGCAATTACCCAGATCATTCCACTCTCTGGGGCTGCACCTGTTTCTCCCCACCTCCTTCTCTTCTCCATCCCTCCTCCCTCCCTCCACACCCCACCTCAGGATGCTCACCAGATACTTGGTCCTGGCACCATGTGTCCTCACAGCCCTTTGGCCAGCCAGGGTCTCCAATATTACCTAGAGGGGGTTGGATGGAGAGCATCACTCCAGTCCTTAGCAGAAAGGCACTGTGTGCAGAAAGGAGACCTCTGGAGTGGACATGGATTAGAGGGGACAGGCATATGGCCCTGGGACAGGCAGGTGAAATCCACCTCCCAGCAAGGACAGAGCTAGCTGTTATGGGACTGAAACATAAAGCCGTAAGGAGGGGCTATCCGAAGCAAAAGGTTGCAAAATTACGAACAAAAAATTAGTACAGGGAAGGAAGGGAGCTGAGGGAGGGACGGAGGAAAGGAAGGGAGCTGAGGGGGGGGGGGCGTGGAAAGAAGTGTTGGCAGCTTCTCACCAGCTTTGCCTCTGGCCTCAGTGTGGTGCAAATTCTGCAGATCCTCCTGCCTTTGCTTACTGGTGCTTTTCCCTCCCCAAGCCAGCAAAGGGGCTAGTAGCTTACCACCCCAAAGCTGAAGGTATCAGTGTCCACGGCTAGCCGGCCGGTCTTGATGTACTCCTCAGGCAGGTAGGCGAGGGTGCCCCGCACAGTGCGAGTCCGGGCCACGGCACTGCTCTGGCCTGGGTTGGTCCCTGTGAAGCGGCTAAAGCGAGCCAGGCCAAAGTCTCCCAGCTTAGGCATCAGTCTGTCATCCAGAAGTACATTGGAACTTGGAGAGGGGAGAATGCCATCAGGTCTGGCTGCGCCCTAGCCTGCTCTGTCCCAAACACCTGAGTTGCCCTGATAAAATTGGACTAGAAACTGCCAGCCTGGTGTACTATTCATGGAAAGTTGCTGGCGCTGGCCTGCACATCCTAGCTGCCGAGGGCCTGCTGTTCTCAGGGCACCCTCACAAACCTTGGTCTTTGCTCATCACTGGGGCCTGTCATTGGTCTCATTTCCATACCTGCGTCATGCAGGGGTTCTCAGAGCCTAAAGGACTCCAAGCCCTGAGGTCTTAGGCTGCACCTGTTCCCACATCCACAGGACTGGGCAGGAGGAATATCGCAGGGCACTCAGAGCAGGGCTCTTCACTGAGCACGGGTTCTGTCTGCAGTTCTTCTGAGCCCCTCCTCACCTTTTGATGTCTCCATGGATGAGGCTGGGGTTGTCCTGATGTAAAAACTGAATAGCCCGGGCTGTGCCCAGAAGGATGTCCAGTCGCTGAGGCCAGGAGAGGGGGGGGCAGGCCTGGGTCTGGGATGGCAAAGATGGAGGCACGGGGCAGCTGGGGCAGCTGTTCTTTGACCCCCAACCTTCCCCTCACCTGCCACTCTGTGGCCTGGAGTCAGCCATCCATTTTACTCTCTGAACCTCACTTTCCCCATTTGGAAAATGAAGAGCAAGACTGTCCATGACCTAGTTCCTTTAGTCGCAAGTGGCGACTAACGCTAGTTCTATGGCTTCGGCAAGCACTCTGCAGTTGGGATAGTAGCTGGAGAATGTTCTCAGGATTCAGGACAGAACATGATGGGCTTGGGTTCACCAGAGTGCTCAGGAAGGTGCTGATGACTGTCTTCCTTCCGTCCTCCAACATAGCTTAAATGAGAAGCAAGGAAACTCTTGCCCTGTGTGTATGGTGCCTTGCAGGTACGACACTCAGGCAGGGCCCAACTGTGGGCCCAGTTGGACAGCCTGTGTCCACTGTCTCTGTTCTTTGAGAGCTATGTAGAGTAAATCCTTTCTCTACTCTACTTGTAAAACTAATAACCCTCCTCTACAAAGCATCCAGGAAAAGGCCAGAGCAAAGAGTTCTATGGAGAAATCTCGGAGCATGCTGGGTATATTAGTACGTGCCTGTCATTCTAGCATAGGGAGGCTGCAGCAGGAGAAGGCTGACAGCGGATGCTGTGTGAGGCACTATCTCAAATGAGCAAGCAAACAGAAAGGAAGAAAAACCTTGGGCTAAACTCTGAGTTTACAGGGGCGGGGCTGAAAAAGGCCATTCCTATCTGACACAGGCTAAGAGGCCAGGCTTGTGTCCAGCTCTGCTCAGGTGCCAAGAGTGCTGCAGGTACCAGGAAAGGTGCCAAGGCAGCTGAGACTACCTGAAGGTGGAGACGGTCCTCCAAGGAACCATTGGGCAGGAAGCCGTAGACAAGACAGTAGAAGCCGCTCTCGGCACAGTAGCCAGCAAAGTCCACGATATTTGGGTGACGAAACCTATTAGAGTAGAGTCTGAGCTCTCTGGTTCTCTTGCCCCCACCACTTTTCATCTGGTTAGACTGGGTGGGCATCCCTTGTTGTTCCCTCACCTGGGCCTGGCAGGCCTTGCGGGCCCAAGGGAGCCAGGTCCTGTGGTGTGCAGTCTTAGAGACTGATGAGGCCCTGCTGGGGCTCTCCTCGTACCCCCATCCAGGAAGGACCCCAGAGGCTCACCTCGACAGCTGCTCCACCTCTGTTAGGAAGCTCTGCTTCACCACAGTCCACTCTAGGTCAGCCTCCTGCAGCCCCAGGTATGGTGGGGGAAGAGGCAGGGAGAGTAGGCAGCATGAGCCAGGCTTGCCAGCTGTTTCTAGGCCCAGAACAATGGAGGGCTTGGGGCCCTTGAACTGGAATCAGAGGACTGAAGGAATTGCTTGGGGAAGCTGGAGGCAAGGGACTGCAGAGGTGAGGGGTGATGATGGAGGGGAGGGACTGGAGAAGGGCTGATGATGGTCTTCCCAGCCGCCACCCCACTGTCACACCTACCTCCTTTAGCCTCTTCACTGCATATGTGGTATTTCTCATCACTGCCCGGTACACACACCCAAAACCACCCTCTCCAATCCTCAGCTCCTCGGAGAAGTTGCAGGTGCCTTGGGAAATCTCACACAAGGGCCAGCAAAATGGCGAGGGGTGGGCTCTGTCCAGGCCAGACACTGGGCTCTCTGGGCTTGGCTGTTGGAAGAGACTACGGGTCAGGTGAGGACCCTGTCTCTTCGTGGTCCAGGCTGCAAGCTCCTCCCAACCCTGGCTGTCTTTCAGATGACCCAGCTGGGCTGATGTGGGTTCTGTGGTATACCAAAGGCTGTTTCTTCCTCCCTGTCTGGAATCTTTCCTGGGGGACAGAGGGGTACCTACCTTGGAAGAAGGGGCAGAAGATGGCAGTGGTGTCCGGAAGGAAGCAGGGGTTGGAACCCTGGGGAGCTGAGACTCTGAATGGGTCTGGGAGCCTGGAAAAGCTTCATAAAGATGCCAGTGAGAGGCAGAGAGCAGCAGCAGTCTACAAACACGGTGGTCTTTCCCTCTGCTCCTTGATGGCCGACACCCAGCCCTCTTACCTGGGGAGAGGAAGGTGGAGGCAGAGGACTGCAATTTCCGGGGGTTCCAGTCCCCCGCCTTGGATCCTGCAGAGATGCTGCTGGGTCTTGGAACAGTGGTGCTTGGGGGCAAAACAGGGGCAGGAGGGTGCCCTGGGATGCCAAGGAAGAAAAGAAAAGTTGAGGCACATGTATGTTGAGTGTGGGTTCCAACTCTCAGGAGGTTTTGTGCTCGTCACCTCCCATTGGCCCCCATCCCTGGGATCCCTGGGGCCGTGCGCGCTCACAGGCTGTGATGATGTCCCTCGCACGCAGCAGTTGCAGGTGCGTGAGAATGTGAACGAGATCGGCCACGCGCGCGTTGCGGTTGATCCAGGGCCACAGGACGCTGGCTGTACGCTGTTCCGAGCGCTCGCACAGCCGCAGTTCCGTCTGGTCACGCACAATCAGGGCAGCTGTGGGGCAGGGGATGTCAGGCCTCGTTGCCGGGAGCCCGATCCCCCCCCCCCCCCCCCCCCCTCGGCCCGCCGCCACCCACCAAACTGGCACCAGTCGGCGGGCTCCAGGGCGTCCATCACTTTGTAGAAGCGGCACATGACACAGGGTGGCACCTCGTACAAGAAGTGCTGGGCGCCTGGGACCACGGGCTCCCCCGGGCCCGGCCCCCCGGCCATGGCCGCCGCCGCCGCCGCCGCTGCCGGGCCGGGGCCTCTTGGGGCCTCGGCGGGCGCGGGCCTGGGCCGGCCGGGTCCGCGGACACTGACTCACTTCCCCTTCAAGCGGGCCTCGTGCGACGCCAGGCGGGGCGGAAGAGGCGGTGCTCGGGCCCGCAGCCATCTTGCCTGCCTCAGCCTTCGGCCACACGGGGGCGTCTCGAGTCACCGAGCACTCGGGAAGGGGCCTCGCCAGGAAGGAGTGCGTCCCTTGCCCTAGAGCTGGGGGCGTGGTCTCCCCCTGCAGGGTGGGGAGGTGGAGCTTCTAGGAGGGGGAACCGTCGGCCTGGGGCCGTGCAGGATGAAAGACGGCTCCCAGTTCCGCAGACAAAGACCATAGGAAAGGCACATGATATTCCAGAAAGGCCGCTTATGCCAAGTCTTAGGGAAAGTCACTGAGAGGCCATGTTAAGGACTTGAGGTGGGGGCAGTGGAGAGAATGGGGAGAATTCTTGGCAGGATAGATGCAAAATAGGTAACAAACGGCCTTGGTGCATTGGCTGACTTTGGTCAGCTGGTGCTGAGGTTGGATGCTCAGAGAATGTTCTGGAAGCTTGTATACCAGGACCCTGCCAAAGACTATAGCCCATCATTTCCACTCCTTCAGGAACCTGCCAGCTTGGGCCACCAAGTGTTAGAGCTTCACGGTGTCTGCCTGTACAGGCTCTTCACTACCTCACGAATACATGGATGTCTCTCAACAGAGCTTTGCTCCATTCCAACATGTATGATGTTCAGCTCTTGCTGTCTCCTTTTTTGTCACACTTCTTAACTTGCACTTCTCCTTGTGAGAACACCAGGGCCTAGCAGCTTCTCCTACCCACTTCTGAAGCAGGTGTCAGTGACACCACCTGTTGTGTGACTCCTTAGCTACATGAGTCTCTTGCTCACTCCCACACGCTCTCTCACTTATGGATTTCCTTGGCTTCTCTAGCCACCCTTATGGCCCCGCATCTCGGCACACACTTCTTTCCCATGATCTTGGTATTCCCTCTAAGGTCTCCTTCCGATGACTCCACTACTTCTGCTACTGTTACCACTTAACCTGCATGGACATGCTGGGTCTCACAGGACTCACTGCCCAGGTGGTCTTCCTCAGGCACAGGTCACATAAGCACTTTTCATGCAAAAAAACTTTCCACCAGGCGTGGTGGTGCACGCCTTTAATCCTAGCACTTGGGAGGCAGAGGCAGGCGGATCTTTGTGAGTTCAAGGCCAGCCTGCTCTACATAGCAAGTTCCAGGACAGCTGGAGCTACTGGGAGACCCTGGCTTGAAAAGACAAAAAACAGGGCTGGAGAGAGCCTAACGGTTAAGAGCACTGACTGTTCTTGCAGAGGACCCGGATTCGATCCCCAGCACCCACATGGCGGCTAAGAACGGTCTGTAACTCCAATTCCAGGACTCTCTTCTGACTTCCGCGGCATTGCACGACACGGGTGCACAAACCTACATGCAGACAGTACATTCATACACATACAAAAATAATAATAAATAAAAAAAAGACAAAAAACAAAACAAAAACTTCCCAAGGTTCCAAAGCCCTTCCAAAGCTGGTCCCAGCTTTTTGTGGCTGTTCTGAAGATGATATTGCCTCTGCCCAACCACCTCAAATCTAGCCATTAAGAACTACTTATGGGGTCTTAAAATGCACCTAGCATGCTGTCCCCTGATGGCTTATCTGACAAGGCTAACCATACCCTGCAGTGGAGGAAAGCTTCCTAAGTCCCATCGTACTTTTTTTTTTTTTGGTCTTTTCAAGACAGGGTCTCCCTGTAGCCCCAGCTGTCCTGGAACTCACTCTGTAGACCAACCAGGCTGGCCTTGAACTCAAAAAGATCCTCCATAGCTGAGCATGGTGGCACACGCCTTTAATCCTAGCACTTGGGAGGCAGAGGCAGGGGGATCTTTTTGAGTTCAAGGCCAGCCTGGTCTACAGGGAGTTCCAGGACAGGAGCTACAGGGAGACCCTGTCTCAAAAAGACCAAAAAAAAAAAAAAAAAAAAAGATCCTCCTGGCTCTGCCTCCTGCGCCACCATGCCCAGCCACCATACTTCTTTCATGCACTACTTGAGTTTAATGGCGTTCAGTACCTCTGAGCTTGCCTGACTTTCCACTACCTGGGGAAGATTCGTAGGCAGCAACTGGGCCTTCCTTACTTTTCTTTTTTTAAAAATTTTTATTTATTTTTGTATGTGTATGAATGTACTGTCTGCATGTAGGTCTGTGCCCCTGACGTGGAAATCAGAAGAGGGCGTCAGATTCCCCTGGAACTGGAGTTAAAGATGGTTTTCAGACGCCATGTGGGTGCTGGGGATCGAACCCGGGTCCTATGCAAGAGCAGTTGGTGCTCTTAACCACTAGGCAATCTCTCCAGCCCCACTTTTCTGTTTTTTTTTTTAATTATTTTTTATTTTTTGGTCATTTTCAAGACAGGGTCTCCCTGTAGCCCCAGCTGTCCTCTGCCTCCCAAGTGCTTGGATTAAAGGCATGTGCCACCACACCCGGCTAAGATAGATTTTTTTTTTTGGTCATTTTCAAGACAGGGTCTCCCTGTAGATTTTCTGTAGCGGGATGCATGCTGGGAAAGCAACAGCTCTCCTCGCCTGACAATAGGTCATCCCTCGTGCCCCCCCCTCCCCCCGGTCTTGCCCTATGTATCTTAAGTGCAAATGGCTTCCTTTAATTAGCCTGTCCTGTCAGGGACTTAAGGGATGTACCTAAGACCAGTGAGTGGCTCCCACTGAGATCTCTTCCCCAAAGCCACAGCCATTGTGGCCACTCTCAAGATGAGGCCAAAGGGTGTGGTGGTACGCCTGTAATCCTGGTACTCTGGAGGCAGTGGCAGGAAGGTCACGAGTTCAAGGCCAGGTTGGTCTACAATGCTTATAGAGTTCCAGGCCAGCCAGGGCCACCAGGTGAGACCCTGTCATCATAAGCAAGCAAACAAGCAAGCAAGCTGGGCAAGGTGGCTCACACCTGTAATGTCAGTATTTGGGAGGTTGAGGCAGGAGATCAACCTACATGCTGAGTTCCAGACCAGCCTGGACTAGTCAGACCATGCTTCAAAAAAACAAAAAATCAAAACAAAGCAACCCATGAGATCAACCATGCCCTGAGCCCCCAGTGGCTTCTCATGGGACATTCCTTATCAATGTGTGCCAAGTTCAGGATTCAACATTATCAGGTGCGTCATGCTAAGTTCTATGGGGTAGGATTTGCTCCTCATAATACAGTGGGGAAGATCAGTGTGTGGGTACAGGCCAGGCACACAGACATTCCATACCTACAAGCTGAATTTTCAACCCTTTTATTTAATGTTCAGGGCTAGGAGTTCAAGGCATCTTCTAGTAGGTGTGCCCATACTTCGGTGTGACATGGCATTGTCCTCTCCTCCAACCCTGATGAGACCAGTGAAGACAGATGTGACATGAACAGGCAGCTGAAGAAGGCCCATGCTCTTATAGGAAGACAGTGACAACAAGCCCCCATTTGAGAAGTTCCTCAGCATGCCCTTGCCTGATCAGGAAGCCAGGTTAGCCACCTGTATCAGTTATGCTATGGGCCACAGGAGTCAAGAGTTGAGGAGGAGGAAAGTGTTGAAAATCACTATGGCACACTAGGACCTAGGCAGCGCCCATGCCACACTAGTGAAGAAGAGGGAAGTTGTGCCCCACGAACAATCATGTCAGGCCTTTCTGCCCACATGCTAGTTCAGTGTGCCTGGAAAGCACTGACATAGAGTAAGCCAAGGAGGATGTCAGGGAGGCTAGCATATATGAAGCTGGCTTCCCCTCTCCCATGGCAGTCCTCAGAAGGGCTAGCAGTGTTCCTGGACAGCTGGATCAAGTGAGCATGCTGTCAGGTGAGCTGGTGGGGACTGCTGACTTACAATGAAAGCCCAGACCTTGAGTCACTTTCACAGAGAGATTTATCGAGAATGCTAACAGCACAGGATACAGTACTTCCCAACAAAAGTTGCAAACGCGTCACTTAGAAAGGCATGCTGAGTATTCTTTGCTTTCACATGTATTAAAAAACTTACAAAAATAAAATAAAACTGCGTGCTGCCCATCTTCTCAAATAGTAAAAGAACCTTATGAAAAACCACTTGATTTTACAACAAAAGACACAAACGGACATTTTTATGTAAATTTATAAGGCAAACTCTTTATATAATAAATAGGTTACAGGGATTCAGTGTGGGGGGTGGTTTTTGAAACGTATACAGGTACATTCAGACAGGTTTACTGAAATGGTACAAATTTCCTTAATAAATTGCCTTTTGTTTTTAAATATATCAGTGCTTTCAGTCATTTGGCTATACACAAAGAACCTTTTTTTGAACACTACAAAAAAGCAATCAATATTTTGTTTTTAAAACGACCTACTTATTTTCTAAAGTAATTGTCCCAAAACAAAAACTGAAGGTGAATGCAACAGAGGGCTTTTCAAGACCCCTCCAGCTAAGTCTGTTCTGGGTCTCTCCCTGTGCCCACTCCCAACCTCAGGTAGGCCTTTGAGCTGGAGCCAGCTTCCTTCAGTACAGAGTAGCCTGTCACAGTTCCACAGATCTGGACCTTCGGGCTGCCAGAGGGGAGCATGACTTAAGATTCAGAAGGAGGCGTACAGCCTGTTTGGTTCTTCCAGCTACTAAATGCCATGGACAGATGGTTACTGCAGGCAACTCTGTCCTCACCTGAGGAACTAAGGGAGCACAGGTCTGTTCCTCTTCTAGAAGCCCAGAACCATCTGTGATGAAGACAACAGGCTTCACTGAGCAGGATGTTTGCCATGGAAAGGGAATGCAGTGTCTCATATCCACATTTTGTTGGGAATCAGACGACACCAAAGGAGGGGAGCCCCCTCTGTCATCACTTTATTCTCCAGGGATGCATTTGGGGACAGCATGGGGTGTGACTGAAGTGTCTTGACTGGTCACTCCCCCAGAGCACGCCTGTCCTTGTCTAGGAAGAGCTATGTCATGCAGGGAGGGGCCAATTCATTTTCCATTCTCTCCTTGACCTGTGTCCACAGCATGGCTGTAAGCTCAGGCCCACCCTGTCCCTGCTTAGTGAAGTCGGCTCTGCTCTCACAACCCTCAGCCCCCGGGGCTCTCCTCAGAGGAACTGACTTTGTCTTTTCTTAAAAGTAACAATGGTAGTAATAATCGGGGGGCGGGGGGGGGGCAAAGGAATCCACTGCATGGAACAAAAGCTGGTTTTGCTGACTTTGAAAATGGCAACACATCAGCTTCAGTCTCTTGGCTTGGAATGGAACTCCAGTGCTTAAACTGTGAATGGTTTCTGGCTAATCTGGGAAGGGGGTTATCTCTTCAGATTGCCCCTCTTGTCTTAGTCACCATTCCCCTCCCTTCAAATGCTTTGTAACGAAAAGGTGTCTAGAAGCATTTGTCTCTGGAACAATTACTTTAAACGTGATTACAATACAGACTTCAGTTCAAACACAGAAGAGATTTACTTAGCAAAATTCCTTTCACCCACCAAAAATTACACAAAATATAAGCCTCAACACCACAGTTAAAGAGGACCAGTAGAGAGAACCTCATGTTTGGAACACAAAAGGAAGAATAAAACCAAACCAAACCCAAACAGAAAAACCCCAGAAAGACAAGGGTGAGGAAGGAAGGGGGAAGGAGAGCAAACACAGCACACAGTTACAGTGTCCAGGTACACGGGGAGCCCCCACAAGGAAAGGGCTCGGCACACATTGAGTAACAGTCCTGGTGATATTTGGTCATATATTCATCAACTACTGACTCTGGAGCGGCTGTTATTGATTGAAGCAGTGATAAATCAAATGGAAAAGTAGGCCGTGGTAGCAAGGTAAGGAGCAGGCTTCAAGTTCTGCAAGCCTTTCATACTAATGTCCAGCTCCCCAGAAACATTGAACCAGGTAGCCCGCTCCATCCAGGCAGGGCTAGAGGTCACCAGGTGAGGCTAACTTGGGTGCTGATTTTACATCAGCCAGAAAGCTCGCATGTGAACACATATTACCCACTTGCCAGTGGCCAAACATCAGCGGCAACAGCCTCTGGCCTCCTCTGCTCCCATCCAGGGCTGACTGGGAAAGAATGTTTCGACCCTCTGCTAATACTGATTGCTTGCCAGAGCATGGCCTGGGATGTGGTCCCATAGGCTGCCCCAGCCCCAGTCTTCCAAGAGGCCTGAGGGTAGCCCAGCCACCCAAACGGTCTACAAATGTCTCTGCTGTATTCTGGCCTCAGGAGAAGCAATGATGCAGGGCAGGTGGGGGAGGGGACAGATTTTGGCCCTGGTGATTATAATGCTCTCTGCTTTGGAAGAACAAGTTTCTGGAATTTATTTTTTTGGTGGTTTTAATTACTTAAAAATGATCAAAAAGAACTGTTACAGCGAAACTTTCTAGCAGATATTGCTCATTAAGAACTACAAAAGCAAAAGCAATTACTCATGAGAGCAGGGAGAAGAGAAAGGGATGTTTCTGGAGTCTTCACTACTTTCTGGAGACCCGCTAGACTGCTGGATAGGATTCTGGGGTCTCCGGCATTCTACCAGGTGCGGTTCACAGTTTTGGAGACAGGTCAGGCCTCCTATCTCCCCTCCAGACTCTGGACTCTGCAAAGGGAGGAGGCTTTTGAAATGCTTTGAGTCCTGCTAAAGGGGAGCCTGCCAGGATTACCGCACACAGGCTCTTCCTGGTCAGGGAAGAGTTGAGGGTGTTGAATCACCCCCGTGCATGCCAGCTCCCTATCCCCAAAGGTGGAGGGGACCAGGTTGTTCCGACTAAGTTCTGGACTTCAGCAGATCAAGGGAGTGCTCCTGTCACCCCACCTCCCCATGCTGAAGTGAACTGTCCTGCACCCAGAATCTTGGGACCCCCTTTACAGCAGAGAATAAAAAAAACTGGGTGCTGTCTGGAGCCTCCTTCACTTAGCACAGGGAAGACCTTGAAAGAAGCGAGGAAAGATCACAGATCTGCTTGGACTGAAGAAGTGACCAGCAGACAGATGTCTTTTTTTCTTTTTTATTTTTTCTTTTTTTTTTTTTTTTTTTTAATTTCCCTTGTCCTATGCTATGGTTATCAGAAATATTGTAATTAAGCAACAGGTATAATTTTAACAGGTCTTTTTGTGTGGAGCCACAAGCAAAATGAGTTTATAATTGTGCAATATACAGATATATATATATAAAAATTCAACTGCTTTGTGTGTCTAGTTGGTGCATAAAATAAAAAGGATAGGTAAACTAAAGCAAAACCAAAAGCAAATCAAAAGCCCAGAATAGAGGAGACAAAGCAGGCCTATGCGTATAATCTATAAGTTACTGGATATAATCAGGGTCACCAGGAAGAACAGCTTTGCCACTTGACACACAAACACAGCGAGGAGCGGGACTACCAGTGAGCAGGAGCCAAGCCTCTTTACTTTTTCACGACATTTACTCTCAGTGCTGAGGACCTGATAAAAAGTGAGAGAGGGGGAGCAAGGAGCAAAAGATCATATGTGAGTTGACCAAATGTTCTTGACCTCAAAGGCGACACTTTGTTCCACGAGGGGCTGAGCTGCGCTTGTGCAAAGCCTGGGGGCCTGTCCTTCTACCCAGGGCCATTCCACTGCTGGCCTGCCTTCCCTCCCTCTACCCTAGGGGCTCTCAAACCTCCCCCGAGGGCAGGAAGGCTGGCTTGAGGAGGCAGGGAGAGGCTCTGGGGTGAGGGGAAAGTTCAGGAGGACACATCAGGGTGACTGCCACGCAGCCATTTCATCTGCACCAAGGACCCATAGAAGGGGCTAGGCAGAGCATGAGTAAGGAGAGGAGGCCCCAGAGAGGGATGCACTGTGGGCAGCAGATCCTCCTTGCTTCCCTTTATAGTGCTGGGGCTCAGTCAAGATGAGAGGAGAGCAGACACTTGGTGCTGGGCCTGCTGAGTCACTGGCGAGTGTTTTACTTACTGTGCCAAGGGCTGCTCTCATGCAGTTCTGGGGCCTGGTAGGCCGCTAACCTCCATTACCACCAAAGAACAGGGTCAGAAGTGGTGTCCTAGGGACAGCTACCCAAAGAGTGATTGGCTTTCCAATGATAAAAGGCCCCGAATCTCAAGGGCCTCTGGTTCTACCTCCTCGGATGCAGAAGGCTTCAGGCTGGAGTTCCCCTTGCCCAGATCACTCACCAGATACCCCAGGCCAAGCACTAGGGATTTTTAGATAAACATTTGCAAAAGCTTTCTCTTATTCAGAAACACTAAAATTGTAATTTTCTGTCTCATGTTTTCAAGGTTTTTTTCTAAATTGTTGGGAACTGGTTTTGGTGTTCAAATTTTTCCCCTTTAGTATGTAATTTTAGACCCTGAGGGAGGCAGTATGCTAGCGATTTATAACAATTAGACTAAGCCTTTTCTAAAGATTGATATAGTACCTAAAAGAGAAAGACATCAAAATGGAGAGAATCAACAAATTTCTTCGGAGTGGGGCTGGTTCACTGAAGCAGAGAGCAGGGAGAAGAACCAGAAGAGGATGTGGATAGCGCAGAGGGCTTGGCTCAGGCATTGGGGTGTTGCTGCATTTGCTCCAGCCCCCTTCAACTTGGGACTTTTGTTATGTCTCAGTCCACAGAAGCTCTCAAAACTGCTTATTTCTTTGAGTCTTGGCCATCCATCCTAGAATCTTGTAGGTGTGAACCTGAATCAGCCAACAATCTGGGGCAAAGATATAGGCTACAAACTGATGCATAAAGGTCTTCTTGAAGAACTGGCACCTGTGACCTCCCCTCAGCCTGGAGAGCATGGCTGGAATGCTCTGGAGGGTGACTGCTGTTAGAGTGATGCAGAGTTCTGGTAGCTGGACTCCACTTGGGCTGCATGAAATCTGGTTGGTCCCATCTGGTCAGTTCTGACCCTTTCATTTGTTATTGGGCTTGAGCCACTTAATTACAATTTATTTAAAATGCACAGGTCCTGTCAGCTAAGGAAACTCCTTTCCCCCCCCAAACCTGGCTATCTGTTTGTGGTTGTTATTACCTTCTTTCATGATCACTGTCACAACAATGACATGCTAGGTGAAGCAATCTGGGGGCTGCTCTGGTTTTCAATTTCAATGCTTGTGGCTCTGGTCTGCTGTAACAGCACTGAACAGACTTGTCTGCACCCAGACTAGCAGTGCGGGCTAGTTTGGCAAGATGGACTGAGGGATGTGGCTTTCTAGATGTGTCCTGTGCCTTTTGATATGGGAATACAGCACCAGCAAAAGGGAGCTGTACTAGAGCCTGGTTGTGATCAAGTGTCCTCAGCTCAATGCGTTGTTCAGTCAGCAATTCTGCTGGTTAGACAGACCCACCAATGGGCAGGGGTAGGCCAGGCTGAACATTGCTGGAGGATATACAGCATTCTATTGGGAGAGGTAGTAACTAAGAACTAGAATAGGGTGGGGAGAGACTGGATGTGACCTTAATGACCTAGCCCCAAGTATCTAAAAGCTGTTGGTCAGTTCCTATATTCTTCACATACTTAGTGAATGATGTTCCCCCACCTTCTGTTCAAGTACCAACAAAATCAAGGTCACAATCCAGAAGCCAGCCAGCCAAAGCTGGTAAGAACCCCATGGCTTAAGGCTTTTCCCTCCAACCTCTTTGTCAACCTGACTACAAGGCAGAGGCGCCTGAGAGCTATACAGGACCCCTGGCTGCCAGGGGAAAGAAAACCCCACCAAAGCTGCCTAAAGGCGACTGACTCATGATGCCCTTATCTGGGCAAGAAGGAATGGGGAAGAAAGCAGAAAGAAGGGAAATCCTAAGGAGCTGCAGGTACCACCTGCAGTTTTCAAACTATCTGTAAGGGAAAGCTGGGGAGAGAGCTGCAGATGGGGCCCAAATGAAAGAAAATGGCACCTGAGATGCTGTGATCCCAACTGTGAATGCCCAATCAGCCTAGGCTGTCTTCCAAGGATGAGGGGCCCTAGCCTAGGTTCTACACGTCATTGGTCTAAGTATAATGCGAACCCCAGCTGACTACAAGAAATATCTTCATAATGACCTGGTCAGGTGTCATGCTTGCATGGATAGGTGTCCTTGGGGTGCTGAGAGTGCAAGGCCACTGTGGGGGCACAGGCCTTTTGTCCTTGGAGGAAGGAGTTTGGAAGGACATATTCTGGACCTCCAGAGTCCCTCCTCTGAGCCCTCTTCCCTTCCTGGGGAAGAGTAAGAAGCAAGGCCAAGAAGATCAACAGCAGAGCAGGCGGAAGGAACTGCAACTGGCTGTCAGTAATCTAGTTGCAAGGACTTGCTTTTATAGCAAAAGGGAATGGATACAAATATGCTAGAAAATCCAACTATGACTCTGCAAACAGAATGGGGGAAAAAATCCCTCACTTAGTTCTAACCATTCCAGAAGAGACAAACGTGGTTGTATCTTAAGCTATCAATTGGAACTGGCAACTATGGTTCCTGATCACTAAAGACTGGCAAGGAAGTGCTAGACGGTTTCTAGGATGTTTCACTCCTCCATGATTACATTGTGGTAAGGAAGCCGGGGACAGCAACGAAAATACACAAGACAACACGCACTTGACAGTTCATGGCAGCAGCTCACATGGGATGTGCCTGTGGGTGTTTCTGGAAGCATAAGACTGCTGTCTCATTTGCTACTTTGATAAGGTACTTCTCAGCTGGACAGATTTGGATATGAGACATCTCTGTAAACACAGAAAAGGATATACCAATATGATGAAGATATGCAGCTAGATAAGGACTTCCTGAACAGAGGTTAAAACTTTGGGAACCCACAAGGAAACTGACCAATTAAAACCCCACAGCAAACCCCATCTTCTAACCCCACCACCACACGCATGGAGCAGACTGAAAATGTGGGGTATGCTGGCCCCGCCCAGTCTCCAGTGAGCAAAAGCAAGTGTTCCACTAGAGAAGGACTTGCTGGGGAAAAGGGGAAGGGCGAGGGGCCAGGTGTCACTTCCAGCTCAGGTCTCTGTCCTGCCAGATGCCTTGCCAATCTATGCCACACTAACTTTGGAGTTGGGCCAAGGTAGTGGCATGGCACCCCTGTTGGGGCACTGAGCAACCGTGGCAGGCCACAGGGGGCTTCTTTGTCTCCTTCAGATACCAAATGCGGCCCAGTTTCTCTAGACCACTTCTCTAGAGCAGAAGGTGAAAAGGCTCATTGTCTAGGGTCTGAAAACTGTTTTGACTTTTCTTAGCAAGGAAGAGGGGGGTCTAGAGGGAGAGCAGGAGCTTGTTTATCCTCTCGTTCTTCCCAGAGGCCAGAGCAGACTCAACAGAGCCCAGCACTTGCTCAGGGCTGGCCACTTTGGCTAACCTGGCAATGGGAAGGCAAAGGACAGGGAGAGTTCTACTGCTGCAGCTGACTAGTCTCAGCTAAGCGTGCGATTACGCACTGCAGCTGCCTGGAACAGAATGGATGAACTAGGTAGGAACCAGAGGGAAGAAGGAAGGGAAGAAATGAAAGCATGAAATGGAAGGAAGGCAGAAATGGAAGGACAGAAGAGGATCCAATTAGGAAGTCCTTATAAAATTGCAGCAAACACTTAGAGTTTCGGAGCTTCGTGGGAACCCTATGTGCTGAGCCCACTTTAAAACAAGCGCAGGTATATACAGACCCAGGTAGTTCTGAACACTGCCATGTCTGGCGGCTTGTGCGACAAAGTGTCATCATTTCAAGCCAGTTTGCTTTCAGAGCATCTGTTTGTTTTGAAGTGGGAACATGAAGACTCAATAGTGCAAATAATTCTAAGCTGTCCCTAAAGGAGAACTGGAAAATAATTGGAAGAAAATTTTCCTCTTTCCCCCATGCCCCTTGCCCAGTCCACTAAGTCCCTAACTACTAGTCAGACTGCTCTGAGCCATTGGGAGTCTTTTACTCTGTGGCATTAGGCCTGGCTTGACCCCGACCAGTCTTGGCTGTGCCTTGTCCTGCTGCCTCCATGGCACCTTTTAACTGCCACCCACTAGGGAAGCATCTCTCAAGAACAGGTGATGCCACCTCAACGTGGGTCATTCTCTTCTGTAGCTCAGGGCAGTGTATACCCAGCAGTTCAGGACTCTCTTCTAGCCATGCCAGAGCTGGGGTAAGACAAGTGCCATTTTCCTGTGTGGCAAAATGTCCTTGCCAGTTTTGGATTGAAGTTGGTGCGGGGCCGGACTTACGTCACCAAGGTTGGGATCATTGGGCCACAGTCACTGGCCACCTCTGCTGTCTTCTCTAAAGAAGCCAGCAGTTCCTCCTGCCTCACACCTCCCAGTCCCACTGAAATTGGGAGTTGGGGTGGTGGGAGAACCAGGGAAGCTGTGGATGGGGCACCAATGGCACCAAAAATGGGAGTGTCCTTTCAACTGCTGTCTGTGTCTAATGAGCACACGGGGAAAGGTTTGGGTGGGAGGGAGTGGTGCCTGGTTAACAGCTTGTCTGGTCAGTAGTATCTGCAGCAAGCCTTGTTGAAGGAGCCTAGTTTAGAAAAGTGCAAAGCTACTTCTGGCCCTGGTTAGGTCTTCAACCTGACTGTGCTTGTCGGTAAGAAAATCGTCCCAATGCTCCAACTACTCCCACTCCGAAGCCACGAAACTCTAAGTTTACTGAAAGAAAAAAAAATATTTTTTATTTCAGTTAATCGGGAAGCTTTGTCAGAGCCCTACCCATAAGGAGAAGAGACAACAGCTGCCTTTATTCTTGTTGGTTTGCTTTGCAATCCGCTCTGTGTAAAGTCAGCTAACTCTCTCGGTCACGGGCGTCCGGCTGTCCACAGGCTCCTCTCTGTTTGGCCTTGGCATGGAGGATGAAACAATGTCTTTGCGCTCTCCCTCCCCTCGGTGTTTGTACTTTTCTGCAGCTGTGGCGGCGGTCGCGACCACGGGCTGAGTCTTAGCTGGCTCTTTGGGGCATCCGTCGCTCTCCAGCGAGCCTCCTCGGGGCATCTTCTCTTCTTTGCAGATGCTGCTGCTTAAGTCCTGGGGCTCAGGGGGGCTGATGGGGTCCTCAGAGCTCTCGGGCTCAGGTGGGGGTGGGGGTGGGGGCAGAAGCAGTGGCATGGGGGCTTTCGGAGACTCTGAGTGGTGGTGGTGATGATGGTGCTCCTTCTTAGGTGGTGAGGAGGCACTGCTGCTGCTGCGCCCCTTGGGGCTGCTCTCCTTGCTTTTCCTCCCAGGGCTCTTGCAGGTCTTCAGTCCCTTGCCACTCTTCTCACCGAGGGTGGACACCAGCAGAGGCTTCACCACTTCCTTGACCTCAATGCTGACTGTCTCCCGAGTCTTGCGCTTCTTGATAGGCAGCACTGTCTCATGCACAGACCGAATAGAAGACTCCTTCACGGCTTTCTTCTTGGCTTCAGCAGCAGCAGCTGCCACCACGCTCCCAGGCTTTCTGCCCCGTTTCTTAGGAATGGCCTGGGGGTCAGCTTCAGCTTTTCGCTTTCTGCCAGGGCGTTTGATCACCATGACCTGAGCAGAAGTAGTTGCCCCACCCCCCTCACCCTTGCCCCCAGGTGATCCTTGGAAAGGCATCTTAACAAGGAGTTTTCCAGGGCTCTTCTCCAGGACCCTTTTCACCTGAACACCTTCAGATGCTGCTGCCTTGGGTCTTCCGGTACCGCTTCCTTTGGGGCGTCCCCGACCTCTGCCAGTTCCTGGAGCTTTGGGAGATTTGGGCTTCTTAGGTGGTTTCTGCTCTCTCCGGGAAGGGCTCCCTCTCCCAGTTACCGTGAAGTCAAAATCGTTAGGGTCCAAGGAGGTGTCGCCTACCTTTTCAAAGTATGCAATCAATTCCACTTTAGAGCGAAAGGCTTTCCCCTGGGGACTGCAGGGACAAAGAGACACACAAAAAATCATCAGAAACTTTCTGTGGCAATACAGATACTAAGGTACAGAAGATGGTGCTGACAAGTGCTCTAAGAGATATTTCTAGTAAACAGGATTTAGACTGAAGAAAAGCCAAGATGAACTAAAACTGGAGGGTACAACCAGGCCATATGTAATGCACTGCTGCAGGGGCAGGAATCAGGTTACCAGGGGTAGTAGGCACCTGCACAGCTTGCCCAGGAACTATAACCAGTTGTTGCCTGGAAGCCCCCAAGGACTTACTCACCATCCAGCCCTCTCTTCTAACTATCTGTCCTCTCCACAATCTAGCAACCAAAGGGGTCAGGCTTGGTACAGAGGGACCATTGGGGTGAGCCCAGCCCACTTGTTGGTGCACAGGCTTAAACTACCATCAAAACAGTCTTGTATCTGAAGCAAGGCATGGGGCTCAGCCTCTGTGGGAACCCATTTAAGTATGATAAAGCTTTCCTCGCCATTTTTAAGAGTTGTAGGATTAAATGAAGTTACCCCTAAATACTAGGGAAAGTACAAGCCTTTCTGGGATCATTTAAGGAGCAAAACTGAGATGTGTTTCTTGCCGCTCTTCTAAATGCATGGCTCTGGAAATGACTCTGCTTCAACAGAAAACACTCAAGAGGTCAGTCCAAAGCTGGACAAATGCAAAGGGGCATGGTGTTGGAAAGGCACATGGAGTCCATCTGTGTTCCTTTTTAAAGGTTCTGTTAGAGAACACACCTTTCCCAACACTGATTCATAGAGGCAAATAGAAAACATCAACATGTAGCAAAGGTAAAAAAGCCTTACTCTGAGGGAAGGCATCAGGGTAGGGAACCTCTTCAAGGCCATCTGAACATATATATCTGCTGTTGGTGGTCATTATTTAAGTACCATCCAGGTGGCACACATATTTTTCCAGAGCTGCCATTTCAACAGACTGGTGTCTGGCTGTCCCATCCACCTGACCTTCCTTGCCCTGTAGACACAGGACTTGCTTTTACTTACTTGATCAAATACACATCATATTTCCCAGCAGAGCGGCCAGATTTCCTTTGCTTAAGCTTTCGTGTCCAACCTTCAGGCAAGGTGGGGTCATCATACATGGGTCCCCGGTCACGAATGATGGAGCGCCGCTGCTTGGGGGAAGCAGAGGCTTCTGGCACGGCTGGGGCAGACCCTGAGCCTTCTGATGTCTCTGCTTTGCCTGCCTCTGCTGGCTCTGCAGAGTGGTGGGCTGAAGGCTGTAGAGGCTCATGTTTGCCCTCTTTGTCTTCTTTCTTGTCTTTCTTCACCTTCTTGAACTTCAAGGGCTTATCTTTGAGGCCCTGGAGATCCTGGTCTTCTGACTTTTCCTCCCTGAAGTGTTAAACAACATGTAAGTATCACAGAGAACACGATAGTCTGCAGAGCACTAAGCATGGGCTATCACCAACAAGATACACGTGAAGCCTTAGGTCGCTGCACACTCAGATCTTGGTTAGCTTCCCCAGGACAATATACTTTATCTTTGGCTGGGGCCCAAAGATTTCTTCAGAAGCTTTGAGTTGCTGATGGTATTGGTCAAATGGATTTGACCTGTATTGCACTACTTTAAGCCAGTTCTACTGCTATAAAAATGGCATATGTTTTTCTCATGAATATAAGTGTACTGTGGGGCTTTTAAAAAAAACATATCCATTGAAGAGACCAGTTTATAAGAGACCCCAGGCCTGCCAGATCACAAGAGGTTCTCCACTGTTAGAAATGGAGCCACACATTCACAATAAATTTAGGTGGGTTTGGGTTTTCTCAAATTTGTAGCATACCAATCAATTTGTGCTCAATACAACCCAGCTTGCTGAAACACGCACAGAACAGCACAGTCCTCTGGGAGGTAGAAGACAGCACAGTCATGAACATAACATACAGGATTAGAATCGATTGATCAACCCGAGCCCAAATTCTGAGAAGCCATTTTCAAAACATGGACATCAGCAAGTGATTTGTGCAATCTCAGCCTCAGTGACATCATATTTCAACAGCAGCTAACCTCGTAGCAAAGGCATCCTTTCTGTGAGAATTACAGATGAAAAGGCCCCAAGGCACTATAGAAATATTGCTAATTCAGACAACCAGTCACTACTGCCTGTGGTTCAAGTATAAGAAGAGAAGAGATCCTGGGTCATGTGGGTCTGTACAAGACACTTATAAAAAACAACCTTAGCCTCAGCAGGTCCAGAGTGAACAAGAAGAGAAAGGTGTGGTAGAGCAGTGCATCCCCTTACTGTTGGTACAGAAGAGCAACTGCCATATTCCAGGGCAGGACACCTGTCCATTCTTTCTTGTGGACAGAGGCAGCTCCTTCTATAGGTATTGGTTCAGCTTGGCAGAGTGTTCTCATGTATTTTAGGGTTCAGATTCTGACAATGACCATTTGAGGGAGACATAGTGAGATTGCTGGGACTATAGAATCTGGTCACACTGCACTACTTGCATCTTAGAGCCACACGCCAGGCTAAGGGAAAGAAGCAGTAGCTGCCTACTAGTCTAAGACTTGGAGAATTGAAAAGTAAGCCTGGGGGCTGGAGAGATGGTCTAGCGGTTAAGAGCACTGACTGCTCTTGCAGAGGACCCAGGCTCGATCCCCAGCACCCACATGGTGGCCGAGAGCCATCTGAAACTCCAATTCCAGGAGAACTCCAGTTCCAGGGGAATCCGAGACCCTCTTCTGACCTCCGCGGCATTGCACGACACGGGTGCACAGACTTGCATGCAGACAGTACATTCATACACATACAGAAATAAATAAAATTAATTTAAAAAATCTTTAAAAAAAATAAATAAAATTGCCGGGTGGGGTGGCGCACACCTTTAATCCTAGCACTTGGGAGGCAGAGGCAGGTGGATCTTGGTGAGTTCAAGGCCAGCCTGGTCTACAGGACGAGTTCCAGGACAGCTGGGGCTACAGGGAAACCCTGTCTCGAAAATACCAAAAAATAAAAAATAAAAATAAAAATAAATAAATAAAATTTAAAAAAAGAAAAAGAAAAGTAAGCCCGGTACTGGAATATGTTAGGAACACCCGCTTTATACCAAGAAGAGGTACCCTGGGCTGTGGGGTGTGTCTGGGAAATTAAAAGCCCTGAATGTCCCATGGTTCTCAGTGAAGTAGGCAAGAAATGGTGCTCACCAGCAGAGCTGACAAGAGAAAGGCCAAGTCTGGGACAATGGCAGTACCACTGACTAAGAAAAGGAACACTCTGGGCACTCATCAGTACTTCTGTAGCTACTGGCTCACTACAAATGAGGGATCCCAGTTGTACTCTACTACTGAGCTATATCTCCACCCTCAAGATCTTATTCATTCTCTCTCTCTCTCTCTCTCTCTCTCTCTCTCTCTCTCTCTCTCTCTCTCTCTCTCTCTTTCTCTCTCAGGATAAGAGTCTTATTCTGTAGCCAAAGCCAGGCTCCAACCTCATGATTCTTCTGCCCTCAGCTTCCCCAGTGCTGGGATTATAGGCATATGCCACCATGCCAGCTAATTCTGTATTTAAAAACAAATAACAGGGTTGGAGAGATGGTTTAGTGGTTAAGAGCACTTATTTGCTTTTACAGAGAATCCAGGCTTGGTTCCCAGATTCCTAGCACTTACATGATAGCTCACACCTGCCTATAAACTTCAGTTCTAGGGGCTCCAAAATTCTGTTGTGGCCACTGTGGGGTCCTGTATGCACATGGTGCACACATAGATAAGCACGCACGCATACGTAGGCATAAATTAAAAACAGTAATTATTTTTTTGAGACAGCGTCCCCCTGTAGCTTCAAATGGCTTGCTATGTAGACCAGGCTGGCCTTGAACTCACAGATATTCTCCTGCCTCTGCCTCCCAAGTACTGGGAGTGTGTGCCGGCATGCCTGGCCCCAAACAACCACTTTTTAAAAACTCACAAAGAAACCTGGATTCATTCAGGGTCCTGCTCAGACCTTGGGTGAGGGAAACACATCACTGGCCATTACTATAGGATCCAACAGAGGGGAGCTAAGCTCTAGTACAAGATGACTCCTAAAGGTTGAGGAGGGCCTATGAAGTTTAGTGAAGCACATTTCCAAAGAAACCAAATACCCCTTTCATCTTCCTTCCAATCAGAATACATGTGTTCTTCTTGTTCTCTACCCCTGTTTCTCTATGATTATTAGGAGAACCAAGCAGTTAGTTCACGTTTATACAGCTCAAACTTGGAAGTATCCTCAGAAAAAGTACCTGTTAAACTTTTTAATGACACATATGGGCAAAAAAAGGAAGTTCAACTATACAAAGGAACTTGTCTGAGATCACTGTCCAGTTCATGGTCAAGGAGAGGACTTTAAATGCATGGCTTTACTATCATTATAAACATGCATGTGTGTTCATCAACTGCCTTTGCTATTATGTCTACTCTATTAACCACTGTGACGCCCTTCTCCAGAGGGAAAAGTGACCCATGACACCCTTCTTTTGTCTCCAGCATCTTTGGGTCTGCTCTCTCCTGCCTCTCTTCTCCCCTGTGCACTGGAGCTGGAACACCCGCCAATGTACTTTTGTCTGTATCTCTCTGACCAGGGGCTAGATTAGTGCTGAAAGTAGGCAGGCTATGAGTAAGTGAATGAATGACCATCTTAGGAAGTATCAGTGTGTTGGACACCAGTGGCTTATAGAGTTGGCAGAAGGTGAAGCTAGGGAGGTCACTGAGGGCCTCAGAGTCATGGGGCAGTGATATGGAGGATGATTACATCAAGAGAACTGCTCAGTTCCCAGTAATGAAACACACAGCTTTCTTGCTGAAACACCTAAAAATGATGGACTGAATATCCTAGAGAAGATACTAGAGAAGACATTATAGAATATCTTAAATACACTTATACGAATAAGGCTCCACATTAGCTCATTGCTAAATTTCCGGAGTGTTGAAACTGTGCTGTCTGCTCTTAGGAAAGCCAGGCTTAAGTATTTACCAATGAAGCATCATGATAAGTACAACTAACTCATCATGAAAATGAATCATGCATGAACGGGATATGTTCTGAGCCAATGTAATAACATGTTTCAAAAATGGAAATGACATCGCTATCATCAGAAACTCCACTGGCTGATGGCAATTTTTTTGATTATGCTAGACAGTGCTCTACCACTGAGCCATATCCTCAGCCCCAAGAGTAATATTCTGAAGCAGCAACAAGCAATTTTTTTATGTTTTGTGTTTTACCTGCATGTATGTAAGTGCACCTGTGTGTGCAGTGCCTGCAGAGGCCAGAATAGGGCACTGGATCCCTCAAACTGGAGTTGTGGATGTTTGTCAGCTGTCATGTGGGTGCTGGGAACCAAACCTGCATCCTCTGCAATAGTCAGTGCTTTTAAGTGCTGAGCCATTTCTCTAGCTCCAATACAAGCAAAGTTCTTTTTTCTTGAGACAGGGTCTCCCTTTAGTCCCAGCTGGCCTGGAACTCGCTATGTAGACCAGGCTGGCCTTGAACTCACAGAGATCCACCCGCCTCTGCCTTCCAAGTGCTGGGATTAAAGGCATGCACCACTACACCTGGCAAGCAAAGTTCTTAACGAAGAGAATGCCTTTGTGTTATAAAAAGACATTAAGAGAAACAACTGTACTTGGAAGGCAGAGGTAGGACCACTGAAAGTTCTACACTAGCCTACTATATATCACAAGTTCCAGGCCAGTCAGATCTACACAAGGAGGCCCTGTTACAAAACAGGGGCTGGAGAGATGGCTCAGTGGTTAAGAGCATTATCTGTTTTTGCAGAACACCCAGGTTTGATTGCCAGCACCCACATGGTGGCTAATAACCATTCATAACTCCATTTCCAGGGGATCTGAATCTGATGCCCTCTTCTGACCTCCGGAGGCATTGCATGATACAGGTGTACTTATATACATGCAGTCATTACATTCATACACATAAAATGAAATATTTTTCAAAAAATAAAAGCAGATATAAACATCTAGAAATCTTGCTGAAACATTTAGTGGCTCAAAGAACCGTGAGGCTTTCCACAGTGTATATGGTGAAGCTGCCAAGTGGGAATGAAGCAGAGGTAAAGGTACTTCCCCCGTGTTCAAGAAAAAAAAAAAAAAAAAATCAAAGACAGCCTAATCTAGACTCCCAGCAACTTGTCTGCCCAGGTATAAATGATACTGGGAACCTGCAGCAGCATCAGAAAGCAGTCAGGGTAGGTTATGGAGGGAAGGGATGGCCTCAGAGTGCTTCATTCAGTATTTTAGTAATCATTTTTTTTTTTTTTTAGATCGGGTCTCATGAAACCAAGGCTGGCTTTGGACTCTTGATCCTCTAGCTTCCATTTCCCAAGTGCTTAGCATTACAAGGGTTCAACTACCATGTGTAGCTCTGAAACCAGAGTCCGTCCGTCCGTCCGTCCTTCCTTCCTTTTGTTTATTTTTGTTCTTTTTGATACAGGGTTTCCCTTTTTTAGTTCCAGCTGGCCTGGAACTCAATATGTAGACCAGGCTGGCCTGGAACTCACAAGAGATCCACCTGCCTCTGCCTCCCGAGTGGTAGGGCTAAAGGGGTGCGCCACCATGCCTGGTTTTTTTTTTTTTTTTAATGTGCGTTGGTGTATGTCTGTGTACATGCATGTGGACAGAGGACAACTTTGGGTGTCATTCTCTGGAATGCCATACATCTCCTTTGAGATAGAGCCTCTTACTGGCCCAGAACGCATCAATTAGACTTTTGTAGTTGACCAGTGAGTCCCAGGGACCCTTCTGACTTCACTTCCCCAATGTTGAGATTATATGCATTGTGCCAAGCTTTTTATGTGAGTTTTAGTGACTCAAACTCAGATTCTCATACTTGCACGGTAAGCATTTTATGGACCAAGCTATCTCCCTCTCCCTATAACCAAAGTTCTTAATGGTTTCACTAGTGAGCTCTGTTTAACAAACCACATATGTTTATAGTGGCGTACTGGTATATTGGTGTACTGCTGTACCCCAGACTTTTTTGTAAGAACTCATATTTTGGACTAGGGATGTAGCTCAGTGGTAAAGCACTTGTTTAGTATATGTGAGGCCCTTCATTTAATCTTCAGTAATGGAAAAAAAGATTGTTTTCCCAGTAATGTCCATAGAACCCACATTGGAATAGGAAGGTCTTCACAGATCTTAAAGGTAACGTTCTTAAATAATAAAACACCATTCAATGATATCATAGTGGAATGCAAACATTAGGTCAAATCCTTTATTGGACAAATCAAATGAAAATTAGGATTTGCAGAAATTTTGTTGCACTGGAGGTCAAACTGTCATATCCTGAGGAGGTGGATGGTGAGAACTGCCTGCATTTTTATAATGAAAGTTATCTATAGGACCTGTTTAGAGGTCTTGAAGGCATCATCAGGAGGGTATATTCAGCATTCATTTGATCTACAGCAAGACAACAGGGACAGGGTAATCCAGCCAGACAACTGCAAGGCCTACTCAAAGGCTTTCAATTTTAAAAATGAGGAGGAGGTTGGATGGATGCCTCAATACAGTGCTTGTCTAGCATGTGTCTTCTCTAGGTTCTATCCCCATGCTACAAAAAAGAAAGGAACTGAGTGTGGTGGCACACACTTGTAATATCACCAGTCAGGAGGCTGAGGCAGAAGACTGCAAGTTTGAGGTCACCTTGAACTACACAGAGAGACCCTGTCTTGAAAAAGGGAGTACTAAAAAGCCAGGAAAAATCAGCAGCTGAAAGATTTTCACTTTAACTGGAACACAGCACTTCCCCTGACCCTCTTTTGTTCTGAGCTCGGTTCAACAACATTCTAGCCTTTCCTCATTCCACTCACATGTGTACTAGGCCAATTTCAGGAACATGTCTCAGCACCTTTCCAGTTATCCCATGGAGTGGCACATGTCAAAATACACACAGTCAAAATACCACACAAGGATGCCGGGCGTGGTGGCGCACGCCTTTAATCCTAGCACTTGGGAGGCAGAGGCAGGCGGATCTTTGTGAGTTCAAGGCCAGCCTGGTCTACAGAGCGGATTCCAGGACAGCTGGGGCTACAGGGAGATCCTGTCTCAAAAACAAACAAACAAACAAACAAACAAACAAACAAAAAATACCCCAAAAAACCCACACAAGGCCATGGACTTAAGGCACGGTAGAGGCTACTTCCCCAAAGTCTGGATCCAGAGAACATGATTTGTTTCCTGACACTACTTGTGTCCTACAGCATGAGTTAATCGTTGAACCCAATTCTTTCCACTTCTAGCACTAGCTTCAGAATCTCTGAGTCAGGGAGGCTTCTCTGCACAAATATAAAGGGAGCAACAATTTTAAATGCAGCTTCAGTACTTTAAGTATCTGTGAAATCAAACCAACATGAGAAGAGTGTCTCAGTGGTCTCTAAGCAGGGGAACTGTTTCAGCTTGAAGGCTACAATGGGTCTTCTTAACTACTGAGCCATCTCTCCAGCTTTTTTTTTTCTTTTTGTCTTTTCGAGACAGGGTCTCCCTTTAGTCCCAGCTGTCCCGGAGCTCGCTCTGTAGACCAGGCTGGCCTTGAACTCACAAAGATCCGCTTGCCTCTACCTCCCAAGTGCTAGGATTAAAGGGGTGCGCCACCACGCCTGACTTCTCCAGCTTCTTATACAACCCAGGATGACCCTCCCATACCAGGCAACAACCAAGAAAGTGCCCCCACAGACATGCCCAAAGGCCAGTCCAATAAAGGAAATTCCCCCAATTGAGATTCCCTCCTCCCTGGTGTGTCAAGTTGACAACAGAAGTCAACCATGGCATCCATTAATAATCACTCCTTGTTACTCACAGTCCCTGACAATGACTAATGTACTTCTGTCTCTGTAGATTTATTTGCCTTTGCAAATCAGACTGTGGCCTTTTGTGTCTGGCTTCTTTCATGAAATGTGTTCTCAAGGCATCCATGTTATAGTGTGTGTCAGAATTCCCTTCTGCTTTAAAGGTTGAATAATATTCTTTTATTTATTTTATTTTTTGGTCTTTTCAAGACAGGGTCTCCCTGTAGCCCCAGCTGTCCTGGAACTCGCTATGTAGACCAGGCTGGCCTTGAACTCACAAAGATCTGCCTGCCTCTGCCTCCTGAGTGCTAGAATTAAAGGCGTGCGCCACCACGCCCAGCGTAAAAGGTTGAATAATATTCTATTGTACGGAGAGATTATTAGCCATTGATCCATCACTGGACACTCAGATTGCTTCTACTCCTTGGCTGTCTTGGGAATCAAGCAGCTGTGAACATTAGCTCATAAGTATCTGTTTCTGACCTAGTCTCAGTTCTTTGGAGTCTGTATGTCAAAATGGAATTGTCAGGTCATGTAGGAACTCTGTGTTTAACAAGATGTTTTTGTTTTGTTTGTGGTGTTTTTGTTTGACACAGGGTCTCAGATAGCTAAGACTAACCTTAAACTTACTATGTTGCCAAGGATGGCCTTCAGCTTCTGGTCCTATTGTTTCCATCTCCCAAGTGCCACGATTATAGGCAAATACACTCTGTGGTGGTTTGCATGAGTGTCCCCCATAGGCTGTAAGTATTCAGACATGTCTCCAGTTGGTGGCGCTGTTTTTGGAGGTCTTAAAAGGTGTGGCCATGCTGGGGGAAGTGTGTCACTGGGGGCAGGCTTAGTGAGTTTTAACAAGCCTCTGTGGTCTACAGTTGTTCTCTCTGTTTCCTGTACTCTTTGCGAGATGTGACCCTCGGTTTGTTGCTCCAGATCCAGCCGCCACGCCTCCCGCCACAATGGACTCTAATTCCCTGGAACCGCCAAACGTAAGCTCAAATAAACTCTTCCTTTTATAAGTTCCTTGGTCATGGTGCTTTATCACAGCAACAGAAAACTGACTAATACAGACTCATATACATAAAATAAAAATAATAAATAAAACACTTAACTTTTGAAAGTAAGGCTAATTAGAAAGGTAGAGGCAAGTGGATCTCTGATATTGAAGCCAGCCTGGTCTACATAGCAAGTTCCAGGCCAGCTGGGGTACAAGGAGATCCTGCCTCAAAAAAAAAAAAAAAAAAAAAAAAAAAAAAAAAAAAAAAAAAAAAAAAAAAAAAGGAGGAGGAGGAGGAGGTGGCGGCAGCAGGCTGAGCTGGATGTGGTTGTGTATACCTTTAATTCCAGCATTCAGGAGGTGGAGGCAGGTAGTGAGATCAAGGCCATCCTGATCTACACAGCAAGTTCCAGCCTAGCTGAGGCTATAGGGAGACCCTGTCTTAAAAAATTCATATATAAATGAGATAATGCAAAAAAGGTAAGAAAACAAGAAAAGAAAAGAAAAGAAAAAAGAAAAGAAAAGAAAAAAGAAAAGGCGGCTGAGCAGCATTCCTTTGTGGTCTCTGCTTCAGGTCCTGCCTCCAGGTTGCTACCCTGACTTCCCTCATGGATAGACTGTGGCTTAAAAGAGTAAGATGAAATAAATCTTTCTCTTCCCAAGTTGGTTTTGGTCAGTGTCTTATCACAGCAATAAAGAATAAGAACAGAACAGAAATGGGTAGCAAGAGAACGGAGCACTGCTGTGACAGAGCTAACTATGCTGTTTTGGGTAGACTGTGGAAGATTTTGGAGCTTTTGGGCTGGAAAAGCTGTGGCGTGCTCTAGAACTTAGTGGGCTGTTCTGTGAGAGCCTGGAAGATAAGAATGGTGGGAGAAAGGCAGAGTACAGACTGTACCCGGAACTCCATATCACTCAACTCACTGGCTCATGCACTAGCCAATGTCCCTCAACAAGTACCTTCTACATCCTATGACTGTGCCACACTTGGGCCAAGGATGCCCAATAACAAGATGCTGTATTTGCATGAAGCATCTGCTGCTGCTTTTTCCTGGTATGGATGGTATTCCAAAACAGCATCTTTGATGAATATTGCAGTAAGAGCAATACCAGGAGCTAGGAAAGACTCATTGAGTAAACAGGATAGCTCCAGAACAGCAATACAATGGCTACTCTGTGACCAACAGAGGTTGAAGAAAGAATCAGGCCCAGGTGGCAAGCCTGAAAGTCACAGAGGCACAACGGGAATCCAGACAGGGTGTCTTCATCACTGACTGTCCCCATAAATGAGAAAAGGTAGGAAAAGCCAGACCTACTGCTTAGTACAGAAATTTTCATTCATTTCACCTTCCTCTGAAAAGTATCTTTAAGATTAGCATTTCCCCCTCATCTTCCCTTTAAGAGTAGCAAGTTCTCTCCCCCCTATTTGCCTCTATGGTGTGACAGGGTTCATCATTTTTTTGGGGGGGGTATTTAAGGTTTTAAAACTTTTGTTTGTGTGTATGTGGGGGTGGTGGTGGTATGCAAATGCATGAGTTTGTGGAAGCCAGAAGAGGGCACTGGATCCCCTGGTGGCTGGGAGCTGGAATCAAATTCAGATCTTCTGCAAGAGGAGCTAGCTGCTGAGACATCTCTTTAGCTCCCCTTTTTTGGTATTTTAAAAACAGGGTGTTCCTGCATAGCCCAAGTTGGCTTTAAACTCACATTTCCTCCTGCTTCTGCATGCCAAATGATAAGATTAAAGATGTGGGCCACCATGCCTGGGTCTCAGGTAGAGTTCTCATACCAGGCTCTCCATATGGGTGGCTATGAACTCCCCAGGGCCAAACTAGCCTTTCATTCCAAATACCTTCAAGGTTCCAAGTGCTGTGTTGGTAGTTGCTGATATTACACGTGAATTCTAGCTCCAGTAACACACGGGACCTCAGTCTCATAGCTGATGTTTTTTCTTGGGTTACTGCTGGTGTTTTTCTTAAGTTTGAATACCTTATATAAATAACTTTTTTTTTTGGTCTTTTCGAGGGGTCTCCCTGTAGCCCCAGCTGGCCTGAAACTCACTCTGATCCACCTGCCTCTACCTTCCAAGTGCTAGGATTAAAGGCGTGCGCCACGACGCCCGGCTGTAAATAACTTTTATAGATTTATCAGAGTCGGCTTCTTCTTTTGAAGAATAGGCTATCTGCTAAATACATTTTCATCTCAAAGGCAATATACTATGGGGATCACATAAAGTATACATATTTAAAACATTACATCATATATTCCTCAAAGGAAAAGAAGAGAGAAGCCCCTGGTTAGGCCAGCTCACTTGTCACCACACTGTAACTACTCTGGACTGCATGTCCTTGGTTTTGTTATATTGCCTCTTACTTCACATTTGCATGTCTGACAAGTGTCAGTAGCCAGATGATACATGACCCCCACATTTTCTGCAGCTTGATTCCCTTTCCTCAAAATAATTGAGGAAAGGGAAATGAGTATTAGTACTGACAAACAAGAAAGGCCTTGATATGGGCTGAGGACATTGGAGAATTCTGCAAGATGATGTACAGAGAAATAGCACACTCTCACCAAATTAAACACGCAAGCAAAGCAGAACCTCCGGGCAGACCTAGCCAGGATTCTCCAGCTAAGCCCTGGAAATTCTTTAAGATCAGAAGAACTGTACCTGCCAGGCATGGTAGTCCATGCCTTTAATCCCAGCAATTGCAGACAAGAGTCAGGCAGATCTCTGTGAGTTTAAGGCCATCCTGGTTTATAGCAAGTTCCAGGCCACCCAGGGCTACATAGTTACACCCTGTGTCAAAAAAAACAAAACAAAAAAAAAACCCCCCAAAAGCTGGATCCATGTGCCACGTGGGTAGAAGTGCAGTTGGTTGGTAGCAAAAGGAAGGACCTAAAAGCCTACCTTTCTGCCCTAAGCAGAAAGGCTGGTGGCAGGCTAACAGGGTGGGCTAGGGAAGACAGGCAGGCCAAGACTTGTTTCTGGAACACAACTAACTCCATGGAGTCTCTCCTATACAGCACATACACAACAGACATGATCTCACACTGTTCAGAATTGGATTCAAAGTTCCTTACATGATCACTGTCTCCTAAGCCCTAGGAAAACTGAGGAAAACGAAGATGGAGAAGTGGGAGTAAACTTTAATGAGGAGCTATCAGAAACTCGGGCCTGAGGTCTACAAAGTTCAAGCTGGCTCAGACCAAGGGTGATGAAGGATAGAGAGTTTGGAGGTCAGATCAGAGATGAGTAGGGGCTGAACACAGATTGACTGCAGGCTGAGGAAGGTGGTCACACAAAGGCGAGCTTAGACAAAAAGAGCAGCAAGAACTCAGGTTCTGACTCCAGGGACAACCTAGAAGGTTCCAGGAGAAGCAAAAGCAGTGAGCTATATAACTCATAGACACAGGTAGGGCCTGGTTATCCTGGCTGTTGAGGCAGGCCCAGCACCTTATTAGGGGGGTAGCTAGTATAACATGAAATATAAAACCTCTTAAGAATTTTGAGATGGTGAAAGTGAATGTTAAACCAAACTCTGAACCAATTAATGTTGTATGCCTATGATGTCATCCTTACTTCTAAGCCAAGGACTCTGGCTTTTATTCTGACAGGCACCCCCCACCCAACCCTCAAGAGAGTGATCTGATCAGGTAACTATTTTCAAAAAGCCTATTCTAACTATGGAAAGGTGGCAGTGGATTGGAGAATCTAGGGTGCCACAAGTCAGAAGCCAATGCTGGGCCATTTTTGGTTGCAAGACATTTATCAAGGATTGAAACTCATAAAAGGAAGTGGGAGGAAGTTATTAAAGTATGAGATGGTTCCATAGGTGTGCTGCACCCCACCTCACTCTGTCTTCCAAGAATGATCCTGGAAACAGCATGACTTTAGGAGAGAAGGCTCATGCAACAGAGTCTGCACTAAAAAACAAGGCTGCTTGCCTATCCCATTCCCACCCAGGATCTGGGCAGTGAAGGGTGAAAGGGTGGCTGGTCTAGGTGTCATCAGTAAAAGACACGGTGAGGTGCCTGGGAAGACATGCAAGAGATCCAGGTTCTGACTTTCATAGCTTATGTTTTTAATATTGAGATACTGTACCTTTCAGAAGTAGAAAGAGAAGCAGGTATGATTCCGTAGTTTTGGGAAAAGATCTGAAAAGTCAGACTAGATGTGAGTGTGGACAACCTTCTCTCCACTATTTGGGCCGATACTAAGAAGGATCAGAAAAGCAGAAAGAAGATTAGACATAAAGGTCAGGGGTATTGGTGGTAAGTAACAGACCCAACTCCAGTTGATTTGTGCAACGATTTATCACAAGCTATTGAACATGGTTGCAATAATGGAGCTATATGCTTAAAACTGGTTTAGCTAGGCATGGTGGCACATACCTTTAATTCCAGCACTCCGGAAGCAGAGGCAAGAGGATCTCTGTGAGATCGAGGCCAGCCTCATCTACAAAGTGAGTTCCAGGCCAGCTAGAGCTACAGGAAAACCCTGTCTCAAAGCAAGCAAGCAAACAAACAAACAAACAAATGAATAAACAGAAGTGGTTTAAGGTACTTGAGACGGTCTCAGACAGGCCTTGAACTTGTGAACCTTCTTTCTTTTTTTTTTTTTTTTTTTGGACAGGGTCTCCCTATAGCCCCAGATGGACTGGAGTTCACTGTACAGACCAGGCTGGCCTTGAACTCACAGAGATCCACCTGCCTCTGCTTCCTGAGTGCTGAGATTAAAGGTGTGCACCACCATGCCTGGCTTAAAGGTGGTTCTTAGCCGCCATGTGGGTGCTAGTAATCGAACCCGGGTCCTCCGTAAGAGTAGTCAGCGCTCTTAACCGCTGAGCCATCTCTCCAGCCCCCAGAACTTGTGAACCTTCTTCCTTTACCTCTTAAATGCTATGATAGGCACACTCTACTGTTTTGGCAGGTATGGTGGCACAGGAGGACTACAAGTTAAACGTCGGCCTAAGGTACAAAATGAAATCCTGTTTCAAAAACCTAACTGAAACAAAAACCCCACCCCAGGATGCCCTCCAAATCTCTACAATCCCTCAAACTGAAAAATAACTTGAGGCCATATGTAGTGGTGCATGCCTTTAATCTCAGCACTTGGGAGAGACAGAGGGAGATGAATCTCTTGTGAGTTTGAAGCCAGCATAGTCTTAGCAAGTTCCAAGCCACCAGGTCTACACAGAGAGCCCTTGTCTCAAAAACAAAACAAAACAACTCCTACAACCCCCCCCCCAAAAAAAAAAACCTTTGAGTTTCAAAATGGCTACTGGGTGGTCAGAGAATTCCTAGAGGGTTGCATGAATAGGTTTGAGTCCAGTTGGCAATGAATACTCCAAGTCTCACTGCCAAGCTGGCCTGGGACAGCCAGGATTGCCTCCACCATTCTGCTTGGGGGAAACATTGACCATCACGGTGGCCACTTTGGCCCTGAAGCTCATCTTTCCTGCCCTGCCTGCCCACTCCTCTCAGTAGGTGAAGGTAACTGCCAGAGCCCAAAGCCATACCCTTCTGCAGAGCAGGTGCCTTTTCTTTTTCCTATGAAGGGCCAGATAGTAAATATTTCTCATGTTGATGGTCACAGAGTCTCTGTTACAACCACTCAACTTGGGAGTTGTAGCAGATCCCTAGCCAGACAATGCATGAAGAAACAGGTAAGCAGAATTCCAGTAAAACCTTACATGCAGAAAGAAGTAGCAGGAGAAAGGTGTGGTGACGCATCACTGGACAGTGAGGCAGCAGGATCAGAAGCTTGAGGCCAGCCTGTGCTACACTGTAAGACCTTGTCACAACCAAACCAAATCAAGCAATGGGCCAGAGCTGATGCTTGACATGTGGTTTACCAGCTGCTGCCTTAGTTGAGGGGAAACCAGGCAAACAAGCAGCTGGCATTTTCAATGATTACAGTTAGATTATCATCTAGGCCTTCCATCAAACTCATAAAGTGGGGCGAGAAGTCCCCAAACACATAAGGGGACCCAAGGTACATGGTGAAGTGGCCAATATACATGATACCTGGAAAAAGAATGTGGGGTTCCAGAAGATGCACAAGGAAACAGTTTTGTAAAGAAGTAGATACCATGTCAAGAAAGAAGACGATTTGCCACTGACTGTAGTGATGTGGAATTCCACTAGACACTGGTAAGTGTTTGAAGAGTGGACCACAGGAGGAGAAGGAAGAGGACCATGAGTAGAGAGATCTCTGAAAGAGTTTGCCTAAAAGGGAAACCAGAGAGTGGACAGAAGGCAAAGAGGGTGTGGACCACTCAGAGAGGAAATTCTAAAACATGTTCCTATGGTGATGAGCATGATTCATTGAGAGGGAAGACTAATGAAGTCCCACAGAACATGGAACAGTAGTAGACACCATAAGCTAAGGCAGGAAGTCTTTGTCATCAAGGAGTCTGAGTTAGGCTCTATGGGTGGAGCAGTTTCTAGTTACAACAAAGACCAGGCCTTGACTATGGCTGTGTGTGGCTGAAGTAACTTGAGTGGAGATGGTTTTAGGAGAAGAAGAGCCAGACACTACAAAGGTTGTCAATGTGTATAATGTAGTCACCTGTGAGATAAGAGGGAATGAGATAGAGAGACAAAGGCTTTGAGTATAGACAGTTGAAGGTCAAAGCCTTCCTGTTGCTAAAGTACACAGGACAGAAAAGTTAGTATGAGGTATGGGTGCAAAGATATCCTGGATAG
Organism: Rhizomys pruinosus; assembly: GCA_009823505.1. NCBI lineage: Eukaryota > Metazoa > Chordata > Mammalia > Rodentia > Spalacidae > Rhizomys > Rhizomys pruinosus. The sequence continues at coordinate 267,399 of VZQC01010396.1, read as the reverse complement.
GGAGTAGGGAAGAGGCTCGAAAGAAAGGTATAGGCATCATAATTAGGGGCCTTGATGTCATTCAAAGCCAGGAATATATCACCTGGATTTAAAGCAGGGGAGTGAGATGATCACAGATATTGTGTGAAACACAGAAATGTGTAGGAAAGCTTACAAGACTGTAAAAATCCTAGAAAGATAGGGCTTGATCCAGGATAGCGGTGGAAGGGATGAAGGGAAAGGTGGGAGGAGAGAGTGGGCTCTGCTTGGCAGCTCCAATGTGGGCAGTGTGGAAAGAGCAAAGGACTCTCGGGTCTCTAGCTCAGGGATTTGTGATAGACAGCAGAACTCATACCACTGTGTGTTCTTTTGATCCACGCAGCTTGTTTTACATCTGGGGTGGGAGAGGAGGCAGTGGGTTGAAAAGACAAGGAGGAAGAGGGAAAAAAACCTTCAGGGACTATTTGGAACGAGGGCTATAAGGGGGAAGGACGAGAGAAGGTAACGGGAAAATGAAGGGCCTATATCATATGCCTATATGAAAATTTCATGATGAAACTCCATTATTTTGTAAAATTAATACACACTAATAAGATTTGCACATAAACACTTACACACTGTAAAATCTGACAAAAATGCACCCTCCTGATGTAAGCCTTTTTATATCATAAAGCAAAACAAGTTTTATTTCCTTTATACTTCCTTCTAGTGTTCTCTATCACTGCTCAATGGGATGACAATTGAAACCCAGGCCTCAGAGAGGGACTGACTGACAAGAGACTAGGGACTGCAGCCAGGCCCATGCCTGGCCACAGAATCAAGGTCACGCAGGCAGGGAGGAAAAAAAGACACTGTACTGCTTCTTGAAAATCATCAGGATTGCATTGTGGAAGACCAGAGGTTCCTGGAGCTAAAATAGAACCATTCTTTGTTTTGTTTTGAGACAGGGTCTACCTGTAGCTCCAGCTGGCCTGCCTCTGCCTCCTGAGTAGAGAGATTAAAGGCGTATGCCACCACACCCAACAAGATAACCAATTTCAGATTATTTTCAGTAGTTGTCTATGGACCTGACTTCTCTACACTCCCAGGATCAAGTATACAACTGAGTGATGCTGAAGGGAACCAATCTGTAGATGTCCATGAAGCTACTGTTTGGTAGGATAAAAATTCTAGGCATTTGAACTTAGCTCAATTCAGTTTTATAGGTTCTCGTGTTTAAGGTAACATATCTTAAGTTTAGGTGTATTTTTTTTTCATTTCATGTGGCCGTAGGGTAAAGTAAGGAGTCACAATCACTGCTGCTAAGTTCTTTCTTCCCATAGATTGCATGTGCCCACAACCTCACTCATCCTACAAGAAATACAGCAAGTGCTAAATCAGAGGGACAAGGTAGAGGAATATGCACCAAGAGGGAGGTTAATTGTTACCTGGAACTGCTTCTAGAGAACACAGAGCCCAATGTCCATGAGAGGAGACAAAAAGGGCTCTTTGGCCTCAAACTTGCTTATGTAGCCTCCTTGTCTCTACCTCCTGAATGCTGGACCCACAGGCATGTGACACCAACTGGTGAGTTTTCTTCTAATGAGTGTGGGTAAAGATGAGCCTGCCTTGCAGGGTGGCATCATTTCAGTGAGTGAGCAAGCACTGCCATGCTGCTGGATGCAACTGCATGTGAGGGTGGTACAAGAATGGAAACTTGCCAGTAATCGGGAGGCAGAGGCAGGCAAATCTCTGTGAGTTCAAGGCCAGCCTGGTCTATATAGCAAGTTCCAAGACAGAGAGACCCTGTCTCTCAAAAAGACCAGAGAGAGAGAGAGAGAGAGAGAGAGAGAGAGAGAGAGAGAGAGGATGTGAACTTGACCAGGGGCTCCTTAGATCCTCAAAAAATTACAGCTTATTGGCCTTGCTCTTAGTTACTTGCCAGAACTGAAAGCTGGAGACCCTATATATGAGAGTCGCAGAACAAACAAGGAGAAATCAAGTTGGTACTGACCTCAAAGCTTCATCTCTACTGTCTAACTGCTGGAAGATGCTATGCATGCTACCAGAGGAGAAAAGTAATCATCAACCTTGCTCAGCTGTGAACCCTGTTAGCTACAATACCAAATGGCCTGGCAAGATATGCCCAGTGGTGCAATAGTGGCACAAATGTTATGGGTGCAATGGACCACCTTCTGACTGGATGTTAGGCCCCACTTTACAAGACGGAATCCATACCTGACACTGATATCAGGCCTAGCACCTGAGGCTAGCTAGACAGCTAGACGGACCATATGGCAGAGCCTAATACTATCATTCTGCTAAATAGATATAATATTAAACTGACTCCTAATGACTTGCTGTTATACCCATAGATTAATGCATCTTTCAACTCCCACCAGATAAGCTGCTTCTTTTAATGCATCTTTCAACTCCCACCAGATAAGCTGCTTCTTGCAGCAGATGGGGATTAACACAGAACACCACAACTGACATTTAAACAATAAACATTATGGAATGAATGTTTCCCTAGATTGAAACCCTAAGACACTGAAACTAAGAGACTGCAGAGTGCTTAGCCCTGAATGGGATGCATGCATGTACACACACACACACACACACACACACACACACACACGCACACACACACACTTTTGGTCTTTTCGAGACAGGGTCTCCCTGTAGCCCCAGCTGTCCTGGAACTTGCTATGTAGACCAGGCTGGCCTTGAACTCACAGAGATTCACCTGCCTCTGCCTTCCAAGTGCTAGGATTGACTAAAGGCGTGCACCACCATGCCTGGCCTGGGATGCATTATATTAAAGCCTTGTCCCCCAAGGGAGACAAGGATCTCTGTGCAGTGATCTCTCAGGGATCACTGTAGAACATGGGACAGAAAGACTGTAAGAGCCAGAGCTGGTGGATGACCACAAGAGAACAGTGTTCTCCAGACAGCTGAGCAGTTATTCATATGAATTCATAGCAATTGTGACAGCACATACGAGATCCACATAGGCTCAAAGCCACACAAATTCTCAACATGGGAGGGTAGACAAGAAGCCTCAACCCTAGTTGAGGAACTTTTGGCAACTGATAGCTTCTGGAAGAGGGAGACTCAGGCTTCTTTAAGGGTGTAATGTTGGATAGGTTGACCAGGCTCCAGGGGATGGGCCCACACCAAATAGCATTTGGGGACATAAACTTTGACTCAGTCCTTCATTTAAAAAAAAAAGGGGCATGAGATTAGGTAGGAGGTGATGCTGGAGAAAGGAGAGTAGGTCTTATAACATGACCAAAATACATTGTATAAAAATATAAAAAGAAAATGGGAACTCTGTTGACAATGGACCAACAAGGTGCTGGAGATCATGCATATAAGCCAATGTTTTCAGAAAGCTTGGCAAAGATATGGCTGTGTTTGCAGGCAAGGGGTAGGAAGTTAGTGGACTGGCTTTTTTTGTTGTTTTTTGTTTTGTCTCCCTATAGCCCCAGCTGTCCTGGAACTCACTCTGTAGACCAGGCTGGCCTTGAACTCACAAAGATCTGCCTACCTCTGCCTCCCAAGTGCTAGGATTAAAGGCGTGCGCCACCATGCCCAGCTTGGACTGGCTTTTAAAAAGAGGATCGGGGCTGGAGAGATGGCCTAGTGGTTAAGAGCGCCAACCACTCTTGCAGAGGACCCGGGTTCGATCCCCAGCACCCACATGGCGGCCGAGAACCGTCTGAAACTCCAATTTCAGGAGAACTCCAGTTCCAGGGGAATCTGAGACCCTCTTCTGACCTCTGCGGCATTGCACGACACGGGTGCACAGACCTGCATGCAGACAGTATATTCATGTACATACCGAAATAAATAAAAAATAAAAATAAATAAAAAAAAAAAAAGAGGATCATAAGACAGGACACCCTGCTTACTGGACCTCATTTGGTGACCATGGGAAGGGAAAACCACAGTGTGGAACATAAGGGCAGAACTGATGGTGGTTTGGCCTTGCCAAGGAGGAGACTTCAAATATGATATCTTTCAGCCTAATAAAAAAAGAAATCATAGCTGGGCATGGTGGCGCACGCCTTTAATCCTAGCACTTGGGAGGCAGAGGCAGGCAGATCTTTGTGAGTTCAAGGCCAGCCTGGTCTACAGAGTGAGTTCCAGGACAGCTGGGGCTACAGGGAGACCCTGTCTCGAAAAGACCAAAAAAAAAAAAAAAAAAAAAAAAAAATCAAAAGCTGAAGATGCTAAAACCTATGATATATGTGGCATGCATATGTGCATATTTTGGAGTGATGCATATTACAGTAACAACAACAACAACAACAACAGAAAAGACTGTGTCAAAGAACTGACTGAAATGGCGAACTTCTGCTTGAAACAGTAAATTTCTGCATCGAGAATTTTGAGAGAGACTGAGAAAAAGATGAAAAACATGGTTGGCAGAATGCATGAGCTCTGATGGGGGGGAGGGGGGCACAGGTCTAGACTTGATTTGTAATATAAATTGATTTGTATGAAATGCACAGAGCTTCAATAAAACATTGGTTAAAAAAAAGAGGATCATAGGGACTGAAGAACTGGCTCAGAGGTTAAGAGCACTGGCTGCTCTTGCAGAGGACCCAGGTTCAGTTCCCAGCACCCACATGGCAGCTAACAACAATCTGTAACTCCAGTTCCAGGGGATCAGACACACTTTTCTGGCCTCTGCAGTCATTTTGCACATGCCTTTAATTCCAGCACTTGGGAGGTAGAGGCAGGCAGATCTTTGTGAGTTCAAGAACATCCTGGTCCTCAAGAGTGAGTTCCAGGACAGCTGGGGCTACAGAGAGACCCTGTCTCAAAAAGACCCCCCAACACACAAAAGTTCATTCTGGTGGGGCATGGTAATTGCAGTTTATTTAAGAGACTGAGGTGGGAGTATAAGCCTCAGTAGTAGAGCTTGCCTAGAACATAGCAGGATCTGAGTTCAACCCCCCGTATGGAAAAGAGACACAGGACATAGAGCCTCTTCTATCAAAATAAAAGTCAAGGCCATGGGTTGGAGAGATTGCTTAGTGGTTAAGAACACTTACTGATCTTGCAGAGGACCTGGGTCCAGTTCCAGGTACTCATAAGGCTGCTTATAACTGCCTGTAACTACAGTTTCAAGGGATCCAATGCTCTCTTCTGGACTCTGTGGACTCTTTTGCATACATGACACACAGAAACTTATGCAGGCACACACACATACACATAAATAAAATATAAATTTAAAAAGGTAATTAAGAAAAAATAAAAAGGTAATTAAGGTAAAATTATTATTATATAAAAAGTATTACTATATAAAGAAAGCTCAGTTAACTACCAAGATAAACTTCCCTTCTACCTACCTAGCTACCTAGCTAGCTACCTACCTACCTAGCTATGTGTGTACATGTGTACTTGTGTGTGCGCATGTGTGTGAAGGCTGAAGTTGACACTGGATGTCTTGGCGTGTCTGTGATTATAGGTGGCCGCTAGGTCTGCCCCACTTTTTTGTGGATTCTGGGGACTTGATTTCCTTTTTCCACACTTGCTTTGCAAGTGGTTTAGCCACTGAGACATATCCTCGGTGTCTATAAAACTGTGTCTAAAATTGAAAATGTGGCCTGAAAAATAAAGAAAACAAGAATTAACAAAATTTTGTTAAAAGTTGATGTATCCAAAAAAAAAAAAAAGAAAAAAGAAAAAAAAAAGTTGATGTATCCACCACTACAGCAGGAGATTCTAACAACTCACTGGGCAAGCAGTCATGAGTCAATCAGATAAAATGACAATTAAGAACATACTTCCAGAACACAATGAATAATACTGAGGTAATGAAACTCATACAGTGGTGGTGGTACATCCTGTCAATTTGCTTTACATTTCTCAACCAATAGCAAGGAATGGTATCACTACACTAAGTTTTCTGACCATAGTGCTATTGAGGCACTAAATGTTAGTGAGGATGTAGGGAGAAAGGAACCCCTTATAACCCTGTTAGTGGAAATATATATTAGTAAGCCATTATGGAAATCAGTATGAATATTCCTCAAAAAACTAAAAATAGAGCTACCATATGATCCAGTTACACCACCCTTAGGTATACATGCAAAAGAATCAAAGTCAACATATGGAAGAGATACCTGAATATCACATTAATTTCAGCACAATTCACAATAGTCAAGTCATGGAATCAGATTACATGTCAGTGGATGCTTGGATAAAGAAAATGTGGCAGACATACAGTATGGACTATTATTCAGTCATAAAGAAAAATGAAATCATGCCATTTGCAGGAAAATGGATGAAACTGGAGGTCACCATGTTAAGCCAAGTAAGCCAAATCCAGATAGACAAATACATGTTTTCTTTCATATGTTGATTGTAGGAAAAATAAAAAAGATAGGAAAGTAGTAGGGAGGCTAGACAAGAGGAAAGAGGAGCAGGACGGGAAGGTAAGAGAGAGAAATGTGGGGTTGATCTCAGGCACCTTTAACTCCAGACTGGTGAGGCAAAGGCAGAGGGCTCTCTATGAGATTGAGGCCATCCTGGTCTACACAACAAGTTTCAGGTTGTCTAGGGCTATAGGGAGACCCTGTCTCAAAAATACCAGAAAAAAAAGTAACTAGGACAAAACCCCAAGGCCACATGTTTGAAAATTTTAAAATATCTAAGTAAATTTGTGGGATAGAGAAAAAAATCTCAAAAGAAAAGTTCAATCTCTTTGGGCTGACTTAAAATGGTAATGCTCTATCTTAGAACTTGCCAAGTACAGCTGAAAAGTAGCTTCATGAAGTTGGCCTTCACTGAACAGAGACTTCACAAGTGAGGAATTAGAGATGTCTGAGAAATACCTTAAGAAGTGTTCAACATCACTAATCATTAAGGAAATGCAAATCAAAACCACTTTAAGATATCATCTTACTCCAATAAGACTGGCTAGGATCAAGAAAACAAATGATACCAAGTGCTGGAGAGGTTGTGGGGAAAGGGGAACACTCATCCACTGCTGGTGGGAATGTAAACTC
>VZQC01010396.1:232148-259207 GCA_009823505.1 Rhizomys pruinosus | reverse complement strand
TTAGATGTGATTTGAATTCATTTTGATTTAAATTCCTAAAAATGATTTAATGAATTAATTTACCAGACTGGCAATTTCTTCTTAACTGTCTAATGTTCTTTTTTTTTTTTTTGGTATTTTTGAGTCAGGGTCTCTCCCTGTAGCCCCAGCTGTCCTGGAACTCAGTCTATAGCCCAGGCTGGCCTTGAACTCACAAAGATCCACCTGTCTCTGCCTCCCAAGTGCTAGGATTAAAGGCGTGCGCCACCACGCCCGGCTAATGTTCTTTCTTTATGTATATTTTTACTGAGTTTTTGTGTATTTCACATAATAGATCTTAATCAAATTTAGATGCCCTCCTCTATCCTGTGCCCCCTAGAATGTCAAATGTTCTTAAAAATGGGAATAACTTTAATCAGTTTAGGGAGTCAGACAAAATGGACAAATTCTTACAAAAAAATTATAATTTTCCCCATACTGACCCAAGGAACTGCAAGGAATATACAATTGTTTAGATGTGCCTGTACATACATAGAATATCCCAAAGAACACATATAAGAATCTAGAAGCAATTCCTCTATGCAGAGTGGCTCAGGTGGCTAGAAGACCAAGGTAGCAGGGACATTTAGATCAAGCATCATGCTTGAGTTTGCACTTCCTGAACTGTAAACTATGCCCATTTAACAGTGAATCCAAAAGGGACCTTAGCCAGGGAAAGAAAGATCTTGCCTGGTTGCCTATGAAAGCCAGCTTGATGCAATGTAAGGCAGGCAGAATGTCCATGAGCCATGGAACAGGATAAAATCCGAACATCTCTTTTTTAGTTTTTAGAAATCCAGTGGGTGAAAAAGCATTTTTTTTGTTTCCAGTGTCATGTTTGTCACAGGCAGAACTCTGTTCCTATTTTCATGGGCCATCTGTATCTCTTCTTAAAAAAAGTGTTTTGTCTGCACTTAAAAGTGCATCATGGGGCTGGAAAGATGGCTCAGTGGTTAAAAGCACCGACTGCTCTTGCAGAGGACCGGGGCTTGATTCCCAGCACCCACATGGTGGCTAAGAACCGTCTTTAAGCTGGGTGTGGTGGTGCATGCCTTTAATCCTAGCACTCAGGAGGCAAAGGCAGGCAAATTTCTGTGAGTTCAAGGCCAGCCTGATCTACAGAGTGAGTTCCAGGCCAGCTGGGACTATAGTGAGACCCTGTCTCAAAAAGACACACACAAAAAAAGGTGCATCATGTATATACAATGCCTGTAGGGGCCAAAATGGGGCATCAGATCTGATCTCCTGGAACTGGAGTTATAGGTGGTTGTGAACTGCCATGTGAGTGCTAGGAACCAAACCTGGGTCCTCTACAAGAGTAAGCACTGATCGCCAAACCATCTCTCCAGCCCCTGTATCTATTTTATGAATTTCCTATCCATATTCTTTCAGTATGGTGACTAGTGGTTAAGTTGGTATTAATAACTATTGCTTGCCAGGCATGGTGGTACAGACCTTTAATCCCAGCATTCAGGAGGTAGAGGCAGGTAAGATCTCTATATCACTGTTCCTAAATTACTATCCCATTACCCAAATGGCATAGAACCAATAAAAAAATCCTCATCTTTTTGGTCATTTTCCAATACTTTCACAATCATCACTTCATATACAAACTCAGTAAAGGACAGCACTACACAAACACACTGTTTAAATGAAGCAGGACTGAGGCTAGAGGAAGAAACGTGATTTTACTGTTGAGGTCGCCAGCTAGGTGATAGGGGATGGTATTTAATTCCCTTGACAAATGAGGCTCAAAAAGCCTCAGCTTGTTTCCTATACCCATAAAGTTGTGAGAGTGTGTGTGTTATCTTGTTCACACCAAGTGCAGTGTACCAAGATCCTGGGTTGCAATCAACAGAAGCAACTCTGGTTAATTTGAATCACAAAGGAACTCTTGGGAATGGAAATGTGGTAAGCAGATTTGGAAATAGAAGACTGGAGAAGCTAGCTTAGAAGTAGCAGGGACTAAGGAGATGGCTTGGTGGATAACAGTGCTTTCTGTGCAAACATGAGTTAAGTTTGAATTCCCAGCACCCATGCAAAAATCTGGGCATGGTTGGGCATGTCTCCTGGGAGCTCGCTGATCAGCCAGCGTAGATTTAATAGTGAGCTTCTAGTTAATGAGACATCAAAAAGAAAAAAAAAAAGTAGTAGGAATGGAATGGCTACACAACTGAAAACATGGCCAAGGTTGTACTAGAGGGAGCACCTGGGTGCTGCTGCACAGGTCGTCACAGACATCAGCCACTATTGTCGTCACAGACATCAGCCACTATCGTTGGCTTCTTGACTCAGTTGTCTCTACTATGACTAACAGCAGTTCACTGTACCTCAAGAGTCAAAGTCTCAGGCCAGCAAGATGGTTCATCTGGTAAAGGTACTTGCTGTGGGGGCCTAGCTTGGGTTCAATCCCTAGGACCCACGAAACAGAGGAAATTAATCAACTCCTGTAAACACATGCGTGTGCGCACACATACACAAATAAATATATTAAATAAATAAATGTTTTTTTTTTTTTAAGTCAAAGTCCTAGTCAAGCATGGTGGAACACACCTGTATTTCCAGAAGTAGAGGAACCAGGAGTTTATGGTCCTGGGCTACACCATTAATTTCAGGTCAGCCTGGGTTACATGAGACTCTACTCTTAAAGGCAGAGATTTAAACCACATGTAGCAGACCTAGGCTCCTGGTCGACAAATACATGACTGCTGGTGTGGCCACTGAGATGCTGGGCTGGTTTGTTTTTTTTGGGGGGGGTGGTCTTTTTGAAGCAGGGTCCTCCTGTGGTCCCAGCTGTCCTGGAACTCGCTATGTAGACCAGGCTGGCTTTGAACTTACAGAAATCCACCTGCCTCTGCCTCTTGAGTGCTGGGATTAAAGGCGTTCACCACCACGGCTGACCTTAGATATTGGTTATTTAAAGGCGCTCTGTGAGCTCCTGCCTCTATTATATAGAAGCTTTACATACATTTATCGATGTAATACAAAATTACATATATTTATGTAAATATACATATACACTGTGCTGGATAGCTTTAGTGTCAACGACACACCGGGGTTGAGGGAGCCTCAACTGAGGAATTGGTTCCATTGGATTGGCTTGTGGTGTGGGAAGGTCCAGCCCATTGTGGGTGGTGCCACCACAGGTAGGTTGTTATGTGCAGTATAAGCAAGAAGGCTGAGCATGGGCCAGGGGAGCAAGCCAGTAAGCAGTGTTCCTCCATGGTCTGTGCCTCAGCTCCTGCCTCCAGGTTCCTGCCCTGAGTTGAGCTCCCTCAGTGATGGACTGTGAGCCCAGAGGTGTGAGCTGAATAAACCCTTTCCTCCCCAAGTTGGTATTGGTTAGAGTGTTTTGTCACAGGAATTGAAAGGAAACTAGAACTCCTTCCTTTTTTTTTTAAGCTAAAATTACCCTTTGAATTGCTTCTAAGTGGATTCAAGAAACAAAGCAAAGTTAGATAATAAAGATGATACTGAGTAGAAAAACCTGTCTCCTATGTGATAACATAGGAACATAGAACACACTCTCACAAATTCCAGCAGTCCCTGAACAATGGAAGGAGCTGCTAAAGGCTTTTGAGAAAGTCTGGACACCAAGCACAGATGATGTACTTGATTAGATGCAATGGTTAGATTCCAAGGTAGGAGCCAGAAATGCTGCCCCTTCCTGTTCCCTCCAACATTCAGGAAGGCTCTATTGCCCATTCTTTCTCTCAATGATCAGCTGTTGGGTGCCTCATTTTTGGTCAGCCAGGGCCCAGAGAGAGCATGGCCAACTCCCTGGGGCCTGGAGCTGGGGGTAGTTCCAGTCTCTGTGCATTAATCAGTTCCTAAGGTTCCCTCTAGTGTAACAGAAAACTGCAGAGGCTGTTCTCATGGGTATTTTAAGTGGTGCATCTGTTGGCAAAACACAAATGTTGTTACGCAAATATGAAGCCACAGATTGCAGAGGCACCTGACAGCCTTTAAAATTCATGTCTCCTGATTTGCAAATCTGAACTGAGAAACTGTGCTGTTCAATCACACACTTAGAAAAGGTATGTTTAAAGAGAGGCAGAATGTGAATGTTATTTCAACTCTCACTGATTTATTCCATGTTTTGGTTAACTACAACATCCCAAAGTAACACCAATTTTACATATCTGACCCCCTCTTTTGAAACACGGTCTCCCTGGAGCCCAAGGTAGCCTGGAACTCACTATGTAGATCAGGCTGGCCTGGATCTCAGAGATCCACCTGCCTCTGATTTCCCAGGGCTAGCAGTAAAGGTGTGGCCCACCACACTAGACTACTATCTGCTCGTTATGTGTACCTTTGAGTCACAGTGAGAGGTTTGATTAATCAATGACCACCGCCATGTAAAGCTGATAAAGCAACAGCAGCCCAGGCTACCATTCTAGTCTGCTCTGCTTATATTTTTTAATTTAATTTTTTTAAATTTATTTTTCTCTATGTGTATGAATGTACTGTCTGCGTGCAGGTCTGTGCACCTGTGTCGTGCAATGCCACGGAGGTCAGAAGAGGGTGCCAGATTCCCCTGGAACTGGAGTTTCAGACGGTTTTCAGCCACCATGTGGGTGCTGGGGATCGAACCCCGGGTCCTCTGCAAGAGCAGTCGGTGCTCTTAACTGCTAGGCCATCTCTCCAGGCCCTGCTCTGCTTATTTTAAGACAACCACCTTAGCAGAAGGTTCCAGTGAAGAATGTATTTACCCATTAAATAGTTATGCCTCGGGGCTGGAGAGATGGATCAGTGGTTAAGAGTGCTGACTGCTTTTGCAGAAGACCTGGGTTTGATTCGCAGCACCCACATGGCAGCTAAGAACCGTCTTTAACTCCAGTTCCAGGGGAATCTGACGCTCTCTTTTGACCTCCTCAGCACTGCATGACACGCATGCACAAACCTATATGCAGACAGTACACTCATACACATTAAAAAATAAATACTCTGCTCTCACGGGGGATCAGACTGTAGTGTGGCGAGGACAACATAAAAATATTCAGCTTGTGGACAACATAAAAATATTCAGCTTGTGGCAGACAGTGACAAATGTTGGGCTCACCAGTGAAGGGGTGGAGACAGACGTGGACTTACAAGGGTATAGTCAGAGAGGGTCATGTTAGAAAAGCCATCCTTAAACATACTCGAAGAAAACCAAAGGGAACTAGCTGTGCAATACCAGGAACAGAAGGCAAAGCAGGGGCCAAGCCCTAAAATAGGGGTATGCTAGCAAACAGCCAGGAAGCCTGTACTACTCTCTTGACCCTGCAACAGAGGACAGATAAATGGCCATCACACTAGGCCTTACAGCAGGCCACTGTAGGAACTTTGGATGTCACGGAGTGAGCAGGGACCCACAGGATGATTTTTAAGCGGAGGAGAATCCTAGTCTGGCCAACATGTTGAAGGACTCAGTAGAGACAAGGAGACAGGACGGCTGGACCAGGAAGGAGCAGTGGAAGTGGGGAGAATTGTCACTTTTGGTCGCAGAGAGAATAAATGGAATTTGTGGACAGAGTGGACAACTAGCAATACATTTCTCCTCCAAGGAGACTGGAGTTGCCTCACTGCAAAGGAGAAAGCTACAAGAGATGTCCTGGGGACAGGAACTTCTGGGACTTGCTCAGCTTGGAGATGCAAATTTGGAAGTTAATGGTTTGTTTACAATCAGGTGGGGAGCCATGAATCTGGACAAACTTTGTTGTTGTTTGTTGTTGTTGTTTGGGTTGTTTTGAGACAAGGTCTCATTCTGTAGCCCTGGCTGCCCTAGAACTCACTATATAGACCAGGCTGGCCATGAAATCCCAGAGATCCTCCTGCCTCTGCCTCCTGAATGTTGGGATTAAAGCCTTATACGAACTGCACCCAGCTTGGACAAACTTTGGGAGTAAGGGTGGAGAAGCATGGGCTTGAGGCCCTCCAATATTGTATGAGGAGCAGAGGAAGATGAAGAAGAGGATATTCACACACTCGCCTAGGGCTTCCTAAGGACCCGTGGCCAATAAGCACTGTTCTAGGTGCCTGGCCCACATCGCAAATTAAGTAGACAACCCTGTTTTGTAGAACCTATGCTCCACCAACAGTCCAGATAAACATAGTCACATATTGTTCAAAAAGGACTAAAGCTGTGGTTTGATAAAATAGCATAGCCAGCGTATGGTCCCATGGAGAAGGTGGACATCAGTGCAGATATTCACGAAAGTATCTGACTACTATAGACACTGGAGTCAAATGATGATAAGTGACAACTGACCCTGGAGATTTAACAATACGAAAGTCATTACTGAAAGGCTTACCAAGCAGCATGGCCAAGCTGTGGCAGCAAAAAAGCTTAGCAAAGTGTACAAAGAGACAGACTCTTGCTGGAAAGGGAAAGGGATGTGGTGAAGCTGAAAGGGACCAAGGGCTGGGAATAGTTTTGTTGAGGTGGAAGAAGTAGGATTTGAGGGAAATAGGAAGAGAATCTCTGATAGCAGAGAGATCTGGGTACAAACCCTGGAACAAGAGTGAGGATCCAGGACTGGGTGCCTAACAGCAGGAGGGAAGCCGAGCAAGCAGACCAATCCTGGTTTGTGTCACTCGCTTTAGAGTGCTTCCCTGCTCTCTGGAAACTGAGTTAGGAGCTGAGAGGAGGTGTTACAGTTGACACGAAGCATTCTTCAAAGGCCTCATGTACTGAAGCCTTGAGCCCCAGCTGGGATATCCAATCACTGAGAGGTGCTTTGATCATGGTGGCCTTGACCTAATCAGGATTTATAACCTGATGGATTTATAACCTGACATTATCTTTCCTCCTTTAACTTCTCCTCAGATATTTCTTCTATATAATACACAAAAGGAGCAGAGTGAGCAAAGAGACATGGGAACTGGTGTCCTGGTCAAACAACATGAGATTCACCTGGAGTGTACGAACGAGGAGCAGCCACAGTCAGCTTTGTGGAGCAGACCAGAGGCAGGCAGAAGAGAATTTCACCAGAGCTGAGGCTTTGTTGACTGAGTATAACTGATTAGTCATAGTACTGAAACTAGGAAGGAGGTAAGGATACATGGGAAGCAAGGCCAGAGAAAAGATGGAAGTAAATATAGATTTTGAGTGCTCCTGAAGAGACTGAGGGTAGTGGAACTAGGTACTGACTACAAGAAGCGAGGTTGAAACATAGGAGAAGCTCTGCTTTTGCAGATGCATGATTTGAGGGCTGGCAAGATGCCTCAGTTGGGGCAAAAGGCACGTGCTGTGACATGTATGTTCATATGGACACAAAATATATATTTTTTTAATTTTATTTATTTTTGCATGTGTATGAATGTACTGTCTGCATGTCGGTTTGTGCACCCATGTCATGCAGTGCCACGGAGGTCAGAAGATGGTGTCGGATTCCCCTGGAACTGGAGTTAAAGACGGTTTTCAGCCGCCATGTGGGTGCTGGGGATCGAACCCGGGTCCTCTGCAAGAGCAGTCAGTGGTCTTAACCACTAGGCTATCTCTCCAGCCCACAAAATAATTTTTTAAAAGCTAAAATAAAAATAAAAAAGGAGGCTGGGCACGGTAGCACATGCCTTTAATCTCAGCACTCAGGAGGCAGAGGCGGGTGGATCTCTAGGCCAGTGAGGGCTACATAGTGATGAGACCCTGTCTCAAAATCCCCTCCAAAAAGAAGTTAACATAGTTTGAGTTATATTTTCTGGCATTAGCATTAGCCACTGTGAATGGTTGAGAAAGAATAGTAAGATGTGGCTAACCTTCAGAATATATAGATCTTTAAAGTTCTCTTTGAGGATCAGGCATACTTGGGAGGCAGAGGCAGGCAGATCTCTGTGAGATTGAGGCCTGCCTCATCTATATATTAAGTTCCAGGCCAGCTAGGGCTACAAGGAGACCCTGTCAAAACAAAACAAAACAAAACAAACCCCCCCCCCCCGTTTTTTGAGAGCATACTTATAAGAATTTTTACTTTTTTGGTATTTTTGAGACAGAGCCTCCCTTTTACTCCCAGCTGGCCTGGAGTTCACTCTGTAGACCAGGGTGGCCTTGAACTCACAGAGATCCACTTGCTTATGCCTCCTGAGTGCTGGGATTAAAGGCATATGCCACCATGCCTGATACATTTTTACTTTTTAATGTTCTATTCACCTGTGTATCTACAGATCACAGTATAGAAGTATGAGTGAACTCCAGAGGACCTTTATTTTTAACTATACAAAACAGGGTTGTCTTCTTTATAGCTTATGAACTCTGGCAACTACATGAGATTCCTACAGCATCACCTCAAGCCAGGTGTTACTATGACAAAACAGGTATCTTGCCACTGCCTGTGTACTTATAATGTGAAGTGTAATAGTTAACTGTCTATAGGGTGTCCTCCTACTCCTTGCTTGGGCCTTTCTATCCTGGAAATGGACAAACTGCTACAATGGCTTCAGTATTGACCAGCAAAAGGTTATTATTATTATTTTTTTTTGGTCTTTTTGAGACACGGTCTCCCTGTAGCTCCAGCTGTCCAGGAACTCACTCTGTAGACCAGGCTGGCCTAGAACTCACAGATTTGCCTGCCTCTGCCTCCCAAGTGCTAGGATTAAAGGTATGTGCCACCACAACCAAGGTTTTGTTCTTTTTTTTTTTATGTGTATGAATGTATTGTCTGCATGTAGGTTTGTGCACCCGTGTCATGCAATGCCGCGGAGGTCAGAAGAGGGCGTCAGATTCCCCTGGAACTGGAGTTACAGACAGTTCTCAGCCACCATGTGGGTGCTGGGGATCGAACCCGGGTCCTCTGTAAGAGCAGTTGGCGCACTTAACCACTAGGCCATGTCTCTAGCCCCAAGGTTTTGTTCTTATCTTAAGCCCTGGACAAGTGAATGGAACATTACCAGGAAGAAGGGGATTTGCTGATATAATTAAGCAAAGGACAGCAAAATGAGCTCTAATTCAATGACAGGCATCCAGGAAAGAAGACATAGACACCAAGGAAGGCATGTGGTAAAGCAGACTGGAGTTATAAGGACTATAAGCCAAGGAAAGGCTAGGACCAAGGAAAGGCTAGGACTGCCTATTGGTCACCAGACACTAGGACAGGCTAGGTTTCCCGTGCTAAAGATTCCAGAGGGAGCCAGGTATGGTGGTGCACGCCTTTAATCCCAGCACTTGGGAGGTAGAGGCAGGTGGATCTCTGTGAGTTCAGGGCCAGCCTGATCTACAAAGTGGTTCCAGGACAGCTGGGGCTGCAGAGACACCCTGTCTCTAAAAGAAATAAAAAAAGATTCCAGAGGGAGTGGGGCACTGCCACAATTAGATTTTAGACCTGACCCCCAGACTGTGTGAGGACAGATTGCTGTTGGTACAAGTTACCCAGTTTGGAGTGCTTTGCTGTGACTGTCCCAAAGATGGAACAACTTTGACTTGAGATCTGATTCTCACTAGATGCCTGGGCCCTGGCTTTATGTCTTTACCAATGCAGAGAGGCGCCTATCCCAAATCCATTTCTTTCTAGCTCTTCTGGATGCCATCTCCACTCTCTTGCAGGGCCTCTGTTCCTCCAGGTCCCAGTCCTCTTCTTCATACAACCTTTTCTACTGGGATGCTTCCAGAGAGCTCTAAGTGTGCTTTTATATCCATTCACCTCAGGACACTTTCTGAAATCCAAAGGACCAAACCCAGGGCCTTGAAACCAAGCTTTTTTTTGTTGGTCTTTTCAAGACAGAGTCTCCCTGTAGCCCCAGCTGGCCTGGAACTCACTCTGTAGACCAAGGTGGCCTGGAACTCACAGAGATGTGCCCGCCTCTGCCTCCCAAGTGCTGGAACTAAAGGCCCCACCATGCCTGGTGAAACCAAACTTCTTAAACCAGAATTGTCTACACTAGACCTCGACTCTCCTCTCACCTATCCATTCCAATCTAGTTTCTGACTCCACTACCTCCAACTAAATTCACCATACTACAACTGGAGTTCTGGCTAGTTTTTACATTTAACTACACATGTTATTCCTGCCTTAAAAGCTTTCACTGCTGGGTGTGGTGATGTACGTTTTTAGTCCCAGCACTCTGGAGGCAGAGGCAGATGGATCTTTAAGTTCAAGGCCAGACTGGTCTACATAGTGAGTTCCAGGCCAGCTATAGCTATGGAGACCTCCTGTCTCAAAAAGACACACAAAAAAAGCTTTCACCAAAGAATGGTTAACTGTGTAGGTTCAACTGCTACCTGGTCATTCAAATCTCTAATACATAAAGGTGCAGATATATGAAAAAGAAGAAACCTCTAACAAAAAACAATAGAAGGAGACTTATGAACTACCAGGTAACATATGTTCAGCAAACTTCCATATGCTGAAAGTAGGCAGGACAAGCTACTTAATGTAACAGAGTATAAAGTGTGTTACAGGGAGATATAAAAAAAGATGGCGCCCATGTACCTGTCACAACCCCAGAAACTCTCAGACTATACTAGACTAGAATACACACAAGTAAATGATCTTTCTCAAACTCTCATGCTTACACAAATTAGACAGGCCTGCTGTCAGGTCCTAATCTGTAAGTTTTGGGGTATAGCCCTTCTATCAGCTCCCAAGTGAGGCTGATGCTACTGAAGTTGGTCAGCTCTTCCCTTACCTAGACATCAATGCTTTAAACCTTTCTTTCCTTCAGGTTAATTCCACCTCTCTTGGTCTCTGAGGGTTCATATGGTGACTGCTAACTAGACTGCTTCCCTTTAAAGCAGAGTCTGATTATCAACCTGCTCTGCCCTCCACTGCATAGAACAACTCCTCTAGAACTCCTATGGGAAGACACCATGTAGGCTCTGTACCTCAACCCTAGAGGCTCTCCAGGTCAGGGGCTGCAGGGAAAGGGGACCATGCCAGAGAACCAGCATCACACAGAGTCCAAGTCTTTCTCTAGAGGAAGCAGACAATACTTCAGAGAAATTCTGTAAGAAAACACAGCCAGAAAACTAGAAGTTAAGGAGCTGGAGAGATAGCTCAGTGGTTAAGAGCACTGGCTGCCCTTGTGCAGGCCCTGGGTTCAGTTCCCAGCACCTACACAACAGCTAACAACTGTCTGAAACTCCAGTTCTAGGGGATCCAACTCTCTCTTCTGACCTCTGTGGGCACTGCATGACATGGGTGCGTTTATACACATACAGATAATACACTCATACACGTAAAATTTTTTATTTTATTTATTTTTTATGTGTATGAATATACTGTCTGTATGCAGGTCTGTGCACCTGTGTCATGCAATGCCATGGAGGTCAGAAGAGGGCGACGGACTCCCCTGGGACTGGAGTCAAAGACGTTCTTAGCCACCATGTGGGTGCTGGGGATCGAACCTGGGTCCTCTGTAAGAGCAGTTGGCGCTCTTAACTGCTAGACTATCTCTCCAGCCCCCAATTTTTTTTTTAAAAGACTAGAAGTGAGGGGCTGGAGAGATGGCTCAGTGGTTAAGAGCACTGCATGCTCTTGGAGAGGACCCAGGTTTGATTCCCAGCACCCACATGGTAGCTAAGAATGGTCTTTAAGCCAGGCGCGGTGGCACATGCCTTTAATCCTAGCACTCGGGAAGCAGAGGCAGGTGGATCTCTGTGAGTTCAAGGTCAGCCTGCTCTACAGAGTGAGTTCCAGGCCAGCTGGGGCTATAGAGAGACCGTGTCTCCAAAAAAAAAAGAAAGACTAGAAGCAAAACACCCATAAACAATAAAGAAATAGATGATAAAAGAGTGGTGGGTTGGAGAGATGGCTCAGCAGTTAAGAGCACTGGCTGCTCTTGCAGAGGATCAGGGCTCAATTCATAGCACCTACATGGTGGCTAACTGTAGCTCCAGTTCCAGGGAATCCGATGCCTTCTTCTGACCCCCACAGGCACTGTGCAAAACGGGTACACTTAAACGCATGCAGGCAATACACTCATACACATAAAATAAAAATAATACAAAATATTTTTTAAAAGTTTGGAGATTAAAAATGAGTTTGTCTATTAAATACTTTTCTGTTCCTGAGATAAAACACTGTGACCAAGGCTTACAGTTCCAAAGGGTCGTCCATAATGGCAGGGAAGCACTGTGGCAGAGGGTGGCCAGAGGAGCAGAAAGCCAAGTGATCACATCTTCAGGCAGGTACAGGAAGCAGAGCACAAGTGGAATCTGGCAAGGCTTAAGAATTCTTAAAGCCCATCCTCAGTGAGGTGCTTCCTCCAGCAAGGCTGCACCTTCTAAAACCTCCACAAACAGCATCACCAAGTGGGGATAAAATGTCCAAACGGTTGGAGCTTGTGAGGATATTCTCATTCAAATCACCATACTATTCAAAAGTCTAGGGTCCAAAATGTCTTTTGAGACCCAAGACAATGCAATCTCTTAACCTTAAGCCCCTGTAAAAATCAGAAGACAAACTACATACTTCCAACATACAATGCAACCAAATACACATTTCCATTCCAAAAGAAGAAATGGCAGCATACCGAGGAAATATTGGACCAAAACAAGACTGAAAAGCAGCAAGGTAAACACCAAATTCAGTTGCTCTATGTCTGACTTCTGGGACTTTACTTCCAAAGGGCTTAAATGGCTCAGCCCCTTCAGCTTTGCTGCATGCAACATATATCTCCCTCTGGGGCTGGTACTACTCCCTGTATGCAGCTCTCCTTGGCAGATATCTCATGGCTCTAGCATCTCCAACATCTGGAGATCTCCACTGCCAACTAGGCTTCACCTTCAGAGCTTCACACAATGGCCTGTCAGGGCCTTCTTATGCAGGGACGCCCGCCCCTGTTTCACAGTGCCTGGCGTCAGTGGTGGGCTCTCTGAAACTATGAAGAACTGATGACCTCTTCACTCTTGCATCCTTCACTCTTAAGCTGGCACCATGTAAATGGCACTGCCAACTTTGGCTGCCAGTCTGGAATGGTCCCTGTCCTGCCTCATCCACATTAGCAACTTTTCTATGCTGTGGTTTTCTAGGAGCAGAAAACTCCTTTGGCATTTTCCTTTCAAAAGTTGGAGGCTTAGGGGCCATGTGGTCTTGCCCTGAAGGTACTCTTACCAATTTTTAAGTGAAAATCTCTAGGCCTCTCCTTAATGGCTCTAATCTCCTTATCGAAGAGAGTGTTTCTCTTTCAGCATATATCTTGGCTCCAACATTAATCTTCCTAATGCTCTTTTTCAATAGAAACTGTACATTCTGCATTTCGGCCTCTTCCTTCTCTCCCCTCCTCTCCCCTTGGTGTTTTTGTGGTCTCCCTGTAGCCACAGTTGTCCTGGAACTCACTATGTACGTACACCAGGCTGGTCTCAATCTCACAGAGATCTGCCTGTCTNACAAATAAGTCACAAACTTTCAGCGGTGTTGAAAGAAGACAAAAGGGAGAAAATGCCTTATTAAAAGATATCTATTACATACAAACTGAATATTAAATTATAGGCATTTTTTTTTAATTTTTTTATTATTATTTATTTATTTATTTTTGTATGTGTATGAATGTACTGTCTGCATGCAGGTCTGTGCACCCGTGTCGTGCAATGCCGCGGAGGTCAGAAGAGGGTCTCGGATTCCCCTGGAACTGGAGTTCTCCTGGAATTGGAGTTACAGACGGTTCTTAGCCGCCATGTGGGTGCTGGGGATCGAACCCGGGTCCTCTGCAAGAGCGTCGGTGCTCTTAACCTCTAGGCTATCTCTCCAGCCCCGGTCTCTTATTCTTAGCAATATCTCAATCCATGGCAAGGTAGATAGGAATGCAGGGGTATAGTGTGGGTAGCTCCAAGTATGGAATGCTTGGATTAAAGGCATGTGCCACCATGCCTGACTTACATTCTGCATTTCTTTCTGCCCCACTTCTTTTTCATTGGATATAATATTCATCATTAAGAAGCATACCACCAAATCAATCTTAGGATCCCTTGAAATTTCCTGCACCAAAGATATAAGTCCATTATTTTTCAACTTAGCCTCAGGGAAACTCTTGCAGAAGACCCAGGTTCAATTTACAGCACCCACATGATGGCTAAGAACCATCTTTAACTCTAGTTCCAGGGGATCCCACACCCTCCTCTGACCTCGGTAGCATCCCACAATACAGATGCACTCAGATACATGGCGAGTAATGCACTCATACCAACCACAACAAATAAAAATAAAATCTTAAAAAAATAAAGTAAAAAAAATGAGTAGGCGATGGATTTTATTTATTTATTTTTTGCTTGTTTGTTTGTTTTTAAGAAAAGGTCTCACTATGTAGCCCTGGCTAGCCTGGAACTGCTATGTAGACCAGGCTGATCTGGAATCCACTGAGATCTGCTTGGCTCTACCTCCCCAGTGTTGGGACTAAAGGTGTATGCCACCATGCTCAACTAAATGCCTTTTTCTTATTTATTGAGACAATTATATGGTTTTTCTTTCTTATTCATTTTCATTTACCCCACCCCTTATGAGTGTATGCATGTAGACTGAATCCATGGTCTTGTACACGATAAGCAAACACACTACATTGGAGCTATACATAGCATGGCCTTCAACTGTCTTGAAAGTGATAGGATTGAAGGTATTATTGTTGTTTTTTGAGATAGGAGTCTCACTTTATATAGCCTATACTTGCTTTTACTCACTATGTAGCCAGGGTTGACCCTGAACTCATGGTCTGGCATCACTCTACCTTCCAGGCACAGAGAATAGAGGAATATGTCAACTTGTAATACCTGGCTTCTGACGAAGATTCCTAATACTAAATTAAGTAAATCTTTACAAAGTTGACGTTTTTACTTTATGTCAGTTTTGCCTCATTTTATTAAGTTCTGTTTTTAAATTTTTTTCCATTTCATCAACTGCAACTGTTCATGCCCCTCTTTTTTGGTAGAAACTGGTACCTTTATGTGGTTTAAAATTTTTTTTTTTTTGGTGGGGGACTGGATCTTGCATATGCATGTAGTACAAACTGGTCCCAAACTCATAATCCTCTTGTCTCAGCCTCCCAAACCTGGAATTACTAGTGTATGCCATAACACCCTACTTGTGCTTCTTTTACATTTTCATGAGTATAGCCTGGGGATTATCAATTTTATGGATATAATCATGTGGATATAGCCAAAGAACCATTTTTTAAAATTTTATTTATTTTTTATGTGTATGAGAGTACTGTCTGCATGTAGGTTTGCGCATCCATGTCGTGCAATGCTGAGGAGGTCAGAAGAGGGTGTTGGATTCCCCTGGAACTGGAGTTAAAGATGGTTCTTAGCCACCATGTGGGTGCTGGGGATTGAACCCGGGTCCTCTGCAAGAGCAGTTGGCGCTCTTAACCACTAGGCCATCTCTCCAGCCCCCAAAGAACCAATTTTTGCCTTTGTTAAATTTGTCTATTGTTTATTTTCTAAATTATATCACCCTTTTCCCACTATTTGCTTTGAGTTCACTTTGAGATGCTTTTTCTAGCTTGCTAAGGCAGAACTTTACATCGCTTTTGTTCTTTAATAAAAATCTTGAAGCTATAATTTTCCTTCTAAGCAATGTTTGAGGCACGTATCACAAATCTTACATTGTTTTCATTATAATTTACAATCAGAATCTTTTCTAGTTTTTGTGTTTGTTTTCCTGACTAATGGATAAATTAGAGATTTGTTGGGGTTTTTTTTGGTATTTTTGAGACAGGGTCTCCCTTTTTTTTTTTTTAAATTGTATATTTTGCTTTATTTGAGAAAAATATCAGACAGGTAGAACCATATATTATTTTAAAAGAAAAAAAGGCGGGGGGAAGACCTCGCGCTTTTCTAAAGGAGTTAAATTTATGTTCCTTGCATTTTCTTTTATTTTAAAAAATTTTTTAATTTTTATTGATGCTTTGTGTATTTCATACATCATTTTCCAATTCAGTTCAGGCATATTTCCCTTTCCCTCCCCCCCCCCCAATCCCACTCCACCCCATCCCAAATAATGCATTCTGCCATAACTGTCCTGCATCTTTCTCTGTTTTTTTTTTTCATTTTTTTAGCAATAAGTGATAATTTATGAGTACAAGCATCCCTCATGTAAAACCAATTTGCAGGCTGTTGTGCCCAAACCCCCACAGCCCCACCATCCATCGGGGGGAGGGGCTTGTATGTTCAAGAGCTCGCTCTGTAGACCAGGCTGGCCTTGAACGCACAGAGATTTGCCTGCCTCTGGCTCCCGAGTGCTGGGATTAAAGGCGTGTGCCATCACACCTGGCTTGAGATTTGTTAATTTTCAAATATTACGTGTTTTTAGCCAGGTGTGGTGATGCACTCTTTAGTCCCAGCACTTGGGAGGTAGAGGTAGACATATCTCTGTGAGATTGAGGCCAGTCTGGTCTACATGGGGCTACAAGGAGATCCTGTCTCAAAAAGACCAAAAATGTTCGTGTTTTTTCTGTATCTTATTGTTATGATTCCCATTTATTTTCATTACAATTAGAGAATATAATCTACAGGATTTCCAGCTTCAAAATTTTACTGAGACCTGTTCCATAGTTCAACAAAGGATACAATGTTGAACTGTTTCACTCTCTTTTGGCAAGAATGGGTACTACTCTGTAGTTACTGAATGTATTTTATTCTGGAAATCTCAATTAAGTTAAGGGTGGCTGGTAATATTAAGACCTTACTTATTTTTTCATCTACTTCTATTAATTGCTGAGAAAAGAGCATGAAAATTGTCAAGTTGTATGACTGTGGGTTTATAGATTGCTCTTTAATCTTTACAAATTTTCTTCATGTATTTTGTAGCTCTGTAATTAGACATGTATACATTTATGACTGTTAATATCTTCCTAATGAACTGACTCTTATCATCATTAAACATGCCTTTCTTCCAGCTTTGGGACTGGATCAAGGCTTTACATATGCTAGGTAAGTATCCTAACAGGTGACATCTCTAGCCCTTGAAATGTGTCCCTTCATCCCTGTCAGCAGCTTTTGTCTTGATCTATCTTTTTGTATTAGTACTGTCATTGCAACTTACAATCAGTTATTGCTTGCTGATTGTACTGTATTATGTTCTTTCATCGTACTATCTTTAATCTCACTATATCATAATACTAAAATTACCTTGGAGCTGGACAGATGGCTCAGTAACTAAGAGTGCTTACAGCTCTTTAAGAGGACCCCTTTGTCGGTTCCAGCACCCAGGTCACTTCACTCATAACTGCCTGTAGTTTCAGTTCCAGAAGATCTGATGCCTTTTTCTGGGCTCCAAGGGTATCCCCTATACCCTATACAAACACATAATAAAATACACAAATCTTTTTTTTTCTTTTTTTTTTTAAATTTTTTTTTTTAATTAATTTTATTTATTTCTGTATGTGTACGAATGTATTGTCTGCATGCAAGTCTGTGCACCCGTGTCGTGCAATGCCGCGGAGGTCAGAAGTGGGCGTCGGATTCCCCTGGAGCTGGAGCTCTCCTGGAGTTGGAGTTTCAGACGGTTCTCAGCCGCCATGTGGGTGCTGGGGATCGAACCCGGGTCCTCTGCAAGAGCGGTCGGCGCTCTTAACCGCTAGGCCATCTCTCCAGCCCTACTTCTGGCATCTTATTTTTAAAAAAAAATTTTTTTTATTAATTTTATTTATTTCTGTATGTGTACGAATGTATTGTCTGCATGCAAGTCTGTGCACCCGTGTCGTGCAATGCCGCGGAGGTCAGAAGTGGGCGTCGGATTCCCCTGGAGCTGGAGCTCTCCTGGAGTTGGAGTTTCAGACGGTTCTCAGCCGCCATGTGGGTGCTGGGGATCGAACCCGGGTCCTCCGCAAGAGCGGTCGGCGCTCTTAACCGCTAGGCCATCTCTCCAGCCCCAAATCTTAAAACTATCTTATAGACAACAGATAGCTGGCTCTTAGTTTTTTTTAATTTTTTTAAAATTTATTTTATTTTTTATGTGCATGAGTGTACTGTCTGCATGCAGGTTGGTGCACCCGGGTCGTGTAATGCCTTGAAGGTCAGATTCCCCTGGAACTGTAGTTAAAGACAGTTTTTAGCTGCCATGTGGGTGCTGGGAATCGAACCCGGGTCCTCTGCAAGAGCAGTCAGCGCTCTTAACTGCTGAGCCATCTCTCTACCCCTGGCTCTTGGTTTTTAATGTAGTCTACATTCTGCTTTTTGCTGAAATGTTTAGTCTGCTTATGCTTAATGTAAATGATGCTGTGAATGGATTTAGGACTACTGATCTAATCGGTCATTATAGGTATATTTTCTTTTCTTTTTTTTGGGGGGGGTATATTTTATTTTCTTTCATGTCCTTAGAACAGTTACTCTGAAATCCTTCTCTGCTGATTTTACTATGTAGGCCATTGTGGAGTGGGTCTCCAATAACTGTCTTTTCTTTTGAAGAAGGGTGAGGAGATGGCCCACTGCCTATTTTTATAAAAATAATTTTCACTATAGCCCTACCCACCTATTTAGGTACTGTCTACAGACGCTTTTGCACTACAACAGTGAGTTGTGTAGCTGAAGCAAGAGACCAGATGAGCTGAAAATAGATACTATTTATGGGGAAAAAATGGTGACTTCTGCTTGAGTAATGGTCACACTTTCCCATCATCTATCGCAACATGGCAGTATTCTATTATACCCTGAATTCTGTTATCATCCTAGGAAGAGTCTTTCTTTTATTGTTTTTTTCTTTTGGTGTGTGTGTGTGTGTGTGTGTGTGTGTGTGTGTGTGTGTGATGGGTGTGGAGGCCCAAGGTGTGTGTGTGTGTGTGTGTGTGTGTGCGTGTGATGGCTGTGGAGGCCCAAGGTTGATGTCAGGTATTATCCTCTATTGCTCTTCTACATTATTCATTAAGATGGGTCTCACAATCAAACCCTGAGCTCGCCAGCTTGCTCCAGAGATCTCTGCCTTCTCAGGCTGCAATAATAGGCAAGCAGCCATGTCCACCCAGCATTTACATGTTTTCTGGTCTTCCTGCTTACACAGCAAATGGTTCAACCACTGGACCAACCATCTCCCCAGCCCCAGAATTCTGAGTTTTTAAATTTTAGTAGTTAATCTGGTTGAACTAAAACTGTCTTTACTATGGTGGGCAGCAGCTGAAATCTTTTCAGTTCTTCTGTCTTACCTAGAGTCTAGAGAATTGAGACTGCAGGTTTCTATCCAAGTCTTAGGTTGTTTTCTGTAGTTGGTACTATGTGGGATAGCTCTCAATTGAAAAGTCATTATAATGAGGAAATAAAGGAGTTCCGGCCTTCCAGCTAACCACTTCATACCAGCCTCCTAATCACTCTCCAGTGCCCTTAAGCAGTTATTTTTAATTTTTGTCTTTTTTTTTTTTTTAGATAGTCTTCCTGAAGCCCCAGCTGGCCTGGAACTCACTATGGAGACCAGACTGGCCCTGAACTCACAGAAATCCTCCTGCCCTTGTCTCCCAAATGCTTGGATTAAAGGCCTGTGCCACCATGCCCAGCAAGGTTTTTTGTTTTTATTTTTAATAAAAAAAAATTTTTGAGTCAGGATCTCATGTATCCCAGGCTGGCCTTGAACTTGCTAGATAGCCAAAGACAACCTTGAACTTCTAATCCTCCTGCATTAAACTCCAGAGTGCTAGGGTTACAGACATGCATCACTGCGCCCTCTGAGCTTTCAGCATCTCTAAGAAAAGCAGTCCGGCCGGGCGTGGTGGCGCACGCCTTTAATCCTAGCACTTGGGAGGCAGAGGCAGGCGGATCTTTGTGAGTTCAAGGCCAGCCTGGTCTACAGAGTGAGTTCCAGGACAGCTGGGACTACAGGGAGACCCTGTCTCGAAAAGACCAAAAATAAAAAAAATTAAAAAGAAAAGCAGACCAAAATGAGCTACTCTGCCACTAACAAAAGCAAACCCTCCAGGTGACTTGTCAGCACAATAACCTAACTGTGTGTACTTCCTTAGTAAGGTCTACCCTTAGCAGAAGGAAACCTTAAGCCTCATTCAATGCTTTTCTTGTTAATATTGTTGAGTTTTGCAACTATTTTCTACTTATTACAGAAAATAAGTAACTATGTTAATAGTATTAGGAATCAACCTTTTCAGTGAAAAAAAAAAAGATAAAGAACCCTGAAAGTTAAAACTAAGAAGATATCATTATGTATTTATGTTAAATGTTATTTTCTAGCTACCATTGCACACTAAAAGGAACCAGAAATCCTTGGAATCAGTTCTGGGACAGAAAAAGCACATGCTGGGACAGAATATTTTATGCCAGAAAATAGAGTAATGCTCGAAGACTAGTTAATAAGAATGTGCCAGAACACAGGCACTGATATGAAGGGATTCCTCAATGGCCAAATTTGGAATAATTTGGTCACAAAACCATGACTGCAGATGAATTCTAAAACATAATAAATAAGTCTGCAGGAGATCACATCAACATGAAAAATACAAAATAAGGGGCTGGAGAGATGGCCTAGCGGTTAAGAGCACCAACTGCTCTTGCAGAGGACCTGGGTTTGATTCCCAGAACCCACATGGCAGCTGAGAACCGTCTTTAACTCCAGTTCCAGGGGAATCCGACACCCTCTTCTGACCTCTACCACACTGCACGACACAGGTGCACCAACCTAAATGCAGACAGTACACTCATACACATAAAAAATAAAATAAAATAAAAGGGGCTGGAGAGATAGCCTAGCGGTTAAGAGCACAGACTGCTCTTGCAGAGGACCCAGGTTCGATCCTCAGCACCCACATGGCGGCTGAGAACCGTCTGGTAACATCTGTAACTCCAATTCCAGGAGAACTCCAGTTCCAGGGGAATCCGACACCCTCTTCTGACCTCCACAGCATTGCACGACATGGGTGCACAAACCTACATGCAGACAGTACATTCATACACATAGAAAATAAATAAATAAAAATAAAAAAATAAATAAAATATTAAAAAATAAAAAAAATACAAAATAAATATATTTGTTCACCAGTTGAGGTGTATTTTTTTGTTTTGTTTTTGTCTTTTTGAGACAGGGTCTCCCTTTAGCCCCAGCTGGCCTTGAACTCACAGAGATCAGCCTGCCTCTGCCTCCCAAGGGCTAGGATTAAAGGCATGCACCACCACACCTGGCTTAAGGTGGTTATTTCACTCACTCCTTATTCTGAAATTTGATAATTAATCTAGTAATTAAAGGCAAAAATTAAGAATCTAATACCTTTGAGAGGGAAGAAATAGAGTTCTTCCTTGATTGATAAAATTCTTTATGGAGGAACGCCAATTGAAAGATGACAGAATAGAAAAACTGTAATTATGCAGCCCATAGTAAAATAATGAATTCAGACAAGAATCATCAATGAATGCTAAAAACATTAAGTGAATAGCTGCTGGGAAAGAGGGTATTTGTGTGGTGCCAAACCATCACAGCACTGATTATTTGTCAATTACAAAAGGAAATCTGTCAGTCACCACCTATTTCTATGTACGAATGCTCTGCATCTGTGTTTTGTTTCTTGAGACAGGGACTTCCTGCATAGCTCAGGCTTGCCTTAAAGTCATGATCCTTCTGTCTCTGCCTCTGAGAGCTGAGATTATAGATGTGGACCATAACTGACTAGTCACCTTTCTTAACCACTTGGTAAAAATACAGCACCCCTTAATCCTAGCACTCAGGAGGCAAAGGCAGGCAGATCTCTGTGAGCTCAAGGCCAGCCTGGTCTACACGGTGAGTTCCAGGACAGCTGGAGCTGCGATGGGGAGACCAAGTCTCAAAAAGACCAGAAAAAAAAAGTAACTTCACAAGCCACTTATGACAAGCTACTAAGTACTTCCTGCTCTGAGGCGAGATAAAGTACTCAGCACTGTCTGTGAGATTCTTGCCCTGAATGTTTAACCTAGACAAGCCTGCAGATGTAACTTCTCATTTATAATTAATGTGAGGAATAAAGTTAAATTATATCTTAAGAGAGACATCTAAAATGTAAGTTGCCTGTCTATAAGACAACTGGGATGACTGCTTCAAAAAGGCAGAGGTAAAGTGGTAGGGAGGGTGTTCTTGTTAAAACTGACAAAGAAAGAAAACTCAAAAGCAATGTATGTAATTTAATTGCTTTGTAGCGCCCTTCACCGCTGTAAGAAACATTTGAAGGAAATTTGAATTTGGAGTGGATGCCTGACAACATCAAGAATTATTAAGTGTTGCATTGCATGACATGGGTGCACAGACCTACATGCAGACAGTACATTCATACATATAAATAAATGAATAAATAAAAAAAAGAATTAAGTGTTTCAAGCGTGACCTATGGCATTGTGCTTATATTGGAAAATACTCTTTTTTTTTTTTTTTTCTTTGTCTTTTCGAGACAGGGTCTCCCTGTAGCCCCAGCTGTCCTGGAACTCACTCTGTAAACCAGGCTGGCCTTGAACTCACAAAGATCCGCCTACCTCTGCCTCCCAAGTGCTAGGATTAAAGGCGTGCACCACTACACCCAGCGAAAATATTCTTATTTTTTAGGGGGATATATTTAAAGAAAAAATGTCATGTTTGTGAATTCTTTTTAAATGATCAACAAAAAGGTATAAAAATGCACCTATCTGGCCGGGCATGGTAGTGCATGTCTTTAACCTTAGCACTCAGGAGGCAGAGGCAGGCAAGATCTTTGTGAGTTCAAGGTTCAAGGCCAGCCTGGTCTACAGAGTGAGTTCCAGGACAGCTGGGGCTACAGGGAGACCCTGTCTCAAAAAGACCAAAAAAAAATGCACCTATTCATATAGACCAGGTAAATATGCTAAAATGCTAACAATTGTCAAATCTATGTAATGGCCATACAAGCTTCGGAGTAAGGAAAAAAGGCTAGGATAAAACAAAGAATTTGTTAGAGGCTCAGAAAATGAGGAGACAACCCAAAATTCAGAGCATTACTCCAATAAATGGAAATTAAGAGAAAATTTGAGACAAGATCAATACATAGGTCTAAAATTAAAGAACAGAAATTAATTTTTAAAAAGATAACAGATATAACTGTCTTGATTGAATGATTCCCAGAAAAATGAATGAAAAAGACAATTTGATGGGGCTGGAGAGATGGCTCAATGGTTAAGAGTAGTGGCTACTCTTGCTGAGGACCCGGATTTGGTTCCCAGCACTCACATGGTGGCTAACAACCATCCATAACTCCAGTTCCAAGGGAATTCAACACTATCTTCTGACCTCTATGGGCACTGCACAACACAGGTGCACTTACATACATGTAGGCAATACACATAAAATTAAAAAAATTTAAAAAGAAAGATACTTTGAGATAACACCTCATGAAATTTCAGGACACAAAAGAAAAAGAAGCCATGTGTGGTGGGGCACACCTTTAATCCAGCACTCGGGAAGGCAGAGGCATAGGCAAGTTTATCTCTGTGAGTTCAAGGCTAGTATGGCCCACATAGTGAGTTCCAGGACAGCTGGGGCTACAGGGAGACCCTGTCTCAAAAAAAAAAAGTTAAAGAACCAGAAAAGACAACTCAAGCTGGCATATACCGTAACAAATTTAATAGCAGTACAGAGCTAGGCCAATGTAATCACTAGCTACGTGACAGATGAAGACCCAGGCCCCATTCATTCTCTCTCCTCCACCATCCTTGGTGTTTTCCTCAGGGGTGGTCTCTTAGTCTGAAAGCACAAAAGAACTCGCAGGTGCACCTTCTTTATTTACTCCAGTAAGAGGGTGAAAAGGGCAATCCCTAAACATGCCATTGAAGCTTTTCCCTTTAGCCTACTTGAACTAACTTAGATAACATATTCAGCCATCAAGAACAGGGAATACAATGTATGTAAGAACTTAAGGATATTTTCTGAAGTTAGGAATAAGGCAGAAAAGTACTATCTGTGTTTCATTAGGAACCAAAAGAGATAGATAAGGAGTAAGTAACAAGCTGTCTGCCAGGTTACTACCCATGTAGTCTATCTTATAAGGGACTAAAATTGGCAAAAGGAAGATGCATGTTCTAGACACAGTGGTTCCAACCTGAAAGCTCAATAAAGAAAAGATCCAGGTGGCAGCTATGTGCTGCCTTAAGGAACAAATACTTGTCCAGATTAAAGAACAGTGAGCTCTGAAGGGAAAGTCTTTAGTGGGGAGAAGCAGAATCATAGAAAACAAACAGCATGACTAAGGATTTTACAACAAGATCAAGGAATTTTGTTAAAAAAAAAAAAAAAAAAGGAGAAAAGCAATCGGAAATAGTGGGAAAACCAACAATCTACACAAGAAAGCTAAAGTACAAATGCCAAACAGTAAATCCTAAGAACTATAAGCAGGCAATCGTATAAGAAAAGAGAATACATTTGATTTTGACTGGTCATTCTCTTTTGAGTGGTCCAGACCTACAAAAAAGGAAACGCTGTGCCAGGAGTGGTGGTGCATGCTTGTAATCCAAGCATTTTGGAGACAGAGAGGCAGGAAGGTTGCTTAATCTTCAAGTTTGAGACCAGTTTCATCTACACAGTGAGTTTCAGGCTACTCTAAGCTAGAGAGTAAGGCCTTGCCTAAAACAAAACAAAAATAAAACAACAACACCACACACATGCACGCGTGCGCGCGCACACACACACACACACACACACACACACACACACACACACACACACACAGAGGAGGTTGGGGATATAGCTCAGTTGGTAGAGTGCCTTGGGTTCAATCCTTAGCACCATGTAAACCAGGCACTGTGGAAGAAGCACTCATGAGGTTAGAAAGCAGAGGATCAAAAGTTCAAAGACTTCCTCAGCTGCATATCGGGTTTAAGGCCAGCCTAGGAGCTATGATACCCTATCTCAATGATAAAGAGAAAGAAAAAAAGATGGAAATGCAACATTACTTGGCTTTGCATGAACAATACTTATTTTATCTGTAATAATATAAAATGATGTTGACTTTTTAAATTTTATGTCTAAGTGTTTTGACTGCATGTAAGTGCACTCATATTGTACAGTAGCCATAGAGGCCAGAAGAGAACATCACATCTCCTAGAAATGGAGTTACAAATGGTTGTTAGCTACCATGTGTGTGCTGGCAATCAAACCCAGGCCCTCTGCAAGTACAAAAAGTGCTCTTAACCACTGAGGCATCTCTCCAACCCCTTTAATTTCAACTATCCTATAACTTGGCTGTAGCTGGAGGCCAAAAAATAAATGTTAAAAATAAGAATGGGGGCTGGAGAGATGGCTCAGTAGTTAGGAGCACTGACTGCTCTTGCAGAGGACCCAGGTTCAATTCCCAGCACCCACATGACAGCTAGGACCCATCTTAGGCTGGGCATGGTACTGCACGCCTTTAATCCCAGCACCCAGGAGGCAGAGGCAGGTGGATCTCTGTGAGTTCAAGGCCAGCCTGGTCTACATAGAGAGCTCCAGGCCAGCTGGGACTAAAGGGAGACCCTTGTCTCAAAAAAGAAAAAATAAACCCTAGTTGTTTGGAGATGGAAGTTGAGGAAGGAAGATGGGAAGAAATGATGGCTTGTTCATATTCTAACTTTACACAAAAAGAGGTACTACCCTGTGGAATAACGATGAGGAAAAAGAAATACTATTTAAAGTTATAGAATAGGGGGTGGACTTGATCAAAATACATTATAGGCATACATGAACATCTTTAATTTCAAGGAGTTAATATAAATCCCTAAAGCTGGCAAATCAAAAAAGATGTGTACTATTTAATTTTGAAGGGAATTATCAAAGAACTAAAAGCAGAAATGGTTAAAGATGATATATGGGCTGTGCATGCTGATGCACAACTTTAGTCCCAGCATTCAGGAGTCAGAGGCAAGGGGATCTCTGTGAGTTAGAGGCCAGCTTGCTCTATGTATTGAGTTCTAGGCCAGCTGGGGGTATACAGGGAGACCCTGTCTCAAAAACAAAAACAACCCTCCTTCCAACCCACACCCTCTGTGACTCAGAGACCAGAAAGGAGGGGGCAGACTTATTTTCACACCATAACTTCTTTCATTCTGCCGGATTTGTTACTGGTGGGTTGTAGGAGTTTAGTAAAAATTCAAAACATATGTAAGTGGGGGGAAGTTAAGAGCATCAATTTAAATGAAATCAGACAGACACGGGAAAAGAAAAACCAGGCGTGATGGTGCACTTCTATAATCCTAGCACTTAGACAGAAGCAGAGGCAAAAGCAGGAGAATCAGAACGTCAAGGTCATTCTTGGCTACATAACAAATTTGAGGCCACCATGGGCTACATGAGACCTTGTCTCAAAAAAAATAAAAGGGCAACTATCCCATGTTTTCTCTCGTATATAGAATCTTATAAAACGAACAAACAAACAAACATGAAAGTAGAAAGGGGGGCTTTCAAGGAATCAGGAGACCAGCAGGAGGGGGATAAATGTGTGAAATAAGGGGTTAAATGATCAAATTATCACATTACATGTGACAAAATGTCACGTTAAACCTACTATTTTGTAAATTAAATTAAAAAAAGCCAAACAGCCAGCATGGTGGTGCACACCTTTAATACAAGCACTTGGGAGGCAGAAGCAGGTGGATCTCGAGTTCCAGGCCAGCTGGGCCTACAGGGAGACCCTGTCTCAAAAAACAAAATAAAATAAAACCAAACAAAACAACCAAACAACCCTTTACCTTCAGGTTTCCTATTGTTCTAATGCTAACATGTAAATCTGCACAATCCAGCTACTGCCAACTCCACACGTTGCTCTGCTCTGGCCAGTTTAAGCTCATCAGACAGGCTAAGTTCCTGCAGACTCAAACTCTCCACCTAATGCTCTTTTCTGTCTAGAAACATCCTCCGTTTTGCATCTTACCTATTTCTGTTCAACTCTCAGTTCCCAGCTTTGGCATTGCCTTCTTAGAAAAGCCTTCCTTGGGGCTGGAGAGATGGCCTAGCGGTTAAGAGCGCCAACTGCTCTTACAGAGGACCCGGGTTCGATCCCCAGCACCCACATGGCGGCTGAGAGCTGTCTGAAACTCCAATTCCAGGAGAACTCCAGCTCCAGGGGAATCTGAGACCCTCTTCTGACATCCGCGGCGTTGCACGACACGGGTGCACAGACTTGCATGCAGGCAGTACATTCACACACATACAGAACTAAATAAAATTAATAAAAAAAATTAAAAAAAAATTAAAAAAAAAAAA